>JBAJFG010000083.1:0-590298 GCA_037903475.1 Ancylostoma caninum | reverse complement strand
TAGAAGATCATCTCTTTCCTTCATCATCGATAAAGAAACTGTGCAGATGAGCAGTAATAGTCGTAGAACTCCCAAAAAAAAGAGAACTATCAACAACGTCAACGCCTACTAGAGTAAGATTTCCATCTCGTGCCACAGATTCCGGTGATGGAACAGCAGCAACGCCTGCAGATGGTAAAAATTTGAATGATAATCTAGGGCTTCTATTACGACGGTGAGCTTTCTTTTCCTCCCTAAACAAGGTTGTTCCTGTAATCATGATTTAAAATCAATAACGCATGCGAAGTCCTCCCAGAAAAGAAGTCTGCCGGCAGGGATGAGGCAGTAAGGACCACACGCAATTTATCCGACCTTTTCTTCTCGGTACTGGGAAATTTTTCGAATTTTCACCCTTAGAGAAGAAAAACTTCCATCTTAATAACTTCAGAAGGAGTAAACTTCAATCCAAGGAACACACCCTATGGACCGGCTGTTTGATGCTCTTACACAAAAGTAGCAAAATTTCGGCTGGGGCAAACGTTCTGTGAAAGACAGCAAAGAAGTATTGATTAAAGGCAATGTACCACCTCGCCTTAGTGCTTGAGGTCTTAGTTTACTCTGAATCTCTTCAATGCACTGAATCCAGTGGTATAAATAAGATTTTACAAAGCGATCCTTAGTGCCTTGTTTAAAAGTTTTTCGGAGCGAGATTTATTGAGCCGAGTGGAAGTTGAGCCGAAGCCGTTGATCTTGTCAACCGGATACGGCAAGACGAATTGGCCAACGATGCAGCGGTGGCAAGCAGTCAGCGCAACGACGGACCACTACGCCCAGGTGGTCCGTGAACTGTGATTTCGGACCTCCGCAAAAAGAGCTTCCTTATTTCATCCCTTTTTTTTAGTATATCATTGGAATCAGCGTGAGTCAGTGGAGAGTTTGTCGATATCGTCAGCCCATGGAACGACGTGACACGATTCCTTTAATGTGAGGGAAAGCGGTGGATGCTACGGCCGCAGCAATGCACTTCACAGGGGTGCAGGTAGTCGTAGGTCGCGATTGTTCGGCCGTCATTGTAGGCAGACATGATCTGGGATTCCCACCCAGTTTGCAGCCTCGCCTCGCCCTTTACCTAAAGGGTGTAACACATACCTTCCCTTGGACATCTCCGTAGCGAGTCAACCAGCGAAATGAAATGAACTCTACTTCATCTCGAATGAGCTCTGTTTGCCATGACATGATAAACGTTATCTCCCTTTCACTTGTTTACAATGATTTCTCCTCCTCGCCCAAACGTGGGGAACTTCTGGAGACGGGTCCAACGGGTGGTAATGGTGGGCCGGCAGGGTAAAATGGAGTTGAGAGGAGCCACTCTGTACTGATCGATAATATGACCTGTCCTACACGTTCTGACTTGTTTGCATTTTTGCTAACTATTGTACGTTAGGAGAACTAACACGTCAGAGCGTTCTAGACGTGTCAACTAACAAGTCAAAACGTGCAGGACAGGTCATATTATCGACTTACACCGAGTGCCCGCCAACTCCATTTTACCTCGGCCCGCATCCAAAAGTGGGTAAACGCCTGGAGCCGGGTCCTCCAAAAACGGAGTTTTCGTCGCGAGAAACGGGAAAGAACGGGAGAGAGTGGCCGCAGCAATGCACTTCACAGGAGTGCAGGTAGTTATAGGTTGTAGGCAGACATGATCTGGGATAACCACCCAGTTTGCATCATCGGCTCGCCTTTCACGTAAAGGGGTAGGTGTAACATATACGTTCCCTTGGACTTGTCCGTAGCGAGTCAACCAGCGAAACGAAATGAACTCTACTTTATCTCGAATGAGCTCTGTTTGCCAGGACAAATTATAATAGTATCTATAATATGTTGCTGCTCTTCTGTTTGTGAAATTGACCATCACAGTCGATTTAAGAGGTTTTGATCACTTCGATCCCCTGTTAAATGCTGAACATAATTAAGACAAAACTCCATTGCTCAATCCAGAATCGAAAAGTAGATCCTATACGGTAGATACTGCATTAGATTTTATAGCATATTCCCATAGAATTGGAAAGACTCAGCATGAGGAACATTATTCTTTCCATATTGACTAGTGGCCCCGTAAGCCACGTTATTGTGCTACTTTCCGTAGTGTGACAGTATTGACCCGGTGTGGTTTTTCGTGCGCGCCAACAGGTTGTGTGAGATTCACACCCTCAACTCGAGCTACACTATCTCACAACTGTATATGTACAGTGGACGGCAATGGCGGTGGCCCATTCGCGGTCTCGAGAAGGACGCAGCGCGACCGCGCCGCGTGCGCCAGGATCGGTGTCGTCGCCGCCGGAGTGCTATTTCTAGGGTGTTTCCTTCCCGATTCGCTTGAAAATCTTTGAAATCGTATAGAAACGCTGCTAGAAATTGCATAACAACAGCAAAATACGTAGGTTATAGCGCACGCGGTGCGGTTGCGCGACGTCCTTCTCGAGGCCGCAGATGGGCCAATGCTATTGAAATCCACTGTATATCTACATATAACATTATTCAGTCGAAAAAGAGCACGTAGCGTAGCGAATGAGAGAAGATAACTCACAGAATCCGTGAATCATTTTGTTTTGTTGTTTCTATCTCTGTCTTTCGCGAGCAGCGACCATACCAAGGACTGCGTGAAATACAGAACACAACTGCTTTTGTATTGTACAAACCACTCGGTCAATAACTCAGTAAGCCAGTCATACAAACGCACCCTCAGCATTACCACTGTATGTGACTATCCCATCCTTCTAGTTCAAACCAAACTTATTCCAAAAACTTTATACTTTCCCAAAGTTTTGAACAAAAACTGCGAACAAATTATTGTGAGAAGAGAATAAGCATCACGACCGCCTATTTCCACCAATCTTCTTTGTCATTACTCACCGATATTCACCGACACGACATGGCTCATTTATACTAAACCAAAAAAGTTCCAAGTGATGATTAAGAAAGTGATCAATACTCAAATCCACGTGACCTAGGGAAGTTGAAGGTAGATGATCAACAGGGTTGATGGGATAAATGAGTAGGAGCATAAGTTATTGGTTATTTTTCGCTTAAGCTCAGGAAACGAAGATGCTTCATGAGATTGGTGGGATACTTGGGGAGGTGATTCACGGTGTTGGCGGAATACATGGGATGGGTGCGTAAATTATTGTTTAGGCTTTTGCCTGACTTTCTAGAACGGAATGTAATCCACGGGGTTGGGGGGAAACATGAAGAGGGTGCGCAAGTTATTTTCTAGACTTTTGCCTGAGTTTCTAGTAGTGGAGGTGGTCCACGGGGTTGGCGAGAAACATTGAGTGGGTGCGAAATTTATTGTCCAGGCTTTTGTTTGAGTTTCTGGAAGGGGAGGTAATCCACGGGCTTGGCGGGATACATGAGGTGGGTGCGCAACTTATTTTGTAGGCTTTTGCCTGAGTTTCTAGTAGTGGAGGTGGGCCACGGAGTTGGCTAGAAACATTGGGTGAGTGCGCAAGTTACTGTCCAGGTTTTTACCTGAGTTTCTTGGAAGGGAGGCATTCCATGAGGTTGGCGGGATACATGGGGTGGGTGCGTGAATTATTGTCTAGGCTTTTGCCTGAGTTTCTGGAAAGGGTGGTGGTCCACGGGGTTGGCGGGATACATGAGGTGGGTGCGCAAGTTACTATCCAGGTTTTTGCCTAAGCTTCTGGAAAGGGGGGTAATCTACGGGGTTGGCGAGATACATTGGGTGGGTGCGCAATTTATTGTCCAGGCTTTTGTTTGAGTTTCTAGTAAAGGAGGTGGTCCTCGGGGTTGGTGAGACACATTAGGTGGGTGCGCAAGTTATTGTCTAGGCTTTTGCGCGAGATAGTAACCACGTGAGTTCCTTGGCTCAAAGTTTCACCGCATTCTATCAGTGTTGGTATTAGAGTTCGAGTAGAGTGTCTGCAAACAAACCTAATTAAGCACATCATTCGGTCTCAACACCTGTCTGAATAGAACTAATCCTTAGATTCTGAGAAACTCAAACTAAACAGTGGCAAACAGCTTGTCGAGGAGTCACAAAATGCCAAAATTGACTGATTGAAATTTTTGAAGACCACGACCTTCTTTTTGTTGATGACCAATGAACACGTGTTGCCTTTTACCTGAAGCCAACGCCGCTTTACCACTGAGCCAGCCAGCCGGACTCAAGGAAAAATCCCGGCCAACAGACCTCGCCAATTCAGTACTGGCCCAGTTGAACTCAAGGAAAGGTTCCGACCAATGGACTAGTGCGCCCCTTTACCTAAAACCAGCGCTACTTTACCACTAGCCCAGTCTAACCCAAGGGAAAATACCGCGCAGTGGACAAGTGTGCCTCTTTACCTGAGACTGGCGCGGCACGTGTGCCCTTTACCTGAGACGGGCGCAACTTTGCTGCTGACAGCGTCGCAGTCAAAGGAAAATCCTGACCAGCGGACCTGTGTGCCCCTTAACTTGAGACCAGCACCAGTTTACCATTGGCCCAGTCGAACCCAAGGGAAAATCCTGACCAACGGACGCGTGTGCCTCTTTACCTGAGACCGGCGCCTGTTTAACATTGGCCCAGTCGAACCCAAGGGAAGTGCTGACCAAAGACCCGTGTGCCCCTTTACCAGAGACCAGCACCTGTTTACCACTGACTGGAAAATCCTGACCAACGGATCCATCTGCCCCTTTACCTGAGACCGGCGCCTATTTACCACTGGCGGGAAAGTTCTGACCAACGGACACGTGCGCCCCTTTACCTGAGACCGGCGCCTGTTTACCATTGGCCCAGTCGAACCCAAGGGAAAGAGCTGAGCAACGACCCGTGTGCCCCTTTACCTGAGACCAGCACCTGTTTATCACTGACCCAGTGGAATCCAAGGGAAAGTCCTGACCAACGGACCCGTGTGCCCCTTTACCAGAGTCCAGCCCCTACTTACCACTGGCGGGAAAATTCTGACCAACAGACCCATGTGCCCCTTTGCCAGAGACCAGCAACTGTTTCCCACTGGCCCAATGGAACCCAAGGCAACGTCCTGACCAACGGACCTGTGTGCCCCTTTACCTGAGACCGGCGCCTATTTACCACTGGTGCGAAAATTCTGACCAACGGACCCGTGCTCCTTTACCTGAGACCAGCAACAGTTTACCACTGGCCCAATGGAACCCAAGGCAAAGTCCTGACCAACGGACCCGTGTGCCCCTTTACCTGAGACCGGCGCCTATTTACCACTGGTGCGAAAATTCTGACCAACGGACCCGTGTGCCCCTTTACCTGAGGCCGGCGCCTTTTTATCATTGGTCCAGTCGAACCCAAGGGAAAGTGGTGACCAACGACCCATGTGCCCTTCGCCAGAGTCCAGCCCCTATTTACCACTGGCGGGAAAATTCTGACCAACAGACCCATGTGCCCCTTTACCAGAGACCAGCACCTGTTTACCACTGGCGGGAAAATTCTGACCAACGGACCCGTGTGCCCCTTTACCTGAGACCAGCAACTGTTTACCACTGGCCCAGTGGAACCCAAGGGAAAGTCCTGACCAACGGACCCGTGTGTCCCTTTACCTGAGATCGGCGCCTGTTTACCATTGGCGTTAAAATTCTGGCCAACGGACCCGTGTGCCCCTTTACCTGAGACCGGCGCCTGTTTACCACTGACCCAGTGGAATCCAATTGCTGACCAACGACCCATGTGCCCTTCACGAGAGACCAGCACCTCTTTACCACTGGCAGGAAAATTCTGACCAACGGACCCGTGTGCCCCTTTACCTGAGACCGGCGCCTGTTTACCATTGGCCCAGTCGAACCCAAAGGAAGTGCTGACCAAAGACCCGTGTGCCCTTTTACCAGAGTCCAGCACCTGTTTACCACTGACGGGGAAATTCTGGCCAACGACCCATGTGCCCCTTTACCAGAGACCAGCACCTGCCTACCACTGGCGGGAAAATTCCGACCAATGGACCCGTGTGCCTCTTTACCTGAGACTGGCGCATGTTTACCACTGGCCCAGTCAAAATCAAGGAAAAATCCCAACCGATGGGAACAGCGCTACCACTTCGTTTCAAAACCATGTCAGGAAACAAAACCATGTGCTAGGATTTTGTTGTAACGTTAATCGACATTATTAGGATTATTGGGCTCCAAATCGGATTTGCAGGGAGCCCCCTCACCCCTGAGAATGGCTTGCTGGATTAAAAAAAATCTTATATCTGTTTGATTGTTTCAATCCAGTTGTTTAGTTTCACCATTATTTTTTGAATTTTTGTTACTAGACTGTGTACCCGGGTTTGCTCGGGTCCTGGCAAAAATAGCGAAAAATCAATAAAATCGATAAATCGATAGTGCTGTACAAAACGGTTGTCATATTCGTGTTCAGCGTATTGACATACCCCAGTAGACATGTCTTCGCCGCGCCCGGGGCAAAATTAGCGAAATCAATAAAATCGATCAATCGATAGTGCTGTACAAAACGGTTGTCATATTCGTGTTCAGCGTATTGACATACCCCAGTAGACATGTCTTCGCCGCGCCCGGGGCAAAATTAGCGAAATCAATAAAATCGATAAATCGATAGTGCTGTAGAAAACGGTTGTCATATTCGTGTTCAGCGTATTGACATACCCATGTCTTCACCGTCACTGGGGCAAAATAAGCGAGAAATCAATAAAATCGATAAATCTATAGTGCCGTACGAAACGGTTGCCATATTCCTGTTCAGCGTATTGACATACCCCAGTAGACATGTCTTCGCCGCGCCCGGGGCAAAATAAGCGAGAAATCGATAAAATCGATAAATCTATAGTGCCGTACGAAACGGTTGTCATATTCCTGTTCAGCGTACTGGCACACCCCAGTAGACATGTCTTCGCCACGCCTGGGGCAAAAATAGCGAAAAATCAATAAAATCGATATAATCGATAAACTAATCGATAATCCCAGGTGCAAAGTAGCCTAAAACCTACGCCGGCCCTTAGGGAGTGTCACCCTATAACAAGGAAGATAAAGATCTAGGACGAAAAAAGCGGACAATGTGGAAATTTAGCCCACGGGCCCCTTTTTTAAAGTACTCATCACAAAACTGCGTATCGACAATGCGCTGAGAGTCGACGCGCAGTAACGGAAGTGTTCTCGGGGATTAGCGACCAAATCTTTTAATATAGTAGGATCACTTTCAAATAGAACTTTGATTCCTGACTCCTGACCTTGCACTCTCTGATTACAATTCGATGTACCTCTTTGAGGCTTACTTGCTACAGAAAGAATTTTTGAAAACAATTGATGCAAATTTGGGGTCCGCTAGCTTCGCTTCGTAGAAGGGTTGAAAAGCAAATGGAGCTTCGTACGGCGTCCGAGGGCGAGCCCCGAGAAAATTTTTTGGGATTTTCGCTGTACCGAAGAGAAAGAATACGTTGATAAAGGCGATGAAGGACGAAAAATGGCTTGCAAGAGAACTGCTCGTGGCTTGAGCAGCGCAATAGCTGCGATCCTGGTCGAAAAATTCGACTGGAGCAGATCTTTTAGTGGAAAAAATCTGAACTCCATAATTATCCTAACTGACGGCTCATTTTCTTCTAATTTGTATGTAATCTAAGTATTATTTCACTCGAGCTGCGGATAATATGATTTTGGTTCCATTCTCATAGACTCTGTACATTTTTACACATTAAGCATACTAAGTTACATGCATACATGCTAAACATTGCGCGGTAATACTTGAATGCGTGAAATCCTAGTTGTATCACTAGTAACACTTGCGCTTTGTGTATCAAGTGGAGGTCCTATTCAGAGCATTTGTAGAGCATCGGCCGTAAGGCCTATAACTAGAGTTATAGTACATCGGAGTCCGATCCGGTCCGATAACGAAGATCAGTGCGTTTTTTTTGTTATCCGACGGGAAGGGACTTCGACGAACTATGAATGTAGCTTATGGATTGTTTTTCCGACGAGGATCAATACATACCATTTGTTATCCGACCGAAGACTCTGATGCCTATAAATGCAGCTTATAGCATACTTCACAACGACACCGCAACGGTGAAGAAAATGAATAGAACTGATGAGAACAAAATGTTACAATTCACAAGGGAAGGATACCTGGTCAGTATTGCCACCCTCAGCGTGTTGTACATTGCTTTATGCAGCTTGCGACGCTGATCTCGGAACCGTTTTCGAAATTTCCTAAATTGCTGTCTACAATGAGTTATGCTCGTTTTTGGCGCTCACCATAGTAACGCTGATAGAGGAAGAAAAGGAACTTTCGCAAACGGATCTGGGATGGGCGTCGCAAGGTGCATACGACAGTTACAACATGCTGTGAATCGCCATACTGACCATGTATCCATCCCTTGTCAGACGGGGCAAGTTCCGTTCCGAACGAGCGGCGGAACGAGCGCTTGGTTGTTTTTGCCCGAGAAGTAGCCGTGTTCAGGCCGCTGAAGGGCCGTTAAAAACAGGGCTTGGCCTCCTATCCGCCCAAGTACTGCCTGCGTTCAGGCCGTCATGGGAGCCCATACCATCAGGCACTACTGCTCCTAATCCAGTGGACAAGGCAGCATTCTCCACAACTACCTGGAAGCCTACACCGTGACAACCTCTGGCAGCTTGATCACTACTTGCGCAGTCTCGCACGGATGATCGTCGGGTTCGACGCCATTCTGGATCCACAGTGATCCACCAAAGCATAAAAACAACATAAACACGCAAATTCTCATCAGAAATACGAAAAGATGGTTGTTTGCGAGGTCAATCCATGTTTTCTTAGTGCTAGCTTTTTTTATTACTGAGCGGATTTGAACCAGTCTGACCATTGTTTATGAATGACTGAGAATCCGCTGCTTTATTCACTAGGCCACTCATGCTGCCGACCTCTTCCATCCCAGTGTTGCCTTCATCCTTTATCGCGTCCCTAATATCACCAACCAACTAATTCGAGAGGGACAGTTCCTTATTGAGCCGAAATATGCAGTCGTTTGAGCTCCTTTTTGGAGATATTAGTCGGCGGTCAGTGGACGCGAAAAGCATGCCGATACCCGACACTCTTCACATAGCGGGCCGAGCCCCGACGATCGTGCATCAGCTCGAATGATTCTGCCTTCAGCCCGCGATTCGCCGACAGGGCGTTTGGTCCGCAACATGCGTGGTTTTGCCCGCTGTTTGGTCCTCGTTCAAACGTTTCGTCGGGGATTTGCCGGCGGTTGGAACGGGATTTGCCCCGCAATTGTCTGAGAAGTACTCATATCTTATCACACAGTCTGTGTGGAATAGTGCTGGCATGGGAGCAGTTGTCCGAAAACTTTAGTGGTGAGCGGTCACGGCGACAGTGTCACTGTGTAGTATGTCAGGGGCCTAAGGAATAGTTTTCTAGAGGAATAGCAATATTTTTCTTTTTTTTTTCTCAACCTTATTAGGTATCCGGGTCTACAACACCCTAGAAGACAACGGAAAAGTAAGTAGAGAAAACGTCTGCAATCGTCTCACCCTTGCTAATAATTCCATTTGATGTCCTAATATTGCAATACTGTAATGGGTCATAAAGGTACGAGATCTACAGTTATCTCCATTCCAGCCTACCACCATCAGCCCAACGACCACAAGCAAAGTGGCAACCGATAAAGGTAACATATGCCTGCAATCGTCTTAATTATTGCACTAATTAACGAATATTTTTGCAGCTTTCATACTTGCAATATTCTATTGCGTGCTTGTGAAGGTCTTCTTATTGTAATGAAACTGTATGTTTTCATTGATTACTCTTGATCAGAATAAAGTTGTGATATCTGCAAAGGAATACCATATGTTGCCATAGAGACAAAAAAAATATTCCCTCACATTTTTTTATTGGAGAATTCAGATAACGACTATTGAGAAGGCTTTGAATATAAAGGTCAACTTACGAATAAATATAATGTAATAAATAGACTATAAAAGTAAACTTACTTCATCCGAAACATGTATACTGTTTCTAGCTGCTGATCTAGCTGTGACCTGCATGGTGTTTGATGTGCAGGAAATTGGAGTGTTGCTAAAGTTTAATCACTAAAAGCTACTGCAATAGTGAAAACGCCATTCATCGCCGATATCCGAGATTGGCGATAGGAAAACAGCTAGATCGATTGTCCAAATTGAGTTGCCATCCCAGGTTTATGACTCGCTAATGAAATCACACCCCTACGCATAACAGCCATTGGGAGAGGGATGACTGCCTATGAGAGAGCGATATACGGTTTGGGATCATGGTGTAACTGCTAAGGGAACGAGTTTGCCCCATGTTCGCTGCTACCGAATCTCTGAGTTGGTCAATTCAAAAATTTGCCTGTTTGAAAGTTCTCACTTATCGTTCACACTCCATCGCTATTGCAATTAACAACTACTTACGATAATACAGCTTTTTCACATTGCACTTATATTTCGGTGTAAAACTATGGATGCGTGTTTTCGTGCGGAACAAAATTTATTTTAAAAAACGAAAGCAGAGAGCCCTACTCAAATTTGTCTGTAGGGTCACTCTCAACTAGCCTTCCTCGTCCGAAGATGAGGTTCCTTCTTGAAGAAGTCACTGCAATGTGCATCTGAATAGGCGCTCACCCGAACCACCACTTTTTCGCGGTTTTTGCATGTTTTTCTTCTACGCGACCAAAGTTTCCTAGCCAAAACTAAGTGGTGGTCTGATAGTGACGAGACTTGGCTACATGGCGGCTGGCGCAGGACTTCCTATCTTATTTCTTCAGTTTTTTGTTGGGAATTTTTCCTCGCCCTCGGATGGGCCTGAAAAATTTCTAGTAGTTGTTGTTCTGACGAGATGATGATGAAGTGGGTGGCATACGTTGCCAAGTTGTTGTACGCAGATCTGCCGTAGCCGTCTGCATGAAACCATGTTTGGAGCCAGATGTCATTGCTAGCTTTTGTTGTGCAGCAGCAATTTTTTGCAAATCTTCCCGCAATATGTTACTCTTTTATTCGGTGCTACAATTGTTTCTAGAAACTTGTTATTCAAAGTACTACATAGAAGAATTTGTTTAATGGCGGCTTCCACCGCAATTCCAACTCGACCCCAGTTGGCAGTCTCCCAAATTTTTTGAAATCAAAAATTGAGTTTTGCCAATCGAGTCACATACCTGCAGCACAAGGAATTGCTCTTTAAGTTACAACAGAAAAATGACACATTTCCTCAATAACGCTCTGATAGAGATGGAAAAGGTGCGCGCACTTATTTAGTGGTTTCACACCCTAATAATTGCCCACACATAACATGAACAGTCGCGGTCAAAAAGATATGTGTCATGTTGAAGATGGAACTTTTTATTTTACCTTAACTTGGGATTGAGCTACTCGGCCAAGATTTTGAGATTTGATGAGAATCAAATTGCTCTCTCTTTTTGCTGCATAACATTGACACAAACTGCTTCCAAACAAAACTATCGCATTCCAAGTCCAAACTCACCATTTTAATAAACGTGATGGTTCCTCGCTTGTATCGCCTCATTTCGACTCGACAAGGAGTTATTCTAAACCTTATTTTGACTGAGCAATAAGTCTTCCACTTGAATAAAAAAGTGAGATTGCCAAAAAGCCAAAAAAAAGTGAGAAAGAGGAGTTTCCAATAATATCGAACAAAAGGCAATCGCTTCGCCTGAGAATATTTATACGTTATCTATTACACACAACTATCCTGAAATTGAAATAGGAACTTGACGCTGCCGATATTCCCTAGATACAATAAAAAAAAGAGTTTTCGATAAATTCAACCACTGAAACCACTTCGAATGAATGAATTGCCTGAGTAATCCATACTTTTAGATTGTAGAATGAGTGGATTGCTCGAACTTCTTTTCCCGAAGACTCGAAAGAATCAATTGTTTGAATATTCGGCTGTACGAACATTATCCGATATTATCATTCGATCCTATCACAAGGATAATCTCTACACTTGCAAAAGGAGGCAAAAGGAGGAGCTGCGCACGAAAGCGGTCACCATTGCTTCGTTCTGCCATTCTCTTCGTATCCTAGTGAGAGTTTGAGGGATGCAACAAAAATGCTTGAGATTCTTGCATAAATATAATGATTGTGAGTTCCATTGATATGGAGCTTCTTGAAATAACTTGAAATAATCTTTTATGAAAACAAACGAATCAAATTATCCGTGATGAACCTTTCATTCGGAAGATGGGTTCATTTCTAGGTTGTGTTCAAAGCAAGCAAGCGCAATGACGATGGATAAAAAGCTTTTAGAGGAAGCTATGGCGGATATGCCGAAAGAAAACGAGGATGCCATCAAAAGCCGGACGGCCATTTATGAGGCATGTGATTTCGACTGTTTAAGGTAATTTATACTGGATGCGTGCGACTGACGCGCGTGCGTCTATGTGATGAAGAATAGGGCCCCAGTCGCATAGCAGTCGCATCGCAGTCGCAGCTCAGACGCACGCGTCTACGGCCTCGCGGCAGCCGCACGTTCTTTCCATTGAGGCTGTACATGTCGTGTTGACCGGTCTTCATGGAAAATCCCGTGCAAATAGATGCGTGCGGCTGATGCGCGACTGACGCACGCAGCTAGTATAAAATAAGATTTTTTATTGTAATGAAACTACAATACAATAAATAAGAGATTAAGTTACCCTTATCACTCAAATCCTGGTCAAATATTGGCGTAATTCATCTTCTACGTATTTTCCAGATTCTCGAAGCTCTCGGCAAAGGATCGTTTGGAGCGGTGTTCCGAGTTCGTCGACTGCCTGATAGAAAAGAGTTGGCAATGAAGTGTGAGTCACAGAGAATGAAGAGAAAAGTGAGATTTAGATGCCCTTTCTACATAACTGGATGTTGGCTTTGTGGTTAAACTTCTCAGATTTTAAAACACGAAGCCAAAGTATTCGACAGCCTGCGCCAGGTGGATTCGCCACATTTCATCGCTCTTCTGGACCGCGGTAAAGTGACAGGACGCTTCAGCTTTATAATAATGAGATTGGTGAGCTTCCCCCTGGTCATCAATAAGAAGTGAATCTTTTTTTTTTCTTGAATACCTCAACGTATTTCACAATAAGAACTTCCACAAATAAATTCTTCCGGGACATCGGATTCCCATTCTTCGGAATTTCAATTTTCACCTCTTTACATCACTGGTTAGTATTCGCAACTGAGTTTACCCGTGGTAAACGCTTTTACCCCGCCGAGCTTATCATTATTTTTGGCATTATTCAAAAAGTTTACTCTCACGCAATGAGGTAAAGTGTGGGGTAATCTATACAGTCTACTGGTTAAAGGTAAACGTTTTTACGATCAGGTTGGTGAATGAACTAATGAAGTTTAACCCATCTATTAATATGATTCACTAACATTTGCGTACTCCTTGCGCAATCACCTGAGCGATTCAATCTACAGAGGTATCTAATGAATAGTGTCTACGCTGTATGCCTACCTCGTGGGGTTACCGCCTCATGAATACCGTAACAGCGTTCACTCCCAACACTAACCTCAAGAGGACCGACCAATAGAAAATGGTTCGTCTGGAAGAGTCGAAACGAACTATTCGTACTAATCCTTGTTTCTCATCTACTAACTCTAAAGCTGTAGTTATAGTTCACCGAAATCCGATCCGGTCGGATAACGAAAGAGACGTTCTATCCTCTTCCGACGAGAATGAATACGTATCTTTTGTTATCCGACAGGATCGGACTCCGATACAGTATATATTCAGCCTAACACTTTATTTACCACTCGGTCCTGTACCTCGTGATAGGCGTTTACCACCATTCTCAATGGTGAATGCTACCTCTGGTTAGCGGCTGAACCAGTGCTGCCGCCGATCTACATAGCCGTACCCAAGTCCAGTACACTTTTACCTCTGCACTATATCTCTTTCATTTCTATTGCCCTTCCTTTCTCGAAAGGTCAGAGGAATAATGTTGCATCACACACAGTCCATGATTTCTCTTTTTTGGATTCCTTCCTGTTCGAAATTAATGCAGTTTCAGCTTATTTTGTAATCACTATAGGTGGGCAAAAATCTGTGGGACTTACGCATGGAAAATCCTCAACGTCGATTTTCACTGGTCACATCAATACGTGTTGCCGAGCAGACACTCGCCGGAATTCGAGACCTACATATTGTATGTGAGGTTTATTTGATATTTTTATTCAAATCTTTTGGTTGGAGAAGAGAGAAATCCATGAGAACTCCCTAATAACTAGTTTGCTGCCTTCGTACGCATTATGATGGTAGAAAATCGGCATTCACAACAATCCCCCTATTCTCAGCCGCAAAAGTGAGCCTTCGGCCTTTATTCTGCTTCATAAAAGAGCTATACTAAGTGGGTGCGTCAGTCGCCCGTAAAGAGGGTGCGTGCGTAAGACGCACGCTTCCATTTGCGAAGGATTTTCGATGAAAACCGATCAACACATCGTGCATATCCTCAATGAACACGTCATGTGCATCCGCAATAAAAAGAATGTGCTGCCGCACGCGAGGCCGTAAGGGTAATTTATACTAGCTGCGTGCGTCAGTCGCACGCATCCATTTGCAAGAGATTTTCCATGAAGACCGGTCAACACGACATGTACATCCTTAATGAAAAGAACGCGCGGCCGCAGCCAGCCCGTAACCGTGTGCGTCTGAGCTGCGACTGCGATGCGAGTGTTATGCGAGTGCTATGTGACTGGCCCTATTCTTCGTCACATAGACTCACGCGCGTCAGTCGCACTCATTCAGTATAAACTGCTCTGTAAACGTCTGAACTGCGTTAACAATGCGACTAGCACTATACTTCATCATATATCATTCAACGTCACTTATATCCAAAATGTTTTCGACATTTTGGATATAAGTGACGTTTAGGTGTAGTGGGTCACTTCTACGAGCTGCTTGCGTCATCCAAGGACTGCCTACGTCAATGTTTTTTCCTACTATTTACCATCACTCCGTTCTTGTTTTCTAGCAGTGAAAGCAATAGTTCTGTTCGTGCTGAACTAGCGACTTGTCTTGCTTCTTCATCTTTTTTTCCTCCACTAGACATCATCCTGTAGGCATGGAATGCTGGGGCTGTTTTTCGTGAATTATCTGCATTTAATGGGCGTCAAGGTGTCCCTTCACCCAACAAGAAACACTGTTGGACTTCTCTCCAGAACCCTTTGCTGCAGCAGAGTGATGGCAAGAGCCGGCGAGCATCCGCCTAAGTTTACGCCTAGGGTTCGTACCAGATCAAAGAGTCGCCTCAGGCGTCCGCCCCAGAATGGATCTTCCAGTTGCGTTCTTGGGTGCGTGATTATCTCAATGGTCTCATAGTCATCAGCGTTGTAGCCTCAAAATCACTCCTTGCAGTTGACGGTGTTCCTCCGTTGCGGTGAAGGCCAAGGTGCCACCAGAATCCAGAACTCTAGCTTCATTAGTACCAGCACATACATTTACCCAGCTTCAGCTCCCATGCCTAATTTTGTATCCTATCCGGTGTTACAAAACTATTCCCTCAAGATCCAAGACGAGTCCGCAAAGTCAGTTGTTTTAGCCAGCTTTCACAACTCAGTATGTACTTGTTCTTCATATTTTTGACTGTTTTGTTGTTTTCGTGATCAGGCACACCATGCTGGTGTATTATTAAATAAATAAATAAATAAATAAATAAATAAATATACATAGACGCACGCGCGTCAAACGCACACATCTCCTGTGAGCTACGTCAAGGCTGCGACTGCGTCTATCCTTTACCATACAGACGCACGAGCGTTAAACGTACGCTTCCAGTATAAATTACCCTATAGCCCCACAATGCCCTCTCCTCGAAACTTTATGCGTTTCACAACGTTGATAACGTGTCGTCGCACGCTTGACTCTTCCATTAATTTACCAAGTAGATCCCTTAGATTGCTTACTAATCAGGCCAGAGACAGTTAAACTGCCATAAAGAGGGCAGAGGTATGATTTTTTTTAATTTGAAACATTTGATTTTTAATAGAACAGTGGCTGAAAAATTAGCTTCACTTGTAAGCAAATCCAACAAATCTCCTAATCACAGTGCGGCTACATTCATCGCGATATAAAGCCACCCAACTTTGCGATAGGCAGAGAAGAGGACGGCGATCAGCATACGGTCTATATTCTGGACTTCGGACTAAGTCGACGCTACAGGTAGATAAACCAGTGCAGTTTGCTCTCATATTTTTACACAAATTTTTACCGAACCTACAGTAGGACGACGAAATCTCAAGCACAGGGTCCCATTTGATCCCTGTTATGACTATCAAAAGAAAAAGTTGTTGAAGAAACTCTCTTGTCTTTTTCCCACTGCCTTGGTTTCTCTCCTCCAGAACCTTGAATTCTCTACTTATTCGAAATCGAATTGATGAGTTCGAATATATCTAATGCATTATTCAGTCCCAATTATAATACAAAACACTACAAGGGAGCATTTTACGCCATAATAGTTGTATTTAAGCACGCCGCAGCATGACCTTGTTCATGGGAAAATAAAGAATCACTTCCATTTTAGGAGTTCTATGAAAGATTTACGATATCAGAGGGTAAAAGCTGCTTTTCGAGGAACAACTCGATATGCAAGTGTAGGTGCACTTGGACTGGTTAGTGAACCTTTCAGCATGTATTTATATCTCACTACCTCAGTATCTTCTTCCATGTTTTCACGAAAAAAGGACCCAGTATTTCCCACCCAACAACCTTTTGGATTCCCCACTGCCATTGGAAAAAGATGGCATGAAGAGAGCAGCGGTAAAAAAACTGATGCAAAAAGAGGACCTCAAATAAGAACAAAAAAGGTGTATCCATACTAAGCGCATTTGCTAATTTCATTTGTTACAATTAGGATACAAGCAATGTGGCAATCAAAACGCATCTCTTCCATTGTCCCCCACTCATTTTCGTCATTTTAAACTGGTAGGCTGGGTGATGCTCTTACAAGTAGACGAAATTCCTTTAGGAGTTCCTACAAATTCGAACGGATAAATGGATTGCAAGAAAAATTATCCACGCCTCACTTTCCCATCCAAGCAAATTACCTTTACCTCGGATTCTTGGACCCCATATACTTTATGGAAATTGCATGCAACATTTTGACACAGCCCTATTACCAGAGTAAAAACTAAACGTTCAGAACGATCAAAGCCGTAAAGACGACGTGGAATCGTGGTGGTATATGGTATTAGAGTGGATGGTTGGACAGCTACCCTGGCGACATTGTAGAGTATGTTTATTTGTTAGACTGTTGGCCAATTCAAATGATATTCTAATATTTTGACCCTCTAACATTGAGGCATGGAAGATATTCGCTTATTCGAATATTCAACAGGTTAAAAAAGCTGCTCATTCGAGTGTTCGGTCGGGATCAAACGTGGTGATGATCAAAAATTGAACCCTCTCCTCACCCTCCCCCCTCCAACCCTACTTCCCTGCTTCCCTTTAGGTGTCCAAAAATACGAATCTCCCAGTCTCTCTGGATGCAAAATCCTACATCCCACTCTATATAAACTCTTAATTTTTGAATTGATTCTTCAATATTGAGAAATTCAAATTCGCTTTTGGAATTGTTCAAGTCCCCCAACTATAATAATAACGACGTTTGAATTGTTAATTCAAAGTGAAATGGAGCTTCGAATGTACGGTTCCACTTTCCTGACAGTGCCACCACCCATACCACCCTCACCCCCTTGACTCCCTTGATAGCTCTATCTCTGATAACTGTGCAGCACGAACGCAGATCAAACGGCGTAATGGTTCGGGTAGAAACCCTGCAGCAACGGTTGCCAGTTGTTGCCATCCTTCCTTCGATTGCTGCTCAAGCTGTCGGCCCTATAGCAGCAATTGCTGAGAGACGGCAGCAATCAAGGGGAGAATGGCAGCAACTGGCAACCGTTGCTGCCAGGGTTTCTACTCGAACCATTACGCCGTCTGAGCTGCGTTCCTGCTGCACAGTTATCAGAGATCATCTCAAAATTGACCCTGTATTCGACAAATGGCACAAATTTTTCAAATGCAGCACATTGTATTTTGTCTAGTGAAAGTAAAATTACCTCCCCACCCCCCCCCCCTCTCAAGACATTTTTATGTTCCCTGCAATAACTTATCCCATTTTACCTCGTAAAAGAGCTCGAATAAGCCAACTGATTCAGTCCTTACCTGGAAGAAATCTTACACAGACGTGTAGGGCGTGTCTACCCTCACTCAATTACGTCGATTTCAGGGAGGCCAAAGAGATATCGTAAGGTTTCAAAAGATGGAGCTGCGGAAGCGACCAATGCTCGAAAAGGTGGCATTGATTTTTTTGAAGAAATAGATCCGTGCACTTTTCTGATGCAATTCACCGGGTTTAGGTGCTCGAAGGCGGTCCCGTGGAGTACATGTCCAATATCATCCTCTACATCGATACGTTAGAGTATTCTTCCATACCGGATTATGACCATATTGCAGCACAGCTGCAAGCATCCATGGAGGTACATTTTCTGAACGATATTAGAACCCATATTAGTTAGATCTTTTGATACGAAGCTAAACTCCACGTGGACTTATAGTGTGTTTCACCGGGGAACGTAGTTCCAGAGATATTAGAGAAGGAGAGAACGCGGGAAATAGTACCGTTTTCGAAGAGACGGGCGAGAAATACAGAACATAGGCACAAATACTCAACTATCGCCGTTTTTGAAAAGGGCTATAACACACTACGTCGCCATGTTGCCATTGCGATAATGAATCTGATACCTATTGACTGCTGCGGTCCGCGGCTGTGTCCTGACCCCCATGTAATATAAAATCGTTATCGTTAAAACGACAGCGACGCACAGTGCTATACTCTCACTCTGTATCCTTAGTATTACTTTTCTGAAACGCTCTAACAGGAATAAATTAGCAAATAAACACATCAAACCACTTCCATGACCTATTATTCGTGTGAATGTGACTAGGTAACAAGGGGCGGGACATGTTTCCGTGATTGGCCCCTCTTAGCAGGCACCAATCACAGATACACACCGGATTTCGTCTTATCATGACCAATACTCCTCCTAATTGCTTGGTCCGCCGCTATCATTCATCTTGAGATCTACAGTCCTTGTCGAAGTAATAAACTGATTGCGCGTGCGGTTTCACAGCGTTGCGGATGCAGAATCGAGGCGGGACCTGTTGGACCCTCTCACTTAGAGCATGCTCTCTCCGCGCCCATCATCCAGGTCCCGCCGCGATTCTGCAGCTACGGAATCCGTCTATCTTTTCGAGATGGACTATAGATGCTGCAATTTACACCGTAAAATAAATTAAAATACGGATTCGAATAAATATATTGCGACGGAAATTTGAATATTCGAAAAAGCACTAGCCCTACAGTCCTAGAAAAAAGGAAACGAAGGCCTGTAGAGCTCTTTTTCAAATATTCGAATTTCATGGAAGTCGAATATTTACTCGAATATCAGATTATTTGGTCCTCAATGTACTGAACCGCATTACAGGCATACCATCTGAGTTACGCTGATCCACCCGACTGGGATCTGATGGTCGCCTATCTGGGACCTCGTTACGAGATGAATATGTCACATAGGTTGCCATGTAGGATTAACACTTTTTTTAAAATCTATTCTTGGTCTGATATTTCGACTGGCCAAAACATCCAATTCACTATATACATAGTTCTCTTCCATTCTGGTTTTCTTTCAAGTAGAATTGAAATATGTTACAGAGCTACTCCTTAAATATAAGTTATGAAGATACAACAATTACGAAGAACTGAATCTTATTCATAGAATTTAAATGAATTGTAACACTTCGAATAAAAGTTCATTAATTATTTGAACTGGAGCAGAATTCAAGGTGGTAATCTAAGAGAGCATTTCCACACAGAATTTCCTTAGCGAGCATTTCCACACAGAATTTCCTTAGCGAGGAAAAGGCTTCTAAACAGGTACCAAAGAATTATGAAACGCTGAATCGTGGGGAAAACACGGAACGTTTTTCGATCCCCTCAACAATAAACAGGTACAGTCAGGTTTGGGAAAATTTACATGTTCGCAAACGTGCCGCAACTTGTAAAAACACGTCCAACCTTGTTGCAGTGTGCTCAGTGCAGTTATAAACAGTGGTTTCAGGTCATTCTACGTTGTTTTTCTCTCACAGGACCCCTTGAAGGCAGTGTGTCACCTCGTTCTTGTTTGAGGTTTTGGCGGATCCTCAACCTCCTTGATGCGCTAAATCCAGCGGTATACTTAAAATGTGACAAAACGGCCTCTCAACCCGTTTTTGACCGTTTTTTCGAGACGGGGTTTAAAACATTTTGTCGAGCCGAGCAGACGCGTGAAGCCGTTGAACTTATCGATCGGACACGTCAAGACGTGTTGCCAACGCTGCAGGCGCGGTGGACAGCCAGCACAGTCGCGGACCGCTCCGCCCAAATGGTCCGTGAACTGCGCATCCGGACCTTCCGAAGACGGGTTTCCGTCACTTTTATGCGTTATGATGTACATCATTGGAATCAGCGTGACGAGGACGTCCAGGATATATGACGCTGCCGACTAATTTATCCTACTAAAAATGCAAAGTAGAGAATGACTGGCCACAATCTGAACCGTTCGGGGTATGCTGAGTGAAAATAAAGCGGTGGCATTACTCGAACTGTTCGGATTGTGCCATTCACTCCTTACTCGGCATTTTTACTAGGACAAATTAGTTAGCAGCGTCATATAGGAAACTCCAAACGTACGCAGACAATAGTTGAGATCGCGGCGCGGCTCTCATGGGCAGAGAAGCAGGCGCGCACTATGCTGAGCTCCCGTGACTCTGCCCGAGACAGCCGCGTCGCGGTCCTGACTCTTGACTGCGTCCGTTTGGAGTTCTCTGTATATGCTGGTATCCATAGCCCATAGAACGAGGTGACACACTGCCTTCAAAGGCAGAGGCCCAGCTCGCATCCGTGGTTGAGATAGTGGCGGATTCTGCATCTATTCGACACGCTGAATCCAGCGGTATAGGCGAATCCTCCCGAAATGGTCTTCAAACCCGTCTTCCGAGACGGGGTCTACAACAGTTTGCTAACCCGAGTCGACGTATGAAGTCGTTGATCATATCGATTAAACACGCCAAGACTCGTTGGCCAACGCTGCAGCCGTGGCAGCCGGCCAGCATTGCTTGGAGCGATCCGCCTCAGGGCTCCAAAAATGTATAATCTGTTCGAAACGACGAGTCCGCCCACGCACGCGGGGAACGAGAGGCGGCGCGGCTGGGACGGATGCTGTTGGCTGCCAAGTCGTCCACGTCACAGCCAAATCATTAGTCGATACCATGAAGATAACGATGAAACGTGATACGCAGATTAGAGATGATGACGTGGAGTGCTGGCAAACGTGACAGCTTCTTCGTGGCGGCGATCCCCGCGTGCGTGGGCGGACTCGTCGTTTCGGACAGCCTATAGCCAGTTCGACCTCTTTAAAAATGGGGCTTTTGTCGCTTTTGAGCATGTTCATGCATACTACTGGTATCAGCATTGCGAGAAGGTCTAGGATATGTCTATAACCCCAACAGGCGGGATGAGGTGGCCCCTATTTACCTTTAAGGGTCTTTCAATCTTTTTAATTACGCAATCTCCTAGTTTTGTACCTACAGGAAGCTCCAAATGTCCGCAGTCAAGAGGGACGTGGCCAGAACGCGGCTTTAGACAGAGACACAGGCGCTCTGCATGCTGCCACTGGTTGGCTGCAGAGTCAGAGAAGCCAGAGGCAGCATAGAGAGCGCCTGTGTCTGATCAAGGAGCCGCGCCGTGGCCACGCCCTCTTGACTGCGGACATTTGGAGCTTCCTGTATGTATCTTCCTTTCCAATCATCTACCCCATCAACGCCATTTTTTCGTTATTTCGGTGTTTTTATGTCTCTTTCTATAGTACTCGCCCTCTCGAATCTGGCAAATTCGGTTCACAAGCTGTCTGGGGAGGGGAAAGGGGAGCGGGAAGGAAGAACCGGTGAAAGAATGATTATGAAGAGCGATTCGCACTCAAGCCCACTTTTTTACCTTTCAATTTGTAATAAATCGAACGCCTACGAGCGTTTGAAGCAGGTCCTGAAAAGTACCCATTGATTGTGACCACATTGATCATTGAGCAAATATTTGAGTAATGTTGGCCATCAGTCATCGTATGTACGTACGATGCTGACCATCTTTCTGCCTTAACCTTCCCGATAAAATACTAAGTACATTTATTACTAACATAGATTATTTATTTATTTATTTCAGTACGTTGTTTATGACAGACGCTGGAAAACGTTAGTATGAGCGACTCTGAATAGACCGCTAAAATTGACAAGTACAAAATACACAAGTGCAGCCAAGCAGTTAGTTTTAATGAGGTTGAATAATCCACAAGTAAATTGTGGTCATTTAAAAAGTTAAGCATTTAAAAAGATTACATCGCACGGATCACCGTTCACCGTTCTTTCTCGTCCTTGACTTATTAATCGTGCAGTACATACGGTAAACTTAATTTTTTCCTCAGAAATTCTGACTTAATGAGGACTTGGGCCAATACTTCCCTCATGCTCGCTGCATTGCCTTCAAAATTACCGCCAAATCGCGGGCTTGCATTTGTGCCGCGAAAATGCGCCACCTTGAATTTTCATGCGGTAATCGCGCATTCTGCATTTCACGTAGCTTTTGCTGTTCTTGAATAGTTTATGCATTAATATATAGGCTCGTAATGTACGAATTTATCCCTCTATGTGAAATTTGCACTAAGCTTGTTTCGATGACGTCATTCTCAGTGGATTTTTTCCAGTAATTCGTAAGCGTTGTTGTGGCTAATTGTGGAATTCTAAAAATACCTTCTGAACTCTATTTCGCTTCGCATTGAGAATTAACATGTTGTAAGTAGAAATAATATTGTCTTTCATTCAGGTCGATCAAACCAGGTTTTCCGCCATGGATTACCTGCTGGATCGGTATTTTTTCGCTAATCTGCCTTTTGATGTCGCTCCCGAAACAAGAAAGAACATTGGGCAAAGGGCATTAACTATGGTTCAGGTATGTTTTAAGGAAGTTGGACTTCTTTCACTTTTAATGCTGCATTTTTTTTTTTGCTATGAGCAAAAAAAAATATCAGCAAATTAGACACTTATCAACGAAAATCTCCCGTTCCATTCGTTTTCTTTTATTTTTCTTTTGGCTTCCGCTTTGGTTGCTTTCAGTACCTTCTTTGCAGTGGGCTGATTGGTTCTGCAAGTATGAAAATCCTCTTAAGTTGTTGGAAAACAACCCTTATTTCTTGAGTGCTGAGCTTCTCTTTGTGTTCCTTAGTTTCTTAACCTTTGCACATGGTGGGTTATTTTTGAAGTTTTTTGGAAGCTGTTACATATGTACTTGTTACTTGTTAGATAGAAGTCCTCTTCAGCGTATCGACATGGAGGACGGTATTTGTACGCATGGATCGCAGTGACAATATATGCGTTCAACGTTGAAAGCCTTGCACTATCAGTTCCGGATCTGAACCTGTCATGGCACGCTCAGGTACAAAAGCCTTCCTTTTTTTTGTGGACCAAATAAGACTTGGTTATCGCTCTTTTCAGGGAGTGCTAACCTTCTTTGGCATGCGAGTCCCTCTGTATGCTCTGCTTGGGGTCCATCAAATGTTCGTCTACACATCCTACGTTCTCGTTCGGAGGTGAGATTTTTTTTCAGAAAGTGTCGTAGGTGTGAGTCACAGTTCCGCCTGTTAAAGTAGCAAAGTTTACGTGTTAATCGTCTTGTACCCTGCTGATTTGCTGCCTATTTTCCTTCAGGATGAGGCTTCCCTGGTGGGCTGAGGGTCCAGCAGCTGGCCTCAGTGCTGTGATGCTTCTCATTCCTTATCGCATCCTAGGAACCAAATTGCTGTGGTGGACATGGCATGATACCGATCCCATCATTAAAGAAAGGTTTGTAATTATGTTCATCTCATGCATTGTTCCTTACTACCATCTCTTCAGGATGTTTTGGGTTCCATGGAGTTCACTCTACTTCTACGCTGCTTGTGTTTGCTCATTTGTTTGGCTTCTTCGTTTCTCCAGACATCTGCTTCTTGAAAAGGAGTACGATTGGATGAAGTAAGTTGAATTCTTTCAAAAGTATATCTCCATCATTCAGGATTGTGTTGCAGATTCCCAAGGGAAATTATCTGCGCATTTTTGGCTGGTGTGCTCGCATTCTGGCTTGGGACGGTTCAGTTTTCGTTCCTGTACTATCCACTGCACGGTTTCTTTGGGGTTCGTTTCAGGAGCACTATTTGTTAAATTAAATTGTCACGTATTGACATTTATCGAGAATAGTAGTTATATAAAAGTAAAATATATTTAGGTCCATTCTGAGATTACTACCATCTTGTTCTTCGCTTTCTATGCTCTATTAGTGTTTGTTGCGGACAGAAATAACATGGATACTGAATCAAGAAATGGTATGTTTTCTTTTCTGACGTGTTCTAGGGCTCATAGAAACAAAGCACTTTTTTTGGTAAAAATTGTGTGTAAATGTTTAAATGCGTAACCTTCTATCAGGTGTTCGCTACTGGTTTGATGAGTTGTCTTGCGCTATCGCTCTTGAGTACATATTCTTGATGGTCCTGGTGCTCATAGCTGATCCGCTCAATATAGTCAGCGAGGTAATTGTCTTTTATTCGAATATAATGGACGGAAGGAGGCGTAATATGTCAGTTACTTACCTTTGCACCACGGAATAATACCGGTTTGTGCTGTGGTTATCCAGGTATGTCGTGCGCATGCAGTGAACGGCAATGGCGGTGGCCGATCCGCGGCCTCGAGAAGGACGCAATGCGACCGCGCCGCGCGTGTTGGAAGCGATGTCGTCGCCGCCAAAATACTATTTCTAGGGTCTTTTCTCCCCCATTCGCTCGAAAATCCTTAAAATCGGGTGGAAAAGCTGCTAGAAATTGCACAATAGCAGCAGAATACATAGGTTACAGCGCGAGACCGCAGATGGGCTAAGGCCATTGACGTCCACTGTACATAGGCGGTACAGGCTGGCAGACTATACGAGCGATGTAGGAGTCATCTATGGGCAATGTAGATTTTAGCGACCATCTTGTTAAAACACATTTTTAATATTCCGGCTCATGAAATTACTCAGGGTCTTCATCAGCCGATCGGACCTTGCAGAGCAATGGAAAATGTTCACACTCCAGCCGGAATCGTGAGTTACCTCCTTCTTCAAGGGTGATAGTACACTCCTCGAGAAATATAACACCTACCCTCATCGTCGCCTTGGCGTATCTTTTCTTGATACTTATCGAGTGTGATGATGATGTCGCCAGTATTGAACCGCACAATCAATATGCATCAAAAATGAAGTCGCCAGGACGATGGTGGGTGTAACATTTCTGGAAGAGTATCTCGGAAGTTGTTGTTGGGAAGTGAGAAGGAACATGGTTCTGTTCAGGTGCTTCAAAGAGAGAAATATCTTTGCGCAACGAGATACGACGAGAAATATTTCGATTTCCATTGTGTACCCAATGGTATTCCCAAACAGGTAGGAAAATAGCTTCTGCAACTTGTACCACAAAGTGCTCCTGTAGTTTCTCCTTGAAGTTTTAGCAGGATGATGGTTCTGGAGTACTACTTCCACTCGAATATTATGCAGTGTGTGGAACGGACTTCAAGAATCGCGCTGAATACATTACTGTGATCTGGTAGATCATCGTTCATCTTTTTTCTGTTGCTTCTTTACGTCTTCATCAGCGTTATTTTTCCCAGGTCATGCTGCATCCTATTCGGTGTGTTCTTCTATCAGGTTGCTGCATGTTCTGGATCGACACCAATGGATCCGATAAAAGTGAGCGAAATTGCATATGATCATTACTATCACTTCCATGTTGGGATTGCATTAAACACGTGATCTCTTTCAGATTCGTCGCCGCACTCCTCGCTCGATAGCTTCTCGTTCTCCCGAAAAGAGAACGGTGACTGTACCGACGTCATCTAAATCCGGCGACTCTTCTCAATTCCGTGAACCGTTGATCTCAGCAAAGGTCAAGAAAACTCAATGATTTTTGTTATTTTTAAACATATCAGCAACTTTTGTACTTTTTAGATATAAGTTTCAAATAAAGTAAAATCAAGATATTGAACTGTTTTTGAAATTAGCACTAAGCTTCATTTCTTCCCCTTGAGGCAGCATTTGTGAATTTCTGGCTTTTTTAAAATTATTTTTAAATGAAAATTTTTTGACATTAGTCCAACGTGAGTTCACCTTTCGTGGATTTTTCTGGAAGAAAACAGACAACTTCCTGCTGATCTATGCAGATGATTATTCTGATGAATGTGCAGCGGAAACGCAGTCACGATCCTGTAATATGTCGGGGTCAGAGCTTATTTTTGGGAATGACCGTCCACGCGTTCTTGCTCTCATACTCCCATCAGTTGGTGCTAATGTTCTAGTCCATACCGCATCAGTACAAGGGTATATGCCGGCAAGTAGGGAAGGACGCCCAAAAATAAGCTTTATCCTTGGCCTCGACGTATTGGTTGAGCTGTGTTCCCGTTGCACAGTTATCATAATAGATGTAATGTTATGATGTTCTAGTTATTAATCATTTCCACGAATGCTGTCACTAATGCATGTAATGTCCTACCCTTGCCCTGCATGTTCTCTTCTTTTAGGTTGGTCACTTTACCACTCCGCTTGTGTGTCGCAATATCGTGAAGAAAGGAGAAGTACAAGAAGAAGACGAAGGTGAAGAAGAAGTAATTGGAACAGTGAAGAAGACCACGCATCGTCGTAAGCAGATAGAAGTTCCATCATCGACTCGTGTGCTGCGTTCGCGCAGCTATCAAGCAAATTAAAAGCAGTGTTCGAGTACTGAGTAGAACTCATAAGTTTGCTGAAATTTAGGTACCATTATTATTTTCCTTCTTTTGGGAAACCCATAAAATTGCATCTTCTGTACAAAAATCACCTAGACACGGTAAGGAATGGGTCTATTTTTTTTTCGCGGCTGATTCTTATTTTCTGACGGTGACCACAAGTTCACTTATTCTTTGTATTCATGAAGAATCAAAATGTAATGGATCATTTATCCTATCAAACCTTGGTTTTTATTTCTCTTGTTTTGACTTTGTTTTTTTTTCTCTAGTTTTGTCATGTATGGTAGTTGTTGCAATCATTTGCGATGATCGTTAAATTAGATCTCTTGGAAAATAAGGGTCTGTATCTCAAAATTTTGACGTTGCCATTTTTTTCCACTTTCTGTTCCTCATTGGTTGTCTTTCTCTGCAAACAGACCTCAGTACGATGAAGTAATTGTTTTTTTTTTGATATCATGTTTACTGTAGAAAGGTTATTCCAAAGTTAATGTGCATCACAGTATAGTACTAACATCCTAATAATATCCAAACCAGAGAAGTACAACTGCTAACAAGGGAACTGCAGGAAGCTGCCTTCACATATCGAAATAACGTAGCACCATCTTGTCATACGAACCTCCAAACTGGATACGTTTCATTTTGACCTCTACGGTTAGTCTTCTGCACTTCCTTTGTAAATAACAAGTATACGTTAGTGAGAGTACCAAAGGTTAGTAGAACGACAAAGAGAGAAAAGAGATGTACAGGGGACATAACGTAAAACTTGCAAAACTGACAAATCTACGCCTACGCACATGAACATTTTCCAATGTGGTTAGTAATTTAAAATAAACACCTCAAATAAATAGAAATAAATTAACCCGTCAAATTTGCATGCACAGCATGTAACGTTTCCTAGAACTGATTAGAACCAACTCAATCGTCTGCAATACGCAGCGAATCTTCTGGGCTATTGAGATCGTCGTCAATTTGCATGGCATTCGGATCCGGTGATGGAGATCTGAGAGTAGATATGCAAGATAATCCAAAAACTGACTGGAAAAAAATGTCAGTCGCGCGTCGGACGCACACATCAATTTACGAAGGATTTTCCATGAAGACCGGTCAACGCGGCATGTATGGTCTGTTAGCCCAGAGGTGGCACCAGAGGTGACCTTGTCTGCAATTACGACTTTGTCCGCAGAATGCGTCTGCGATGGGATTTTACTGAATTGCAGTAGGGATACATCAGAATGGAAGGAATTACAGCACATGCATACCAAAAAAGTGTAAAAATTTGATCATTTGGCCGACTTCGGGACGAGGTCGTAATTGCGGACAAAGTCGACCCAGGTGCCACCTCTGCGTTACCAGACTGTACATCCTCAATGAAGAAAAAAAAACGCACAGCGGCCGCGAAGCCGTGAACACGAGCGTCTGGGCTGCCTCAGCGATGCAACTGGCCCTATCGTTCATTACATAGAATCATGAGCATTACATAGAATCATGAGCATAGAATCAAACGCACGCATTCCACGCTACTAACAAGGTGAGACATTTGTGACTTGTTGGAGTCAACTCTGCGTCTTCAAGGTAGCAATACACCAGTCCTCACTTTCTAAACCCAAGGTAGCAATACACCAGTCGTCACTTTCTCAACCAACTGTAGGGATCTTTAGATCGGTTAGACGACAACTGTAGGTGCCTGCTACAGACGATTCAGCACGCAGTGACGACTGGAGCATTGCTACATGGAAAGCGCAGAGCAGCTTTTGGCAAGTCATGTACGTTCTAACTTCTTAGTCGTGAGAATTTTCAATTGCCTGGCGTGTTAAAGAGGCCCTGGGAATGACTGCATACATGCTACGTGTGCGTTCGAACAGTGTGTCATTGACCACCTTGTGAATGGTGGGTACTGCATGTGTTGAGTCATGAGGGTAACCTCATCACAGTGGACCTGCTCGCCAGGAGGAACAAGTCCACCCCGAAAGGTGAGAAGAGGAACTGAATGCACCAATCGCATAACTCTGACATGTCCCGTCATTCTTCTCAATGACATCCATCCACCCCCTCTTATTGGCTACTTTCTTTCAACGTCGCCCTACAACACTTCGTGCTTGATGGGAGATATAAGATATTGTATCTCTCCAGCGCGATGTATGCAGTCGCACTTACAAAAAAATTCTCTGCATATGTCTAAAATACCGCCGCTCCCACCCCTGAGTATCAAATGACTTTGGGCGCTCTCTTTTTGTTGAATCTTCCCTTATTCCTGCTCCTAGCAAGGCAGACACACGAGCGGTGCAATAAGAACTGAAGTTCCCTGGAACAAGACTATACCTTATGTTCTGGGTAGGAATGTGTGATGGTGGTCGGATCCATGTGCCTCCTCCCGACGATGGTGTCGCTTGAGGAGGTGGCGGTCCTTTTGGTAAAGGTATTGAAGAAGTGCTGCCACGGAATGGTGGTGCACCAATCATTGAGGGCCTTAATTAAGTTTTTTTTTTCTTTTCTGCTCTTGGTATATAAATGAAGATGGGGTTGTTTAGGATACCAAATGAAAGGAAATGTGAAAAATTGTTGAGTGGCTCGAGAAAAATGTGGAAGATATGAAATTTCGCCACACCTCCTATCCCTATGATCTGGCAGCGGTGGTGGCTTTCGTGGAGGTCCCACTCCCATTGGAGGGCCAGATGCCGGCCCTGATGGTGGTGTGCTCAACAGTGGCTGACGTGGCATTGGAATCATCGGTGGTGGCGGAATTGGAACAGAGCTCTTTCTGGGCATTGACGGCTTTGGAGGAAGCGGTGGTGGGTTCGGAGCAGAAACTTAAAGAAATTGTTTTGCACCAACAGTGACTATGTGCAATGATGACTATTAGGAAATTAGCAAGCTCTTAACATACCTGGTATAGGAGGCGCAGACTGGACTGACTGAACAGGCGCAGGAGGCGCTGTTTCCTTTTCCTTCGGACTTTCTTTAACCTCTTCTCGCTAAAAAAAAATATTCGGAATCGTAACAGTACACAGATCAGTGACAGTCAAACAGTGAAATAATCCATGAAATTAAACCTTAGGGATCTTGAAATTCTTCAAACTGCCAACGAATCCAAACGGTAACGGTGCGCCGGCCGCAGCTTTAGCTGAAGTTGAACCTCCGGACGAGTTGGCGGCGGCATCAAACTGCGAGGACGATGCTGCTGACTAAAACAGGTTTTTTTTTGCATACACATCCATACATGAAGAGACAAATTTGTTTCTTACTCTAATGCGTTGAGCTAAACACGTTCCTTAAAGATTAGAAACTTCTAGAAATATTTCATGGTACATCTCATACTACTAACAATAAGTCTCGGCTCTACAGAGGTTTTATCGTCAAACTCAGTGTTCGCTTCACATTTCACAAAAATGTCGCCATTTGTGCGTGTTTTTTCAGGTCATTTACAGAAAGCAGGTGCAGCCCTACGCTAAAGCAGAGCCTTTCTAAGTAATACGACAGGAAGCAACTGGAACCTTCTTGTAGCTATAGTTCACAGAATTAACGAACGGAGTATACCAACCTTGTGCCTCTTGTGCTCACGGTCTTTTTCTTTTCCTTCTGCTTTCCTTTTCTGTCTTCTTGCCTCATCAGACTTGTCCTTATTTCTTTCCTGAAACCATATAAGATGAGCACTGTTCTCGTAGCTAGCTATTGGAAAGTGTACTTTTGTAATAACAATTCAGAGGGTGGGTGAAAGCGCACTAGAATGATTCCATAGCTCTTAGTGAATGGATACGTTACTTAGTCAAATGTATAAAAATGAATGACTTACCTTAAAAAAGATAAAAGCTTAACTAAATACAGGTCCTATGAGGCATTTTCCTCACCTTGTGTCCTTCCTTCTTCTCCTTATCCCGTTTCTTTTCCTGTTTTTCGAGCTTCGGCATTGGCTGCATCGGAATTGATTTCGTTTTTTGTGTCTCCACCGATGGAGATGACCTCGATGGCACCTTTGGAATCTGTAAAATGACAACAAGACGAGACTAAAAACGATCGTATTGTCATCGTAGAAGAATTTCGCGGATTTCCACGCTAACCATACCTTCAATATCAACTTGCTTGCGCCTTCGATCTTCACTGTTGGTGTAGTATTCTGAAAGCTGTCGTTAGACGCTGATTGGTCTCGTACTGTTTCGGAAACCCTCGGCGACGAAGTGCTTGCCTAGGAAAAAGTACTTCCATTAAAAAAAGAGCGAGAAAGTAGAAGAAGTAGAAAGCGAGACTGTACAGTACAATGAAAGAACATAGAAATTACGTCTGAAGGAAGGGGGTTGCGGGGCGGCGACTGTACAAGAGCAAAAAGCAACAGATGTTGGTCCATCGGCAGTTTTTGTGGTGCATTCATCGAATGAAGAACGAATGAAGCGTTCGTTTTCTTATGTTTTCGCAAATTTGAAGGAATTACTCAAATCACGAGGTCCTTCCATCACTACTACGTACAACTTTTTTCCCTATAGAAACAAAGAAAAAAGTGCATCCCAGCCTCGGCTACATTCTTGAATTCATATGATCGTTACCTAAGTGTAAAAATCACAAGGATGATCACTGGATGAAAAAGCCTGACACAATTGAAAAAGACCTCACCGGAGTAGTAATCGTCACAGGAGGTTGAGCAGGAGACGCAGTTACAGTTGTCGTTGCTGGGAACGGCGTTGATGTTGCGGCTGATGCGGACGATATACGTTCTTCAGGAGGTGGAGGCGATTCTGTTCCATCATCATAGAGATCACTGAAACACGTAGGGTCGCAATGTCAAACATTCCACCGCGAAATAAAACTCACTACCATATTTCACTCACTTGAACACGCTTCTTTTAGCAGGAGGGGTAGATTGTGGTGCAGATGAAGTCTTCAGCTTCCCAACAGCAGCATCAAGACTTGTCTTCCTCTGTTGACTGGCACGAGGTGAAGGAATTGGAGCTGGCTGACTAACTGATGGTGATGCTGCTGCCAGTGGTGAAGGAGGAGGATGAGGTGCAGTGGCTGATGGTGTGCTGGCGGCAGTATATAGAGGACTCATCGACTGAAACACATGATGATCGTCCTATCTTCTCATGGAGCTTTATTTTAGCCAAACATCGTAATTCCCTAATACTTCCGCAATTCTCCAGAGAAATTCATGTCTTTACAGAACCCAAGAATCTATATAAACAGTACCGGTCAATCGGTCATCTGGTTTGCCGCGCCGCAGCAACCATGTAGCGCTGCGGACCAACTGAGCGCTGCGGTCGCTAGGCGTTGTTGGTATTGATGTTTTGCTTATATTTTCGAAATGAAAACGAAGGCGTAATGAAACGGTGGAGAACATTTCAAAAACATCAGTAGCAGCAACGCTCGATAACCACAGCGCCCAGGTGGCCTCCCATGTCGCGTACGTGGTGCGGCGCGGCAGACCAGCTGGCTATGTTCCTGTTAGGCGAAAATGATTGACCAGGCACTGCATGTAATCATGTGGAAAGATATGAATTTTCTAAACGAGTCGCCCAGAGCTCCTAGATCTCTGTAGGAAATACTAGAAAAAAACTTAATTATTACTGGAACAACAGGCCCGAATTTTGCTGAAATAATCTTAATCTATAACCAATGCCTTCTTGGATCTAGTGCAAATAACCCACATGTGAAGGACTATTGGCTGCGGATGATGCAGCGGCAGTTTGACTTGCTGCAGGCGATGGGAACATAGTCAGCGACTTCGGCGGTGGCGGAGGATCACATTCATCATCTGATTCGGTGTCCACATAAGGAGAAGTTGGTGTTCCAACCAGCCCTTAATACAGAACAATATTTATAACCATCTTGGCTAAAAGCTCAAAAGAATCACACTGTATTCCACAAGAACAATAACTGCTGGATTAAGCCTTTACAGCCCATCGAGAAAATGTGCCCAAACCTGTCATTTGCTCGTAATCACTGTAGGATCTCTGCAGTGGCGGCGGTATACGTTGTTGCATTTCCAGCTCTGCGTGCGTCATAGCTAGTGCTCCTCTTCGAGAACCGCGTGGACGGCGAACACCGGTCTTGCCTACAGTCATCATCCATTGAACTCTCCGGAAAAGACGCCCAACTCCGCAAATCAGAAAAAAATGAAATGTTAAAAATTGAAAGCTGTGGTCCAACCTCTAGGCTTTCGAGTTGCAAGACTACCAGCCAACGTTGGATCTTTCACAGTCGGCGACGGCATTTCGCCAACTCTGTCACCAATATTGGCCGATTTGCGAGCTCGTGGGCGACGTTTAGTCGTGGCTGAAATAACGGACGTAAAATGAATACTAAACATATTTTAGAGGATTACCAAATTTCGAACCTCCTCTCATAGATTGTCCTGACAAGGGACTTCCCACGGTACCATACGCAAACGGTGTATATTGAGGAGAAGGTGATGGATACGCCGATCCGCTTCCAACCGAACGATCATCAGCGAACTCGAAAACATCCGTTGATGCAGAAGCTAAGCCAACTGCGGCTGCAGCGCTGACGGTGTGCTAAAATTAGACACTGCTCGGCGAAATGTACTGCATAAGCGGCAACTACAGCAGAGTAATATTTCACTGGAATTCAGTCATAGGAAATTTTCATGGGGAAATTCGCTCATGTTAGGAACCACCGGGAATTATCGAGCAGATACCACGGTAAACGAAGAGAGAAATGACAACACATGACGTTTCGTAGCCATACATTCGTCCCATTATATGTAAACGTGGGAGATGCAGCAATTAGGAAAGCATTATAAATGGATTTAGACCATGCAACCTCAACCTCTTCAGAGTAGGAATTTTGTGTTGGTCGCCCTTTCCTACATTTTTAAAAATCATTTCAACTCCTCAGGCCTAATTTTGACAATTAAATTCCCTGAAGTAGTTTCAGAAGCAGATTAACTAGTATAATATGCACATTAAAATCAGGAATATAGTCTACAGAAAGCTCCAACCGTCGAGGCTTCAGCAGATCTTTACCACATGCAACATGGTAGGCGAATAACTCGTAGATTGGCTGTGTACTTAGGTACATGTACTGCACCGACATCACCGTTTTCATGCTCGTCTGATCCTCCTATTTCCATGCTAACCATCCCAATAAGTTGTCAGACTTATTGGGATGGGCCAAAACTTTTGGAAGTTCTCTGTACATCGAAAATTATGATAGATCGTTTCTCTCGTCTGCCCCTCCCAATACCGCACACTTTCTTTTTCCTTGGATATCTGTCCAACCATGACAAAAGTGCCGTCTATCCGAAACGACGGGTACGTCGGCGCGGTCGGTGTGCAACTTGGCAGCATATAGTATGCGGCACAGCCGCGACCCCTCTGAATCCCCGACCGCGTGATCGGACTCGACGTTTCGGATAGACGATACTGAATTAGAAAATTATTTTTTTAAAAAGTTCTATCGTGCAATATCCCTAAAACGGTGGTCGACAATAAACTGCATGTCTATTATAGTCTGCTTCAAACACGACGACAGTTAAGTATTATATTTGTGCTAATGGCCTGCATTTCTCGCCTGCCTCTCCGAATACCACTCAAATCCTTTGTTTCTCGGTGAGACACTCTTCACGTTTGCACACTACTATAGAATAAGCATGTTAATCCGAAGGCTTAGATTACTTAAACTTCCTTTAGACTTCTTACCAACTACAGCTAGATAGCGTCCAATCAAACAGTGGAACAAAGCTTCTCTCGTTCTTTAATAAGAAGCTCTGACTATGGTCCCATATTTCTGTTCAGTTCTTCGTTGGGAGTGATATGAAACTCAAAAGGTATTCATACTTTTAAATTACTCTTTCCATAGGGTAGTGCAGTGGGAAATATCACAACTGAATTCTAGCAGAGTCGTACTTCTCAATCAAGATACTGAGTGTTTGCCCTACTTTTTTTAGCATGAAAATATGTTAACCATTAACCATTAACCACTAGTAGGCTACAGGCATCTCGTCTCACCTCCTCATCCCTTATAGTTACCACAACAGTTTGGGACCAACTAAGGTAAGTTTTATAGGTGTGTTACAAGCTTTGTTGGATGGGGTTAAGTTATTAAAAAAGGAGCACACTAGTTACTAAGTATTTTTTGTCTGTGCAGTATGCTATGCTTGTGACTATGTATTTTTTTCGGTCATAAGCTATTCAGAATGAACCTTATGTTTAATCGAGCTCTAACTTATCTTTTTTATTTCTTTTAACATCCTACTATTCAATTCGCTGAAGGAAGTTGAAAGAAATTTTAAATTGGATCAGAGAAAAGAAGATTTTATAGAGAATAACCACCGCTACTCTGTGTAAAATGAAATTATTCGAACCCCAACCTTACCATTATATAACATTGTCGATTACTGTTAGAAATGCACGCTTATTTCGACCAAAAGCCCAGAAATGTGATAACTGCGTGCTCGAAAGCTCTGTTCTCTAACAAGATGTGTGTATATTCAAAAAAAAAAATAGAAAGACGGATCTGGGCTTTTTTCAACTTTAGTTTTTTAGAACATTCACAGTCGTTCGCAGCATGGCATTGTAGGTGATGCGAACAACACAACCATTCTTCACCGTTACCACGATCAGACACAAATGTTTGCCCACCTTCATGTTCAGCCTGGCAGTCTCGAGTGGGCTGAGCTGTGGCACACCACTACCTGGCCCTGGACCACTGTTACCACCTACACAACCTGGTGGTCGCGGTGCTGGACTGGTCGAGGGTCTGGCCGTTAGCGAAGGTGTCGACGTCTTGCTGTCATCATCCATACTGTCAGCTAACTGACATATTGCCTCCTGCAAGACACACATTTCAAACTCGACCAGTCCAGCACAGCAATATTTGGAATACTTCTATCATGGGTCACCGTCACTTCAAGTACTTGTTTGAAGAAAAAAGTGCTGTTTTAGAATGCTAGAGGTTCGAAATGCCTTTCGAAAAACTTTAAAAACGTAACAGAGTAACGCTGACCAATAACTGAAGTATCCAGAAGATGGCAAAACTGTCATCACCGGGATATCCTGATAATGTGTACAGGGTCTGTGAATATGGAACTCACAAGATAAACTGGAAAGCAATTCTTTCTTGGGATGACAAAGATCATAAGGGAAATTAATTGAACTACGAGAAACTCCGCTGATTGCTTTTAGTGGAAATATGGCTCTATTAACTTCAACAAAATTAGCTCAGGCCTGATTGAAACAACTATCCTATATACAATAGCTTTTAAGCAAATGGGGATAGCTGTAACCAATAAAATTCTGTTGAACCCAACAGAACCCGGTGATCCCAGCATTTGCCACCTTTTTCTAAATGATCGTACCAGGTCCGAAATTGCCAGAGCGGTGTCAGACTGCACTCGTTGTGTACGCGCTTCTGCTCGAGCGACCGCTGCCGGACGAGTACTAGACTCACAAGTGATTTCCTTGTAAGACGCTAGGAGTCCACCTCGCGTCGCCATCGGCACTGAGTGCACCTCGTAGGTGAACTCAGGTGATGATGGTCGACGCAGTTTCTTTTGTTGTTTCCCGCTGTTTAACATTGGCAACCAAGCATTGCCAACTTTATCCATATTCGATACAACACTTGTCTCATTATCCACTTCCATTGCGTTCGAAGCTTTCTCGGAGCCGTCAACGACACCTTGACAACCCAATTCCTCCAGAATTCGCACCAGAGCGACAGGAATGGAGCGAGTACTGAAATTATTTTATCTATGAAAACATAATGACTTTCATTTTTGAAACGTTACTCGAAAAATTGAAAAGAGATGGTTCCACTTAGACATCCCATTCAGAAAACACTAACTCAAAATTTTTGAATACACGACGTCAGCACCCATTTTCAATAACATGATCAAAGGGAACAGAATTTCGATTTCAAGGTGAAGTGATGCGGGCGCAAATATTGTCAGCGTAACCGAGCTGTGAATAGAGTACAAAGAATCATGAGCTGTGGAGATATTCCTTTCAGCATCGTGAGCCCAGTTCCTTTTCTGTGCTCGCATCTTGCTGATGTGCCAGTCATTGTAGACTGGCCGCTTCTAGCTAGACAGGCGGAGTGTAACATTCATTTTATAGCACTATTCAGGAGTGTCAAAGTTGAAACGCCCAAGAAACACATGGGAAATAATTGAGTTCCCGCTCCACAAAGCCTAGGAGTTGAGCAAAACCGCAAGAACAAGGCAAACAAAAATTTCAGTGAGTTTAGGGTTGCATGTATGAAAGCTGTAACAAACTTGTACTTTTCGTAGCAAGGAAATTAGAAGAAGAACGATGGAAAGAAATCCAAGAGATGAGGATCTTACTTGGTACAATAAATTTATATGAGCAAAAGCAGCAGAAGAAAAACAAATGAAAATTATGCATAAACCCGTATTAGAAAGAGGAATTGAAAACCAATCCAAGGCAAGAGAAGAATTTTTTGGTTTTCAAAACAACCCACGCGTTGATCCTTGTGGTGAGCATGGAATCCAAATTTGCGTTCACCTTTTCGCCATTAGAATCTTCCACGCTACCAACCCATTCAAACTTTCGAGTTAGTTCGATGAGTACTTCAACAGACTCGCATTAGTAACACTAGTAGGTATAAATGAACAATTTGTATGCAACTTACTAAGGTACATCTTGCTGTCTGCGCACAAAGACAGTTCGAAACGAGCTGGAGAGGGAACAATTCGAATGTCTACGTGTGGCAAACCCTTTTTCCATTTACCACTGCTCATGGCAAGAAGTGACTCCCATAAGCTGTTATGGATAGCTTGCGCTCGCACGATTGACACAATCTTAAATTATCAAGTGGATAAGAAAACTGCCATTCCGAGAAAAGAAGAAAAATTCAACACTTACCTCTCCCAAATCAGCTCCATTTCCTATGCAAATTTCAGAAATCACACAATCTTTTTCTTCCAAAAGCGAACTTGTATTAACTGTGTACCAGTGTTGAAGGTGCGGTTCTGGCAGACAAGTTCGCATTACCAGTTCGGGCTCCTCAACAAAACCGAGTAGAAAAAAAAAACAAATATTGTGTATTGACAAGAGCAAAGAGCTATTAACAAAGTGATGCATACTCACCTCAAACTTGAAACCGCTCATATACCGGTACAAGTTTACGTTCTCCTTTACAGCAGCAGGTCTAGCAAGATGCCGTTCCAAACGGCGCCACATGCCATAACTGAAGAGCATTGGGGTGGAGAAGTGTAGTTGCAGGCTCGCTTTGCAGATGGAGACCGACGACCACGGACTGCTGAAACAAAAAAAATCCAAAACACTTGAGAAAATTTTCTCTATCCGAAGCTAAAACATAATCTATCTAAACTGTTATGCGAAACGTTAATAAGAAACCAAATTTCCTGCGAAAAAAAAACCGAATGGGGAAGAGGCAAAAGTAGTGAAAGCAACCCTCATCCTCTAATTTGAGCCACTCAAAAACGAAGTTTACGAAGAGCGTGTGCATCTGTGACTTACCGGGCATCTCCGGCAGGCAACTGAATCTCCTTGTCCACAGAAACCATTGAGAGTTCCATGTAGTCCAGATTGTCAAAGTCTAAACTCATTGGATTGAAAATGGCTGCATGTTTCCCTCAAAAATTGCCTGCAACCTTAATCAAGTATGCATATAAAGAAAGAGGAAGATCAGAGCTGAGGAACCCTGTTATCAAAGCTCATTACAAAGAGTTACACAACCAGAAAGGTATAAAAGGTCATCAGTAACCTAAAATTCAGTTCTTACTCTAAGAAATCAGGTGTACCACTAAGTAATGAGATTTAACAAACTGAAACCGATATTTCATTCCATTAAAAGAACGAATATTAGTTCATTTCAAGTAATATTGACGAATATCTCCCGAACATGTCAGCATAATCTTTCAATATCAGTGCCAAAGAAACCTTACTATACCTGACATTTCCAACTGCACCCTTCGAGTTGTGACAATATAGCTAGGCTCCACGGTATAATAAATTCTGGCTGGCCTTAGGGGAGTACGAGGAAGAAGAAAGCCGTAAGGAAGAGTGGATACTGCTTCAAAAGAATCACTGCCATGGCTAGCTGATAACAAGAAAGCTTCGAATGAGTCGAGAGCATTGACACAAAAGCTCTTTTCACTGCTGAAAAGAGAAGACTTTATGAATTGAACAAAAATTCATTTAAAGAAAAGTTGTCTTACACAGTCAAATTGCTTGGGATTGTCGCCAAGACTGCGAATATCTTGCTGCGAAGTTTCCCGAATTCCCCAGCTCGTACTAATTCCACAGCTTCATCACACTGCATCGGTGGCTTGCCAAAGTAACCGATCTTGCAAGAGGTGACCTGCAAATGTCTAATCATTTGGTCCATAATGAAGAGTAGCAAAAAAAAAGCATACTTCTTCACCGTCGTGACCAAATTCTAACGAGATATCCACATTCTTCATAAGGGTGGTACCTAGCTGGGATGTTAGTACGCACCTATAAGAATTGAATTGAGCGTCATGGCAGCGAAAAAAATTGGTTTAGAAGAAAAAAAACTCACTCTAGGCTGTCGGACAACTGCTTGAACTTCACAGGTAGTTCAGCATTTTTATCCACTGAAAAAGTGGGCAAAAAAGCATTAATCGACGACAGCAGTTAAATTATACAAAAGTTTTGATAACTAGGTAATCGTTAGTAACAGAAAGAAAGAAGTGAACGAACACAGTGTGACGGGTCTTATACAAATAGGAACAGATGTTCTGAAGGTGAATTAACATGAAGCTGAAAAAAAAACTAGTTTGAAGAACAATCAAAAATTTCGTAGGAACTAGGTAAGATGTCATGAAACGAACAGAAGAAATGTTCTAGAAGACGCAATTAGCAGGAGGGCATAGGTCTTTATTCTTGGCTACCTTATTGAGGTATATACGTGTAAATCAAATCCAGAAGCATGTACGTGTAAATCAAATCCGAAAGGATCCACGCCTCGAAACTGAACTCCAAGAAAGAGAATTCGTTTATTTCGCCTATGCTGAACCCCGAATTTTATAACGGTTTTGCGGCTCATAATAGTTGCTGGGATGCCACTTGCAGACCGTAAGAACTCCAATTCCCAGTTCTAGAACAGCATCACCTAGCGGCGCGAACTTAATATCAACTTTGAACAGCGACAACATTTTCGAGTGGATATTGTTGATAAAAGTGAAAGAAATTTTTGGTCAAGTATCACAACGTAGTATGCTAATATAATACTCGGGAAAAGAAGGCGAAATAACGTCTGCTATTTTCGTGAGGCTTCAGAAGATAGATTACTACACTAAAAAAAGATGGAGACGTTCAAAAATGTCTAAGAGAATGATTGTCGAAGCAGTGTGCGACATAGGAAATGTTAAGGGAGCGAAAACAAAAAGAAAATGAGGGAAAATCGGAAAAATCTTCAAAAATCACTCACCAGGCAGATTACGTCTAATGGTGGAAATAGCCTGCAGAAGATCGATTCGTCCTTCGGTATCGAAAACGAAACGCTTTTCCTGAAGGAAAAATCGTCCTAACCAATGATCAACAAGGTGAGATGAGCTTAACAAAACTGGAGGACAATGTGTAATGCATAATGTTAAAATGACTTTTTGGAAAGAAACTCGCGCATAGTCACCTCTAAAGAGGGAAACCCAAGGTAAAGAGTGGAATCGTTGAACATCAGAGCGTACTCACCATCAAATTTCGACGAAGAGCTTGCTGAAAACCATCCCACGACAGCTTCGAAGCAGTCTGCCGAATTTTCTCGATCTTGATTTCGGCATCGATTTTGTCCAAGTCGAAGCCATCGTCCAGTTCTTTGGCTACGACCATGGCTTGGTCTGGTGGAAAGCCAGGTTCAACCGCGAGCCACCTTTCTAAAGTGAACTTTTGTTGTGCCTACAGAAAGACAAATGAATGAAAATTTGACAACATCTAGCAATAATAATGAAGACAAAGTTTGGAATAGCCCCAAATCACATGATCTAAGAAAGGCGATATTATTGATGTATAGACATCAGCACGCAAATGAAGCATCTAAGAAAACTTGAAGAGCGCAAGAAAAACTAGCGCGTCCTTATTAATTAAGCGTGAAAACAACATTGATCGCCAATTGTACAATTTTGTGTGTAATTACACAAACCACCTAGCGAAGGCGTGCGAAAAAAAGGTCTAGTTACGGATTTCACTGGAGCTAGCTCGTTTTAGTAGAAACTAGATACATAAATCACTCTGCTTCGCTCGTGTGATTGCTATTGCCGGTGAATTTACTAAAATTGCCCATAATTTGGAGGATCAGCACATTGTAGAGGCTCTTTTCCACCAACCCATAAGCGAAAAACCAGGAAAGTTATTTCGTTGATACTGAATGAATGTATTTGTGCACAATGATTGCCACATTCATATTCAGCTTATTGAGGAACCCCAGAAGACATGCCGTCACCCCCCCCCCATGGTGTACAGTGGACGTCAATGACGGTGGCTCATCTGCGGACTCGAGAAGGACGCCGCGCCCACCGGCATCGGTGTCGTTTGGCATCGGTGTCGTTTGCCGCCGGTATGCTATTGCTAGGAGGTTTTCTTCCCGATTCGGTCGAAAATCCTTAAAACGAGAGGAAAAGCTGTTAGAAATAGCATAACTGCAGCAGAAGGCATTGGCTATTGCCCACGCGGCGTCCTTCTCGAGGCCGCGAATGGGCCACCGCCATTGACGTCCTCTGTAGACCAGCGAAAAATGAGTAAAATCGATAAATCAATATTTCACGCAAGACGGTTATCATATGCGTGTTCAGCGCACTGGGAAACTACAGCAGACATGTCCTCTCGTGTCTCCGATAAAACCAATAAATCGACATTTCGCGCGGTCATCCTCGTGTTCAGCGTATCAAAAAAAAAAACCCTGGCAGACATGTCCTCACCGACCCTTCGACGAAAACAGTTAGATATTGATGAGATAGTCTATACAATCAGATCAAAAAGAGCATATAACCTCCGCCCGCCCCTGGAGAATTTGTTCCGGATCGGTTATTGCTGCGCGATTTCTATTCGGTATATACAAACATACAAGTGCTCCGACTCGCCTCCGGCGAGTCTCGCACTTGCCCGGTTCGCGGGACCTTGGTACTCAGCTACCTTTACTTTCCATCCGTCAAAACGGATGAAGCATACAGCTGCGAAGCTCGCCGTAAGCGAGTCGGAGCACTTGTTGTATATAATTGATGTTTGCATCATTCTTTCGTTAAATGTGTCCAGATGATTCACTCAGAATCGATCGAAACGTAGCGCACTCGGAAAGGTGTGAATATTTGCGCTATTCAACTTTACATAGCCCCAAAATCTTCAAAAAAATTTTTGGCTGAAACTTCACGTAGTGGGGTTATTCGAGGTGCTGAACACGAACATCGTATAAATTTTGCACGATAACCCCATTTTTTAATGGTTACGGTAGATGTACTGTAGATATGGTACTTCAAGGAACCCTCTCAAATTATGCGTAATGGGATTTTTGGACGCCGACGACGAAAACCACCATCATTTTTGCAAGCCACCTCCGTTTTCTACCCGATATCGGCATTTTCTCTCAATTTCCTACCGTACACCTACCGTAACCCATGCAAAAATGGGGTTATGGTGCAAAATGGATACGATATTCGTGCTCAGCACCTCAGACAACCCCCTCCCCCTCTATGGAAAGTCCCAGCCAAAAAAATCTTTGAAGATTTTGGGGCCAGTAAAGTTGAGTAGTGCCGTGATTATTCGTCCATTCGTCCACTCACAGAAAGAAGTTAAGCGGTATGCTTGTGCACTCTAAATCATGTTGCTATAGCAAGTTGGTATATATAGGTGTACTAAAACTGTGTTGCTTTGGTTATCGCCTAGTCTTGCATAGGAAAATAAATTCCCCACCCAACCCCTTCCAAAACTCTTGATTGCACACGGAGAGACCCCCAAGGATTCAGTCACTGAGCACAACTCTTCCTTGTTTTTCTCGTTGTAGACGAAAAGATTCGCACATGAAACCTATATCGTTCGACTCAGAATTGTGCCCTGCAAAAATCATTGTCATTTAAAGGCAGCAGGAGCTGAAATCCTCGACTCCGAGCTGAGCTGTGGGTGATGAAGTACAGACTCAGCACATCATAAATGTGAAACGAACACAGACAATTATGGCTTACCTGCAGAGAAAATGGAACATTCGTCGCGAACACGACTGGCCGTGTTCGCGCGCGGACGAGTTTTCCCCGGCGCAAAAAGCCATTGAGGTGCGTGGTTTGGCGCGAAGGGAAAACGAAATGCATTCAATTCACAGGGTTTCATGGCGGGACTCGGCCAAAACCACGCTCAGCACTGGTTTCGCGCCGGGGAAAACTCGTCCGCGCACGAACACGGCCAGGTGTGTTCGCGACGAATGTTCCATTTTCTGTGCAGGTAAGCCATAATTGTCTGTGTTCGTTTCACATTTATGATGTGCTGAGTCTGTACTTCACCACCCGCAGCTCAGCTCAGAGTCGAGAATTTCAGCTCCTGCTACCTTTAAGAGAAGCGCGGCGAAGCTGCGCTTCGCATTTTTTTTCTTCACAAACATAAAATCGTTTTTCTCGGAAACGGCAAAAGACCCTAACGTTGCACAGGAGGGCACAATTCTGAGTCGAACGGTATAGGTTTCATGTGTGTTTGTCCTCTGGATCGTGAGAAATAAGCGATTACAGACAAACACACAAACAGATGAGTTTTACTATATAGTGATGGGGATAGGGGGCCAAAAATCGATAAAATTGTTTTTCTCGGAAACGGCAAAAGACCCTGACGTTGCACAGGAGGGCACAATTCTGAGTCGAACGGTATAGGTTTCATGTGTGTTTGTCCTCTGGATCGTGAGAAATAAGCGATTACAGACAAACACACAAACAGATGAGTTTTACTATATAGTGATGGGGATAGGGGGCCAAAAATCGATAAAATCATTTTTCTCGGAAGCGGCAAAAGACTCTGACGTTGCACAGGAGGGCACAATTCTAAGTCGAACGGTATAGGTTTCATGTGTGTTTGTCCTCTGGATCGTGAGAAATAAGCGATTACAGACAAACACACAAACAGATGAGTTTTACTTTATAGTGATAAACGTACAAACACACAAACACACAAACTTCCACTTTTATATATACAGACAGATTGTAGTCAGGGTCAACCGTGACGGTGAGAAAAGTGACCCTCCAATAGATCTCCCGGCACTAATTCGGCTAGTCCTATCTAAAATTTCGAAGTTAAATATTGGGTTGGTGAAAAAAGTCTGCAACACTTTTTATTTCCATTTATAGAACACAAAAGCAGCTTGACAGGTGGGATCCTATAAGGTAATATGTTCTCGAAGTTTCCAAGTGAAGTGGCTGAGACATCCTGTAATAAACGCTGACGCCATTATATGTGATGCGTTTGAAGAGACCGTTATTTGTTATTCGACGGTCCCTAGATGGTACCAGGGCTTCGACTCTGACGAAATAATGTTTGAAAGTCACCCATGGTTTGGACGTGCGTCGATCGTTAATGACGATGATTTGCGAGACAACCTGAAGACGAGGTCAGATGTCGGCAATTGAGAATTGGCGAAGACACTCTATTGCGACTAAGCGACCGTCATCAAGCATCCTCGCTTCCTCGGTTTCAGCAAAGTTGTCCGGACATGAGTGCCTCGTGTGCTGTGCTGTGCGAATCTGATAGGTCATGCCGGGTGAGCATCGAGGAGCCGCTGTTTCTTCGGCCTTATGTAACAGGACCAAGCTTCGCGTACAGGACCAAACTTACGCACCCACTTAGCCTTTGGAATGGCCTATACGCGAACAACGCAGAACAACGCCAGTAGATTCTGTGTCCGGAATCACTTCCAAAACAGTCAAAAGCAGAGTCGCCCGAAAAGAGGGGTTTTTTAATGTGGTCGGTGGAGCCACAGTAAATGTTTTACCAAAAGTTAATAAGTAGTAGAACGACAATGACAGGGATCTACGCTACCCAGCTTGAGAAGTTGGCCAGGTGCTATTCGTGTAAAACGCCCAAAACGAGCAAATGTTCATCTTCTGCAAAATAATGCTCACCCGCACTTTGCAAACACATGTCGTGAAAAGACTCAGGACCTCGGTTGGGAATTTCTGTCACACCTGTAGTATACGCCAGACCTGGCCCTGTCTGAACGTCACCTTTTCCTGACCATGAGCAACCACCTGTGGAAAGTGAGGCTTGGTAATTGACAGGTGCTCAAAAATGAGGTGTCGAAGTTTTTCGATCCACAGCCTCCTGCGTTCTGGCAGGAAGGAACAGAGAAGCTGTCCAAAAGATGGGCAAAGGTACCACACAGTAACGGTAAATATAGCATTAAAGGAAAGCTTGTTTCAATCAGGAGATCCATTTCCAAAGAATTCGCTGTAATTCATTGTGAGTGTTGCAGAACTTTTCGCTAGTCCAATAATTAACAAATAATAACAGAACTTCTTCACCAACCTCCAAACTTAGCCTAGGTGTGTTATTTGAGGTGCTGAACGCGAATATCGTGTCCTTTTTGTACCGTAACTTCGTTTTCGTAGGGTTACGGTAGGTACACATATGTGGGTACGGCACCTCACAGAATCCTCTCAGATTTTGCATAGAGGGGTTGTTTTAGGAGCTGATTGCGAATATCGTATCCGCTTTGCACCGTAAGTCCATTTTCGTAGGAATGCGGTGGGTATAGGGCAGAAACTTTTGGGGAAGTGTCGATTTTGGAAAAAAAAAGCGAAGGCGCTATGCAAAATAATGATGATGATAATCGTTACCAGCGCCTAAAACAAACCACCCATGCAAAATTTAAGAGTCTGTGAGATACCGTAACTTGTCTGTGAGATACCGTAGCTACAGTATACTTACCATAGCTACGGTATCTCACAGACAAGTTATACCCTTACTTACTCAAGCAAAACGGAGGTACGGTACGAAAGGAATACGATTTTCGTGTTCAGCGCCTCAAATCACCTCCATAGATGAAGTTCTGCGGAATTTTTTCATCAGAATTTTTGGAGCAGAACTAGCCGAATAGCACCTATCTACCTCCTTCACCCTTTCATTCCGGGATGTATGGCTTCTTTGGCTTGGGGCGCGATCAAAACATAGACGGTGTGCTTCCTGCAGGTGTACGTAGCACATGCGTCCGTCAGCTAGTATACAGTTCAAATTATGTCACCAAAATGAGGGACAGCGACAACAGACTCTTGCTTGAGATATAGTTGAGAACCGAAAAAGTATGATGAGACTTTTGGCTAAATAGCAAGCATATCAAAGAGCTGGAGCCACTTCCACGCCTCTAACGACTACGGTTTTGTTGAAATCTGAGGCCGATATAGTAGCACCTTAACAACTTGGTTTGGCAGAAACGATGTGACAAGTCGTCGACATCCAAAAATTTAAAGATGAACGAACATGGGGAAGCAGACGTGTTATTTTCTAAGAATTCCATATTCATTCTGGTATTTTCTTTTGTGAAAAGACCTCTGCTCTCATCCTTGCATGGTAGTTCCATCCTCACAAAATTATTCTCATTTGCTTTGAGCAGCCGACATTTTTGCTTATCTCCCATTTGGTGAACTTCTTAATACATTCGCAAGTCTACGGACACTTCTTCACATTGCTTTTGATTCAGTTGATGGAGTTTTCTAATCAGCGAAATACCTCCACCTCTATGTGTTGAAGGAAAAACCAGCGTTCTAAAATACCGTTCAAATTACTTCAGAGCATAACATTTTTCACCTCAACTAAGCAGACGTATCATGACTTATAATAAAGGGCTTAGTCTGTCACGTGTGTGTGTGTGCGTGTGTGTGTGTGTGTGTGTCAGTGTGAAACGAAATTCGAGGGCGTGGCCTAGAGTGAAGAAAATGTTCTACACCGAGTCCACTGTTGCTGTAGGAGTGCGCCGGCGTCCAAAAGTGAGGAAACGCCTGGAGTCGGGTCCAACGATGTGATAAGAGTGCGCCGGCGTCCAAAAGTGGGGAAACGCCTGGAGTCGCGTCCAACGGTGTGATAAGGGTGCGCCGGCGTCCAAAAGTGGGGAAACGCCTGGAGTCGGGTCCAACGGTGTGATAAGGGTGCGCCGGCGTTTAAAAGTGGGGAAACGCCTGGAGTCGCGTCCAACGGTGTGATAAGGGTGCGCCGGCGTCCAAAAGTGGGGAAACGCCTTGAGTCGCGTCCAACGGTGTGATAAGGGTGCGCCGGCGTCCAAAAGTGGGGAAACGCCTGGAGCCGGGTCCAACAGTGTGATAAGGGTGCGCCGGCGTCCAAAAGTGGGGAAACGCCTGGAGTCGCGTCCAACGGTGTGATAAGGGTGCGCCGGCGTCCAAAAGTGGGGAAACGCCTGGAGTCGGGTCCAACGGTGTGATAAGGGTGCGCCGGCGTCCAAAAGTGGGGAAACGCCTGGAGTCGCGTCCAACGGTGTGATAAGGGTGCGCCGGCGTCCAAAAGTGGGGAAACGCCTGGAGTCGCGTCCAACGGTGTGATAAGGGTGCGCCGGCGTCCAAAAGTGAGGAAACGCCCGGAGTGGGGTCCAACGGTGTGATAAGGGTGCGCCGGCGTCCAAAAGTGAGAAAACGCTTGGAGTCGGGTCTAACGATGTGATAAGGGTGCGCCGGCTTGCACAAGTAGTAGGAATTCGCTATGGGGGTCTATTTCTGCATGTGGGGTACGCTTACGCTGTTTCGGCAGACCCTCCTACCTAAATCACCTAGCTGTACATTGTTTCCTTTCGTATCCGTGTTCTTCTGAATGAACCACTCCTTCCTTTCCGTTTATATACACCGGTGGACCCTTATCACTTGAATTACCAGAACAACCAGTTGAGCCTAAATCATTTCAAGATAACATTTGTACTGAATTGGTTACACTCAGTTCTTCACGACCACTAACTTCGCTCATATGGAAGAGAATAACTTCGTTCATATGGGGGAAAGCTACCACCTACGGGATCAAGGGCTTCTCAGGAAAGCGATAGAACTGCGTGGAAGGATGCAGATTTTATCAATCCATTTACACTTTTGTGGTTGCTTCCAACGTGCAGTATGCGAGCGGAGCGAGCATCAGTAGAAGTCTGGAAGTCCGGCGTTAGCCGGACGGCCAGACTGGTAGATGAATAAGTGAGTCAGTTAGGCACAATTTCATTCCATTTCGGTAAAAGCACCAGTGCTGCTGAGGTTCATAATAGACAAGGATTTGCCCATCTGGGTAACAAGAACACTCATTCTTGATTCTTCTTTATTCACCACTTCTCATGGTAATTATGCAATAGTGGCCAGTGCAAAGCTTCTGTGGTAAATACCATCCTTCATACTCAAGAGAGCTCTCTTTAAAATGTATTCCCATTTGTCTTGTGGCCAATTCTCGAAGACAGCATGCCTTGTCTGAAGAACTATGTTTTCGAAATTTGGTCTATGTGTCGATGAATATTGGACCTCACCTCTATGTTACCACTAAATTTCTGGTACTGCGCACCAATTTTCTTTATGTTCTTCTCGCCTTCGATGTTACAACAGAGCTTTTTTGTACACGAACACAGTGTCGTTATCTTCTCTCCTGCTACGATGCATGCGGTGCTCCCATCCTCAGCTAATATTCAGATTTAAATTGTGGATTCATATAACAAAATTTGGTCTAATTCTGCCTTACCAGTATAATCTGAGAGATCTTCATTATAGGTGGGGTTGGCGAATGCCACCTCACATTGGAGTGGTCGATAATCGATCTCAACGCTCATTTGTTTTAGGATATACCCTATATTGGAATTTGGTCCGCTTGGCTGGTCATATGTTAGCTGCTTCCCTATTGCGTTTTCTACCTGAAAGATCGTTGCATGGTATTGGGAGGTAAAAGCGTCATGTATGTATTTTTCTAAATATTTGCTAGCCCTCTTTATACCCAGAAAACTCACAGCTGATTGGACATAATTCTTCAAGATGTCAACAGCTTCGTCCGAGTTTTGCGAAAGGGATGGAACTGCATAGAACGTCTTCAGATTTCTCGTATAGGCCATTGCCGGATGTATTTCAAGATTACTGATTTCGAAATCAATGACTTTTCCTAAATTAAACAATGTCTTTGCAATGTATTAACTTTGGACATAAGTAGTAAGAAGATAGTAAGATGTAATTGAAGTTATCAGAGGTCTAGCGACCTATGTATACATATCAAAACTCACTGAAGCGTCCCATATTGCGCATAGTGTTTGGTTGCCAGAAGTTATGTTGACCTAAACGGCAAACTAATCTTTTATCTAACTCTTCTATCTATTGTGTTTATAGCGCGTGAGTGTAGAATCATTATTTCTTCTTTCTTTGGTGGACTTGCTTTTCCCACACCGGAACCAGTAATCGCTCAACAATACTTAATATACAATCGGTTTTGTCACCATGAACTCAAAGATACCTGGTGGATTCAACACCTTCCCTTCACATATTCAGCTCCTATCACTAATGCTCACTTTGGGTGCTCTTAGCATCCGTCAATGCGGATGACACAGGCGGTTGCGAGGCTCTTCGTGACAACGAACAGTCAAATGGATGAGTTCTTTTATGAAATGATGGTGATAGTGAGTGAAAAGTCGATGAAATCAATTTTTTGGTTAAAAAAACAGTGAATGAACGTGAGATTGCCTTGGGGGTACAGTCGAGTTTTGAGTCGAATGGTGTAAGTTTCATGTGTGTTTCTCCCTTGATATCAAGGCGGTAACCAACTAGAATAAACCTGTGAATTTTACTACACAATGACGAAGCTTTCTGGCCAGACCTGGTTCATGTTCCAACCCAAATTCCTGAACGGATTCGAGGTTTACAATGGCATAATTAGATCCCATTAACAATGAAGATTACATGAGACCACCGAAGGTGACGTTCATTGAATACTATAAGTAAGACATATGACCTATGATTATTTGATTTTTGTGCTTCTAAATCGTCATTTTCTATATTACAAAAAAAACAGTTATGTTTTGAAAAATTTCATACCATATGGTGAAAACGGAACAGGTTGCGTGGGGAAGTATTGGTGCTGCATCATCGGTGCTAAACGAAAAAATAAGATAAAAATACTTTGCAACAAGCTGTTTTCTCCTTTATTTATTTATTCTTGTATAATAATAGCGTGCAAAGATAATTTTGTGCAATTCCTTCACGTGACAGATGGCTACTAAAGTTCTACATTCGAGACCATTCTTCGAATTTTTAGTATATTCGTGTTTTCAAAAATGGGGGAACCACGGAAATTTCGACTGTTTGAATCTTTACATTTCTCGTAACCATCTAATTTTCAAATATTCGAACTGCCGAATATTTGAAATTCTAATAAATATTCGAGTTTTATTCCATTCTGTCAAAACTCTGCTGGCTATGCGATGAATCGCCCACTCGGGCTCATGCAGGGTCGTTCTAATAAGTGTGGGTTCCCGAGTTTTCATGCGCAAAGCTAGTCTTTCACAACTGAGTCTCTTTTTGGATACCATCCCTTCGAGTAGATCCCTCAAGCTCTACATTCTTTTTGTCGACAATGCAATACATCACTCATTTGCTACTTTTTTCCTGCGCAAAAATTCCTTTCTTTCTATGAAGGTGCTACCATTTTTGTGTTGTACGTGGGGAACTCATAACAAGCGAAACTAAACAACTAAATGAAACTTTCGAGCAACTCAACATTGCATAGCTAATTGGATAGCGTTAGCTGTTGCGCTTCATGAATCCCCTTCCTTATTTCCGCCATAAGTTTCAAAGTGCTTATCAAAGTCTTTCTCGGAATGTGAGTGACCCTGACGTCGTATCTGCACACCTTGAGTTTGTGAAGTTAGTGCTGAGCAATTCTTCCAGGCACAACTTCTTTGGTGTGGAAAAAAATGTCTTGAAGGCAAGATTTAGTCAAAACTTCGAACGAATTATGATTAAAGCAGATGTCGAAATGAGCTTCTTTTTGCAGATGATCCATTTCTTGAGCTCAAAGCTCTCGCCAATCATCGTTTTGAAATGAAACACTGACCACATATTTTCAAACAAACAGCGGTGGTTTGGTGTGTTTTGAAAGAAAAGGCTATAAAATAAGAAAAGGACGGAGAATGGCATTCGGAAAAAGAGAGGTTTTTATTCACATGTAATGAATATTTTCTTAAAGGTTGTTTTCCTCTATGACTTGAAAATTAACAGGAGAAGTCCTTCCGTATAATGACCTACCGTCGACAAAGTTTTGAGGCTGTTGCTGGTACATGACGTTTTGAGATGGCTGTACTCTTTCTGAACAGAAAATAATCAAAGAAGGCAATGCGTGTGTTGATTGTTCTCAATCCTTTTTGAAACCCTATCTGCTAGCATGGCAGGCAAATGTTCCACCTCATACAGGATATTTCATGATCTAATAATTTTGACTCGTCTTTCAAATCCACCAGCTTCGTATGAGAAAACTAGTAGAGGGGGCTTTTTTTTAAGATGGCGCACCTTGCATTGCGTTCTGAGGCTGCTGTACGAGTGCAGGCTGTTGCATCCCACCTGGAGATAAAGTGAATAAGGAGACTACATTCCGAGAATGGCGCACTCAAATACTACCTTGAAATTGCTGCATCGGTTGATATGGAAATCGTTGCATCTGTGCTAAATAAGAAAGAAATATGAGGTACCCGACGTAATTCTCCATAAGCAATGCTATAAAAACGTTCTGAAATGGCGAACCAGCCTGAGGCTGCGGGCCGTACATGAAGCCTTGAGGTTGCTGGTGCCTTGGTGCATATTGAGTTTGTTGTGCTGCAAATAAATAATACACGTGTCTGCAATTACTGTGATAACTGCACAGGACGAACGCAGACCAAACGGCGTAATGGTTCGGGTAGAAACACTAGCAGCAACGGTTGCCAGTTGCTGCCATCCTCCCCTTCGATTGCTGCTCAATCTGTCGGCCCTTTAGCAGCAATTGCTGAGGGACGGTCGCAATGAAGGGAAGAACGGCAGCAACTGGGAACCGTTGCTGCTAGGGTTTCTAACCGAACCATTATGTCGTTCGAGTGCGTTCGTGCTGCACAGTTATCAGAGTAGCGGATGTGATTCGAGTTGAGACGATTACAATTCATTTGAGCGAAAATCTCTTCTGAAGTTAGTACTGCTCTCGAGTGTTGCAAAAAGGCGAACGTGACACGTTAAAAGCAGCACCCAAGAAACTTTTGTCATGGGATTTTCGTCAAAATCTTGGGTTTTCAACTGTGAGTTGCGGCCTTGTGATCAGTTTTGTCACAACACGCGGGAGGCGTCTAAGGACACTTACCACCCGCACACGTCATGTCAAGCTGTTTTGCCTTTTCGGAACATGGGAAGAAACATTCGGACACGTTTCAAGGGCTGGTCTCACTCATTGTAGCATCTTATTAGGTATATTAGGTCAAAACTGATCTGTCCTTCCTAGGAAAAGACCACGAACAGCCGCTTTCTATACACTGTCTCACCGCGACCTGACGCACACGTGTGGTAAGTGTCCGATAATCGATAATAAAAAGTAAATGAGGCTGCATCCTCTGTCCTATCCTTTTTTTTTGGTGGGTTTGAATGCTTGTCTACTACTGCTGCTTTTTGAAGCTAGGTAGCAGAAGTGCTTACAAAAAAAGTGCCACAAATAAACATCTAAGAAGAGAATCAAGCTTTCCATCAAACAATTTCTCGCGTAGATTGGACTCTCAAAATATCACATGGAAATTACGTAGATTCTGCATTTCATTAGTCGCTTAGCCATTGCTTTCTTGAATGATTAAATTAGTGATTAAAGACTTGTTTTCGTTACTCTGATGTTTGCCAAATTGGCTTCCTCCCGCAGGCCTTAAACCTTGTCTTCATAGAATCTAATGTTTGCCGCAGGTGCTGTTCACTAATTTCCCAACGATCTTGTCTCATTCCGAGTAATAGATGTTCTAGTTTCATGATATTCCTATTTTGCAACTTCCCCTCCATTAACACCTACAAGCGGAAACCTATACATCTCAGATAACATCGAATCTCGATAAGGAGTTTGGGGGACGCTTCTTTCATGTTAGCATGTTTCATGGTTTCACGTTTCATGGTTTAAACCACAAGAGCTGGAATTCATTCCTGCTGAGAAATCATATTAAGGGGTCCTGCTGAAAGAGAATTCCTGAAAATTCACAACACATTTGCTGAGAATCCCATCTTTTAAGAACTTGGCATCGATTCCAAAGTTCTCGCCCATGAAAACTACGCGTGTCTTGACAGTTGTAGTTAGTGCTCTTCAAACCATCACAGACGTAAGAAACAACAAATTTACAACGATTCTCCCCTCTGAAAAATATCGCTGACTTGCGCTAGAAGGTAGTGATCGTTTACAGGGTTTTGGGTAAGCTCAATCGTGCATATTCGATACGTCGTGCCCAGGGGATCTGCCTCCAAAAACTTCCTCTTTCATGCATAGTCTCAAGTTTCGGTGACATCAGTTAGCTTTTGTCCCTTGAAAACGTGGCAACTGCAAATGAAGAAGCGATAGTTGCGAAGTCCTAACTCGTTTCTTAGAACTAGTTGGACGGACGAAAGCGCGACTCCCGAACTTTCCTTCATCTTGTTCAGGCTGTCCTCATCGTTTTGCTCTTCTTATTCCAATGAGTTCTCCTTGTGTTTACCAGAAGAAAACGACCCTGTTTTCCTTTCATTTTGACATTTCCTTGTGCTTTCATAGCTCAATGATCTTCTGCAATGTTCCGTAGCTTCGTTCGCTTTTGATTTTCTTGCTATTGCAGTAGTGAACTCCCCAAGCTGCTAGATATGCACAATGGATTCACAGTGGACAGTCTTCAGGAAACCGAATGGATCTCATGTCAAAAGAATAAATATTTGACGTTGTGGCTAATTCATGTGAGGTGGAAGTTCATTAAAAAAACCCAATAAAAATTAAAAAAATAGTATGTATACGTACTTCTTGGTCACTCTTCACGTAAATAACGTTATAAGGTGACTTACCCATCTGAGGATACGCAATGCTCTGGGGTAGGTTCCATTGCGCTTGTTGAGTTGGCTGCGCTATCCCTAAGCAACATATAGGACATTAGAAATATCATCATGACTTATAATAACGGGCTTATTCTATGTGTAAGTGTGTGTGTCTGTCTGTCTGCGTGTCACGAAATTCATTCATCCCGTTTTGAAGGCATAGTAGGGCGGTTATCCTATTCCAATCATATAGCTATGTTGTTTGAACCTCACTGCGGGTCCATTGCTGTGTGAGGTCGAGGAGACGGGTGTGCACCGGCGCCTATGTGAGAGACGCGGGTCCATCACTGTGATAAGGGTGCGCCGGCGCCCAAATGTGTGAAAACGTCTGGAGATGGATTCCACCGTGTGATAACGGTGGGCCGGTATCCAAGAGTGAGGAACTCCTGAAGATGGGTCCGTCGTGATAAGGGTGCACCACCACATACTCATTCCTTCCTTCTGGGCACACCATATACTCCTTTTTTCATATGTTCAGAGTACTCTTATCGTCTGATCAACCAAAGCAGAAATAGGAATAAACCATTTGGTTTGGTCATACCATCTTGAATCGGTTACTTAATTTTTCTTGAATGGTAAAGCGCCAAACTAGGGAAAGCTAAGAAAAGGAGACGAAAGGCATTATCAGAAAATATGGCATAGTCATTAGTTCCTTAAAACCAATACAAAAAATGCGAGCGAAGCGAGGACTAGGAGAAGTCTGGAAGTCCGGCATTAGCCGGACGGACAGACTGATGATATATAAAACTAACAGCAATGTTAACAGCAGGAAATGTTTTACATTTCAGAGAAAGAACAAAGAAGTTTCTGCGGGATGACATACCCATTTCAGTCTGCGACGGAACGTTCTGAGGTTGGTTCCCTTGCTGCGTAATCACTAAACACATACAACAGACAAAAGTTGAAAAGTTGATAAATTGCGAACGAAAAATAGCTTGCTACAAGGTCTCCGAGCTATTTGTTTCGCTGTTGATTTCGTCTCAGTGATGTCATGACATGCACCTGTGCTTACAAACAAGTCAACTTCTGCGAGCAGAAGTCGTTCGGGGTTCATATCTCTGTTTAGGTGTTTTGGCTCCGCCCGCGTTTCTTACCCAAACGGCCGGATGACCTTTCCCACCATTGCTTGGTGAAGGTCAACCGAATCGGCGTCTCACCAAGGCCCGCCTCCCACCCATCCTTCTCTGATCCTGGCCGCGCGCGGCGTTCGCGGTGCGAAAAACGCGATGGGTTGCTCAAGAGCGTTACAATAGGCCCAGAAGAGCGGGGAAAATTCATATTTGATTCATAAAGCCAACCCAAGAACAACGGCAAACGGCTGAAACCCTTTTACCTTTCTGATTTCGGTTTTTTTAAGAAAAAAAATTAGTAATAAGACTAGAAGTAGTGTGATTTCGTGCTATTCACGGACACATACATTTTAGCACACTTTAGTCTCCCCGGAATTAGCTGGATAGGACCTTTTGAAGTTTAGTGAAATCTATTACACAGCACAGAAGCAAAAAGTCTCGCTCCAATTTTGCAAAAACAGGCAATTTTTGTTATAATTCAGAGGAATGATTTAAATAGAAGGAGAGAAGGCGCAAGTGTTCGTGCTTGCTTCATCCTACTTCATCGAATCCTGAAAGGTCTCAACATCGCCAAACTAAGCTTAGCTTTATACAAGGAATCATAGGGAGTGTACTTAGGACCAAACAAAAGAATGAAATACTCAATTCATCGAATTATTAATGCAGGGCCAGCTCCGAAGAATTCAGGTGTTCAAATAAGAGAAGGATTTTAAAGCATTTAAGAGTTTTGCCATTCTTAAAGGATTGAATTTTGCTCCTTTTCTCCAAACATTCCAGCTATCGACTTGTTCGAACTAGAATTTTCAAATTTCGAATAAGTCCATAGCTGTTTAATGCACTGTTCGGTCCTGCGTAGACATCATGGGGAGCATCGTTGATAACCATCTATAAAGGAAAAATTGAGCGATGATATCAGAAATGCTTGTTGAAGTTTAGTGTTTCAATATCTTCGCTTGAGTGTTAACAAACTCCAGTAAAATTGAATGTGCAAGTGATAACTCCCTTAAGAGTTTTAACTTTGATTTTCAATCGATCTCTGTTTTATGAACATTGGTGGCATAATAATGCCTTCATCTTGCTTTTGTCATTCTGCATTTCCCCCTCGGCTAGCCTGCGGGGTACTAGTTATGCCTAGGAGATAGTTTTCGCAGCTCGGATGCACTAATGAGCCAGTATGGGTCACCAAACATGACCAGTTTTGTGCAAATACACATAAACAATTGAGATTTGTAGAAAAAGGTACATGAAAAGTTGTAAAAGTAGTTGATGTGCAGTTAAACATCAATGCACACGAAAATAGTGAAGACCAAAAATCTGTAATTACTCTGCATTTTTAGAAGAAAAAAACGCAGGTGTTCAAATTTAATCAAATGTGTGTGAAAACAGCAGCGCAAAGTTTCCCCCTGCGTCTGTGGCACCAAGCTCCGAAATGTTGGTTTTTTTGCGAAAATTTGACGCTTAGAGTTCCTAGGAGCGTTGCGGTGATCGCACGCGGCGACGCGGCAAGGGGGCGGACAAGAGGTGGGGCTGGCCTGAGATCAACCAGTCGGATACGGTACCAATAACTGCCAGTGGCATTCACACTTGGCTCGCACCTCTAATTATCCGGCTGCCTGGGTAAGAAACGCGACGAGTCCAGGTGTTTTGGATTCAAATTTTGAGAAAGGGCTAGTTTCTTCAAGCAAACAATGAGCAGGGAAAAGTGCAGGATTGTTACGCACCAACTCAATGTTTAACGATCACTTGCGAAACTCTTTTGAGCTAATATTGCCCATAATCAAATGCTGGGGTTCATTCTTAAAGCCACTACCCACGGAAATTCGGCTTTCAAAGATTTTGCTATATTCCCAGGACTAGCGCTATGGTGAAAAGGTAGGTAATGATCAATTTTGTCGAATCCTAGGAAAAGGGCGGATTTTAATGCTACGAATACATTAGATTTGCAGAGGATGACCGGGTTACCCTCGACTGGATTGGAAGGAGGTGGGAATGAATGTAAGTGCTATCATAAGGAAAGTGGGTGATTCTAAGCAAAAACACCCATTTATTTCATACCAAAACTCGTTCTAACTGATCGCTTTTGAGAACGCTGATTTCCACGGCTGTGCAACTTTTTTAGAATTGTTGCGACAACTGCTGAGGATCCAAACCATCAAAATCTCAAACACGAAAATTTCCGCGAGTGCTGCCTTCAGGGCGCGAGGACTGAGCCACAGCGAATATTAGGAGAATTTATTGTTTATTCAGGTGAATGACTTCACTATGCATTGTCTGCTCATGTTCGAAATAAGATAGATTCTGAGCAGAGGTGTCAATAAGTAGTTATCTTTTATATAATGGCGTACCTGCTGACATTGGTTTCAGCCTTCGTGACGGAGGTTCCGTTTTTTCTGAATAAGAAGGTTATCATGGTTCTGCTTGGAATACGTAGTTCCAGTCTAGCCTTTTTATTCTTCCAAGAAATAACATATATTAGATCCAGAAACCTCTCTAATGTGAAGTGTCTCCGTTCTAATGTGAGTTTACTGGTGTGTAGCTACTGGCTGAATGCTATCCTACATGATAAGTTCGGGGGGAAAAATCAGAGATGATGTTGACCACCTAAACTTTGAGTAGGTAAGGAAGGTAAACACTATGGACAACGAGAGCAACTTTAGCCAAGGTGCCGTGAACAATGACTTCTAGCCTACAGCTATATGAAACGGTTCGATAGGAGTTCAAGAGCTTCGGGTGTTGTCCATATTTTTTCGTCGAAAATCACCCAATGGGCCGAGTTTTCATAGCGTCACCCCGCAGGGGCAACCCCGTTGCGAATGTTGTGGCAGGCACCGCGATACGCCTCGCGACGAAGTATGAATACAGGAATAATCTGTAACCTCATGTTTGCATCACACGGGCCTGTACTGTAGTATGGGGAAGAAATTTTCAGGAGGGGAAAAAACAGTTTGCTGCTAACATCAGGTATCTTCGTGTTTGCTTAGATGAGCATAGACCAGCATGCATACCTTTTTCGTGATTACTCGAGAACATTCAAAAACTTGCCTTCTTTCGCTTCCTGTGATTTCGCCGTCCCTGAAACATTAGTTGTTAATTTGAATGCGTGAGCATTTTCATTGTATCATATTGAATTAACTTAACGTCTTATGTATAATTCAAAATTCATCGTCGCATTGTTATGACCGTTTGTAATAAAAATATCTGATCACCAAATTGAGAATGAAGCATAGAGTATAACCCTACTCGTAGCTGGTTACCGTGCTCAATAAATTGTTCTAATCAATCATTTGGTAACTAAATAGCTAACCTTCTGCTGCACTCGGAACTGTATAAGAGCATAATTCTGCTCGTACCTTTTCTTATTCTCCCATCTTCAAACAAAAATCTTATAGCAAACTTACTATCTTCGCCGACGGATAAGGGAAATATAGCCAGGAGAATGAAAGTGGCTGGCACTAGTCTTCTCGCAAAAGTTCTCATCACTGAGAAATCTGCAGAGAATTTCTGATTATTGCCGGCTTCGTTCAATAGTGGCAAAGAGGCGCAATAATGATTACGGAATTATCATGTTCACTCTATTGTGGAGTTCCGCACTTCCCTCATAAAATAGCAGTACTATAGATTATGCTTTCGAAAGGAAATGTGGAAACGAAAAGGGAAACTTGAAGTTTTAGTGGAGGTAATGCTTCGAAAAAAAAAATAGAAATGGACTGTGAAGGTGGAGAAGTAATTAAGCTGGAGGAGAAGAGCTGCATGGGGTGAATTTTGGCAGTCGAGAGGTTCCACGAGACCGCCATGGTGAGGCAGCCAAGAAGGGAACAGCGATGTTCGTTTCAAAAGAAGATTTAGGCTCAATGAGCCTCTTCAAAATGTCATCCTTTATAAACAAATCTTCATTTCATTAAAGCACATAATTAGCACCGTGGCATACAAAAAAGCCTTAATTTTTCCGAACGCCGAATATGAAATAAAGAGGAAAGCGTTATTATTTCATTATCATGCTTACTTCGCTATTGTGCTTATTATAAGCGATATAACGGAGAAAAACTCTCGTGTTTTCCACAGAGCTAATACCCTACCACGATCCACCTGAGGTATTTACATCAATAATTATAGAATAACTATTATAATTATGAATTGATTACAAACATATCCCTGAAGGAAAACAAAGAGTTAAACAATTTAATCTACCCAGTCTGTACAGTAGAATAAAAAAGAATGACCTAGTCATGACCTGCAAACAAAGAGAAACAACATCAATTCAACTGACTTTTTCAACCTTGACGAACTCCAAGACTAGAGGGGGTAGCATAAAATTGAATGCTCCGTTTGCTATAACACATATCAGGCTCAAAAGCTTATAGCGTATGTGATATTTGACACGCGTTGATGAACTATGCATTGTCTCCAGCGTGAGCTTTTGCTTACGCCTTCAAATAAATAAACAAACAAATAAATAAACAAACAGATAAATAAGTAAATATATATATATATATATAAATTAATAAAATAAAATAAATAAGCAAACAAATACATGAATAAATAAATGATTAAATAGCTCCGACGACTAAGATAGACGTATGATAATTCAACACAATCGTGAGCTTACGCTTTTGGCATGGTGTGTCACGCGGGGCACGCGCATTTAAAAGCTCATGGGTCCCGTGCTCAACCGCTTGAGCACGTGGTCCCACGTGGTACGAATTCTTCCTCGGCCGCATAACATTCTGAATTTGAACGAATCTGAGACCGATTATTCTCTCTTTTGTGATCGTAAAGAAAGTGTTCAATTGTTTGTCGTCCATTCACATGGTATTGCTTGAAGTTTCTTTGTCAGATGCATATATCATTTTTCTGTTGCACGTTTCAACTACATATTTCAAGGAATTTGAAGGAAAGTCCACTCTGCCCAGTGCGTGTATAGAACGCTTGAGTATTTGTTAGTATACCACCACATAAGAGTTTATTAATTGTGACTCCTTCACAGTAATATAACTCTGAATACAGTGTGCTCACACGGTTGCACCATGGGTTTCAACCGGTTGAGCATATTGTCGTGAACGTCGCTTGTCGGTTGTCGTCGGTTAACATTTATCTACACGCCATTATGAGAAAAATAGTGGAAAGAAAAACCTAACAAAAACAACTGTAAATCCAACTGTAAAACCACTCCTGTGCTTGTACATTGCATAGACAAGTGAGGGACAAGAATTTGCGATTGCAGAAAACAGACAACATGGAGGAGAGGACGCAAAATCTACTCCAGAAATTACTTCACTACAGTTTTGCATCCCTGGATGCGCGGCGGTATACAGAATTTTCGTATTGATTTTGCATAGTCACAAAACACATTTGAAGGTTCTCGCTGAACTGAAACGGACACAACAGGAGCCCGTAGTTTGTTCGCAGTGCCGCCTTTTTACTGAATCTAAGGATTTAAAAAAGCGCTGCGGTTTAGTTTAGCAATAGTGTGAGTGATCTTGTGAGCCATGAGTATGTTTTGTTTTTTTTCTTCTACTTACCAACGACTCCAAGTGAAGATTAGCATCTCTAGAGGCGTTAAGAACTACTGTGCGTTTGTCAAAACTGTCAATTCTGAAAAAATTTTGCGCGTGAAACTGTGTTGCACTCCCCTCAGTACGTGAGCATTTTTAGCTTTACTGTTATTGTATGCGATTGTTCTGTACTCCAGCATGGGACGAAGACAAATTCTGTAGACTTGCAGTGATACTTGACGGCCTTTAGCGGAAAGAAATAGGAGATTGAACCCTCTTTTCATGCCTCGGAAAGATACAACTAAAGTTTATCTGGTAGGTGAAATCCTATGTCAACCGTCAGCTAATATGGAGGCATATCTGAATAGTAGTGGCGGACTCAGAAAGTGGGCGGGATGCGGGTATTAAGAAAAATTATAATAATAAACAACTAAAAATAAACTAATACAAAATCTTTATTTGTTTTGTAACGCAATTTCAAAAATTTGGCGACCCATTCTCAGGGGGGAGCGCCTCCCCCCGCCCCCCCCCCACTCCCAGCGTCCGCCATTGCTGAATAGCTGTGGAGCAACGAGTTTAACAAGAAAATTTGAAAGTAACTGTTTGGCGGGAATAGCGACACGAGCTTTAATAAAGAATATCCTGACTAACTGTGCAAAATTATGAATGATTCGACCTCTTTGGAACATTTTCATGCTTCTGCTCGATTTAGTGTATTGTCTTGCAGGACCGGGCTGTCATCTAGTTTGATGAACGTCCAATGTCCAGAAAACCCTGGTGGCTGCGGAGAAGCTCTGGTATCTCGGTAGTTCCCCGAGGCTTCCCCGAGGCTGATTTTGGCGGGAAGGAGCGAACCGGTAGGAGGGAGAGCAAAATATGTGATCAACGGCTGCCTAAATACTATTCGGAACATTCAAAAAGCATTTTCTGTAATACGATATTGTTTTATCATCGATCGATATATCGATCGCTTGGAAAAAAAAAGGTGAACAAAAGTTCTATTCCAACAACACTGAAAACTGTTGATTTCAAAGAGATTGTTCAGGCAAATGGTATGGACACTGTCAGTTTTCAGTTTCAGCAGCAGTTGCAGAGAATCAACAGTAGAGCAACCGTCGATTTTCGACATACCATTAGGAGTATTTTATGCTTTCCAGAGCATTGAACTAAGTCTTTTTTTAAGAGTGTTATAAATAAATAACTCATCCCCAAATAATCCAGTAAGCTTATTTATTAGTTTATTTACTTATTTGCTGCTTCACCAAAATCTGTCTAACTGCTGCAGATAAAAGTGCAACGTGACTGCTCTACATAGAGATACAAATTAGGACAGATGTGCACGCGAACAGTACAGAGTTGAAGATACCAAATTTGATAACATCACGAACGATTATCCTAGAAGTGAACAGAATATTGAACGTTGGTTTCGTTCAGTATAAAAGCTAGTAATATTGTAATGCTCCCACTTCGATTTTCTGTTACAAGTAGCTGTTCATCGAGAAATCTCGAAAATACTAAAGCGGACTCAAGTTTTTGCAGCCCAAAACCTTTCCCCACTACTGAGTAGTTCACGCAAAATCTCATTCTTTATCTTTTTTGGTATAGTGGAAGGAACAAGACAGAGATTGGAAGTTTTTTGTTTTTGTTTCATGTCTTTTCAATGAATGTATACTTCTTTTACACAATAGTTGTACAATGGATTGGAAAACTTGACCATGCATTGAATTTCTTTATGCAGTTAACATAACAATCACTGAACGGTTGCAGCAGTGAGTCCAATCAGGAACTGCATCGGTTAAGTCTTAGTTCCACATTCACCAAAGTAACTCGTGGTCCATCGGCCGCCCACACATGTGGCATACGAGGGTCCTAAAAAAAGAAGAATTCTGCGTTTGGCGACCTGCAACGCAAACATGGTCGGTTAACAAGTCGTTTGCCACAACACCTTTCCACCTTGCACTAGTATCTGCATAGTTGTCGACCGTTATCTCTATCTACTCTGATAACTGTGCAGCATTAACGCATCACGAACGGCGTAATAGTTTGAGTAGAAACCCTAGCAACAACGGTTCCCACTTGCTGCCATTCCCCGCTTGATTGCTGCAGCCCCTCAGCAAATGCTGCTAGAGGGCCGACAGCTTGAGCAGCAATCGAAGGGAAGATAGCAGCAAGTGGGAACCGTTGCTGCTGGGGTTTCTACTCGAACCATTACGCCGTTCGTGCTGCGTTAATGCTGCACAGTTATCAGAGTACATACAATCACTTCTACTGAAAACGAAATCGAGAAACAAGTGCGATACCTTCTGATAATCTGCCTGCTTCGCTCTAACATACTGTACCTGTGGCCGATTCTGGAGGAGTCGTGGCATAAGCGAAGGTTCAAGACAAGCAGTCAGGTTGCTCATGCCTGTTTGACTCTAATTAAAGAGGAAAGTATCCTGCACTCAGTCCCCTCGTGTAGATAGCAAACATGGATCTGACGAAAGGAAAATGGAAGCTGTTTTTTTTTCGAGCAGTTAAAGCGCCGTGGTTGACGTCACCGCGTTTTGGCAAACTACAATAGTTGCTGGAAGGCCTATGTAGTAATATTTTGCAACTATTTCTCAAAACAAAGGCAAGGGCTAGAAACAGCTATTCTAGTAGCTTCCCCAAAAACAAAAGAAATACTATTTTGTATCCTCTGCGGTGATCAGCAACGTTGGAACGTAGAACAGTGAAGGTTAGATATTCCCTTTGACGCACCCAGACAAATCGCAAACCACCCCAGACTAACCCGACGACCTCAACACCACTTTTCGCAGGAATTCCTTGGAATTCCAAATTAACACTTTTCTCAGTTAAAATTACCGTTGGCCAGTATGCCTGGGTTGCCAAAACCAATGTAAAAGGGGCAAACAATTTTAGACACAGCTGTAAATCCCCTGTAACTATATCGTATGTATGTCACCTGGATTTTTTCATCTCATCAAGTATCACATTATTCAGGGGTTGAAATACCGTACCAAGTACAGGTGCTCCATCAATGCATTCCTTCAACGCAGTGGACGAATGTGGATGCCGCCCTTTAGCATTAGTTACGCTGTAGGTGATATTGGACTCTGGACCATGTTTGATGTCCTTACAGCTTCGCCCTGCAAGAACCTGTATTATTTTTCACGATTCTTTAGCTCTCTCTTTTATTCCGCGCAGAACCATCGTCTTAGTAGTTTTCGATCAGTATTGGTTCATCCTTTTCCTCTTGAACGATACTTTTTCTGGCAGTACATGTCAATCGAGCAACATTTTGACAGCTTGATGCGTTCAGATCGATGAAAGCGATGAAAACGAGTATTAACCTGAGTAGAGGCGAGGCTGGTGCCAACGAACCTACCGCACAGACCGGTTGCGAGGCTATTCAATTTTTTTTGACAACTACACTCCTGAAATACCTGGGGACTTTTCGGTGGAGAAGCTCTTACTCTCTACTCTAATGTTTGGTGGCGATACATTTGACAAGAGAATGTGTTTAGCAATACATTTTACTGGAGATTGAGTGAAAAGCCTGTTTGGCAATACAAACAGCAAAAGAATCTGTTGGCGATATATTTTAAGGGTGTTTGGCGATATAAAAGGCAATGATTGCGTCGCGATACATTCTACGGGTGTTTTGATAAGGCCTCATTTCATTTTTAGTTGGAGGCTTAGTCATCGATGGTGTCGACCCGGATGGCTCAGCTGGTAAGGCAGCGGACTCCAGAGATGTGTATCATGGTAGGATTCCTGATGACGTCGGAATTTTTGTGCGGTTGATAACCCTTCTGTTTGACGATACAATTGGCAAGGTTCGTGTGGCAATACATTTGGCGAGTTCTGTTTGGCAATACTTTTACAGGACTTCTTGTTTGGCAATACATTTGACAAAGCCCATGGGCTGGGATTCGTGAGTGCGTCCACAAACCATAGCCGCGGTTTGGGCTAGCCGGCTAGACTAGCCGTGGGCTAGGCTGCGTAGTGATTCATGACACTTTTAAGCGTGCGGTTGGCTAGCACACCGCTTTCTGTGCTCCTGCGTAGGCAACGAGCTACAGTATGCCGAAAAGAGGCCAAAGCTCGTATTTTGCAATCGTTAGAGTGGGATAGAGTTCTAGAGGATGTCTATGAGCGTCCCAGCGTTACTGACTGCTCGATTGGCACCAAGGCTGGGATTCATGAAAAGATAACCCAAGATAGCAAACCAACTTTTGTTGTCTGTGTCTCTTAGCACTATGTAGTCAATACGATAACCAATCACTATAGCCGTCGCTGGTTTTCTTGGTTATCGTTTCATGAATCCCAGCCCAAGAGTAGAGGGTATGAATACCCGCAGGAGTATTTCACACGGCAAAATGCGTGATATGGTATCAGGTGAGCATTTGCGGTGTTTTTTTTAATGAGTTTTCCTCGCTTTTACGGAATTGAATTGAGATGCTCGTATTCTTCTTTTGTTGTTTTTAAATCATTTTACCGCGAAGTGCTGGTTTCTAAAGAGCGGTTTATTTTGTCGGTACTATTGTACTTCAGCGGCCCCACTATCGACCCCAAACTCAAGCTCATGGATTTCTCTGAAAACTTGCACACAGGGGTAACCCGAGGTGCTGATCACGAATATCATATTCGTTTTGTCTGCCGATATCGATTTTATCGATTTTATCAATTTTTCCAAATTGGGGTCATCTCTCAGATCTCTTTAAAAATTTGTATACAGGGGTTATTTGAGGTGCTGATTACGAATATCACATTGATTTTGCCCGATGACATCGATTTTGTCGATTTTATTGATTTTTTATGAAGTTGGACTATACTCATGGATCTCTCTGAAAACTGGCACAATGGGGTAATTCAAGGTGCTGATCACGAATATTACATTCATTTTGAATGATGGTAACTACTTCGTCCAGAGATCACCTCTCGGAGAGAACTGTGAAGGGTTGAAGGTAATAGTCACTACAATAAGAACTATTTTGCTAAAAAAAATTCCTTTTTTTGATTTACCATCAAACATGGCGATGCAAGCACTGAATGCTAGAAATCGGAGAGCAATTTGAAGGATTTCAGAATGGAACATCTGTAAGAGAAGCTTAGAATGGATGACGACGACTTCGACAACTACTTGCCATCAATGGGGTTGCTGAAGGGCGTCGAAGTGTGGTAATCCCATGAAGCTCGGGAAAGAGAAAAATAAGAGCATATGGATCTGCCACGCGAGATCATGCCGCACCGGACCCTCAACAACTTCGAAGCAAAAAGCAGGAACTAGGAAGCAGTCGTTCTTCTATCGCGCGGGCATAAGTGATAAACAGGTATTCACAAAGAACCGCAAGACATAAAGATCGTGAATATGAAGTCTCTGCAGGTCTTCCAACTCTCGTTGTATTGGGCGCGGAAGTTTGGACTGGTGAACGATAAGGCGTATGAGGCAGAGGTCGAAGAGAAGACGGTCGTCCAATGGGAGCAGTTCTTTCGGGATGTTTGTGCCGAATATATGCGGAGAAATCGTCCGGTCATCAGTGGACCTGGGGTAGTGGTAGAAGCGAATGAAACGCTCGTAACAGGAGGAAATGTAATCGCGGCCGAGTCATCCGTCACCATGGATGTTTGGTGGGATAGAGCGCGGCAGCCGGAGTGCTTCATGGTGCTCGTGAGAAGGAGAGATGCGCCAACGCTGTTTCGAATTATCTGTAGATACGTACGGCGCGGTTCTATCATCATGAGCGATTGCTGGAGCGCGTACAACAACCTAACACGTCTTCCGCAAGGTTACCAGCATATAGCTGTAAACCACAGCCTTCATTTCGTCGACCCAATGACAGGTGCACACACGCAGAACGTGGAGTCACTGTGGCAGAAGTTTAAAGCTGTGGCGAAGAGGAAGTATGACCTCAACGGAAGACGCCATGTGGACTACATTCGCGAATTTCTGTGGAGGCAGCAGTCCGGAAGCCGACAAGACGTTGTGTTTGATCTCTGGGACCAGATCGCTCACCTCTACCCATGTTGACTCTCTTTCACAGTCTGAATCTTGATCCACTCCTTGCCCCTTTCGTCTGAAGTAAATCTATTTCTATATGAATGGAGTACGGATATTTCAAACTCTGGTGACCTCCACAGCTTATCTTATTAAGAATTGACCCCATTTTTTTGCAATTACTGAGGCCATTTTCAGAAAAATCAATAAAATCGATATTACCGGAAAAAATTAATGTGATATTCGTGATCAGCACCTTAGATTACCCCTATGTGCCAGTTTTCAGAGAGATCCATGAGTATAGTCCAACTTCAAAAAAATCAATAGAATCGATAAAATCGATATTATCGGGCAAAATCAATGTGATATTCGTAATCAGCACCTCAAATAATCGCCGTATACAAATTTTTAGTGAGATCTGAGAGATGACCCCAATTTGGAAAAACTCGATAAAATCAATGAATCAATACCGGCAGACAAAACGAACATGATATTCGTGATCAACACCTTGGATTATCCCTGTGTGCAAGTTTTGAGAGAAATCCATGGGTTTGAGTTTGGGATCGATAGTGGGGCCGTTGAAGTACAATAGTACTATTTTGTCTGTCGTTTAGAGTCTTTTTCTTGTTGCCTTTTAGTGACTTCCTCATTAGATGACTATTTGTCAAAAACACTTATTCTTTTGATCTTATAGTTTGTTTCAAATGTTTGAACTTTCTCCTCATTGTCTTTCGGTCTTCACTCAACTGCTCTCGCACTCTGCAAGTAGGTCCGTTTCCAATTTTCTGCAAAATTATGCATTTTTCACATTATTCGGACCTGTAATGACATCTCCCACCATTTCACTGAACTCGCATTTCGCCAAAGCCCGCAAGAAGAGAAAACAAAAAAAGAGATGTCATCATAGGTCGGAATAATGTGAGAAATCTATAGTTTTGCACAAACCTGATAAGGATTTGCAGGCAGAGTGGTTGAGCAGTCGAGTAAGGACCAAATAAGTGAAAACAAACCACAACGTTGGAAAAGTGAGTGTTTCCAACGCGTAGTCATTTAATTCTGAACTCACCTCTGTTCAAATGTAAAACATGTGCGCTCCGAAACCTGCAAAAAGAAAAAAAGGAAACGAAAAGAACCGTCAGCTGTTTCATGGTTCAGTACTATGACCGAAGTGGGCCCAGAAACGCGAAGCAACAACAAAAAAGGTTCTGAAAGACGAACGGAAATCGCTTGTTAAAAATCTGTTCCAAAAGAATAAAATCGCGGCAACAATTATGAAAAACAACAATCGGGCATCAGTGAAGGAGAATGCAAACATTTGTAAAGAATTCCTCAAAAGGAAGAAAAGAAAACCCATAAAAAACACTTCAGAAACTCCTGGTCCTATTTCTGGAAGTCGTTATCGGTCGCATTCGATAAATCCCTAAAACTACTGCTTTGAATTCAAATCAATCTAGTACCATATGCGTGTAGTAGTTTCCCATTTATTTGGCACGGAGGTCATGCTCGGATGCAAATGTATCTAAAATCAGGCAAAATTAAATTCATAGCAAAGGCTCCCATAATTTTCGAGTACTGTTGCAGAATTTTTGTGCACCTATGTACCATATTTAACGGACGTCTGCGGTGCAAACCAAAGGTTTGGCTAGGCTAGCCGTCGTGAAGCTACGCTAACCACACTAGTTAGCCATGGTTAGTGTGGTTAGCGTATCATGAATCCCAGCCCAGAGTAACGTTTCCTTTCCACCCTCTGATCGAATGATCTGCCGCATATAGTTGTAACTATATATTAAATCCGCTTCAAACTTGGATGGTGTAGTTTCACGAAATGTTTGCTAAATCTACGTGTGCTGAAGCAAAACGCCTACGTTTCGGTCCTTTTCGTTCACATTTAGCAAGTTCGGGTGGGTCCCAATAGCCGTCAACGCATGTTGTGTACATCGGACCTGCATCTCATTACATGGAATATTTTCTTCATAGCATTCTTTTTCTGGTCACCTTCCTTCCTGTTCAACTCGCACCAGAGTTTAGCTATAGTTCCGTCCTCGTAGGTACCACTCGATAACTGAGAATTGTATTTAATGTGGCCATCCTCCGGTTCAGGTAGGCGAGGGCATCCTGCTGCTGAAATTCGCTAGATTTTGAAGAAGTTTCTTATCTTCAAGGTAGGCAGCGACTCTTGCATGCTGCTAGTTTCACAACTGATAAAGTACACCACTCACCTGATGAGACGTCGGAGATGAACACAAAGAAGAATATGGAAAGAATGTATCCGAACATGAACATTTTGTTCAGTCTGAGCGAGTGTTGAACACTAACTGGAACATATGATAACCTGTGATCTGTGCAAATCCTAATAAGTGATTCATGGTAAATCCGTGGTAAATCCACGGTAATACGCAAGAAGGTGCCCTTTGTTATTTACGGAAAAGGTCAACAGCGATGGGATCCAGTTTTGGCAAATTTTGCGAGACCTATTAGAGCGTCTGAAAAAGAGTGACAATATGGTTACGGGAATGTATGCATATAGCGGTTTCGTCTTATGGATTATCTATGACTCATGCTCGTCAGGGATGCTCCTAAAATCAAGAAGTATAGATAAGTGATGTTGCTGACAACGACGGTGAGGATGCTATACTCCATATCGACCATAGCCACCGCCTAAGCAACCTCGAGAAAATAGACTTTTCAAGGAAAAAAGACCACATCAGATGGTTGCTGGACTCCGAGCTACAGAGGGCTTCATTTTCACAACATTCTTTTTTCTCAAAACTTTCAGGAAGGTCGGTATTGGTTATATCAGGCAGGTTCCGCATAAAAAATCTTTCTGATGGTGTGCTACTAGATCGTCACTATATAGCTGTGTTTAAAAAATTTGTCGGAGGATGCTATGAAACATGGTATTTTGCTGCTTATGGCAACTCGGTACGAAGGTACGAAGCGCATTGCATCTTCTGGAAGCGGGCAGCTCAGGCGAGGAATATATTCGATGCAGCCTTCGGATTGCTTTTTAAGGCTCGAACCATATTAATTTTTACAGTTGGTTTGCACATCTGGATCACTTGCTGTGTTTACTCATTTGCTCATGTGGTGTGATGCTGTCGTCTACTGAAATCACTGCGCAAAGTAGAGGCCTGATTCGTGTTCATCACGCTGTGGGCTAGAATCAAATGGGCCCATATTGCGATTAAATTTACTGGCTAGTATAGATGCTGAAACTGTTTAGAGTTGTCAATATTTGCAAGAATCGAATGGTCATCCATTAAAAAGGCGATGTGACAATAGAAAGTCCTGAAATAGTGTGAGAATGACCGATAATTTTGTAAACTTATAATGAAGAATGTGTAAGTTTACCTATACATAGGGACCCTCAATTGCTCTTACACCAGTCACATTGCACCATGTCCTCCTGCACAAATCCCTGTCAAAGCTGCCTTGCATTAGAGCTTGTAAAACCATACAAGCCTTTTTCTTTTCTGGAATGTAGTCTACTGTTATCTTTTCATGCACTGACTATTCACCTAACTCCCCACCCGCCGATTTCTTCTTTTCCATTTTCTGCTTCGCACTCACAATTATATCTCTAACCGTCTTTCTACCCGCCTTATTGCATGCTAAGCTGACTACTAAATGTATTGCTTGCGTAGGTTAATTTAGCCAAAATACCTGTTCATCGAGATCACAACCTGTTCTTAAAACAAACTGCTGCGTTGCGGTGACAGTGCGCTCTCCCCCACTCCTATGAATGGGTCGCCTTATTTTCAAAAGTAGTTTATAAAGCAAGTTGAATTTTAGTATAAGTTCAGTTTTAATTTTAAGTTTCTATTATTGCTTCTAAGTGTTTATTTTCTATCCTAGCCAACGCGCCGCTTCGCGGACGCATGCGCTACGTTACCTCTGAGGTAGATTCACCCTGGAAAAAATCCCTGCTTGGACGCGCATGCTGCGTTACTTCTGGGATAGATTCATTCTTCGAAGAACATCACTGTCGTCCACAAAGCGCAGCTTTCGCGCGATTGGTGACGACAGTGATTTTCTGCGAATTTGCATCATAGATTGTTTTGTAGAAGTGCTGACTCTGATAACTGTGCACCACGAACGCAGCGCGAATGGCGTAATAGTTCGAGTAGACACTCTAGCAGCGAACGTTCCCAGTTGCTGCCTTCCTCCCCTCGACTACTGCTCAAGTTTTCGTCCCTTTAGCAGCAATTGAAAGGAGGATGGCAGCAACTGACAACCGTTGCCACTAGGGTTTCTACTCGAACCATTACGCCGTTCGGGCTGCGTTCGTGCTGCACAGTTGTCAGTAGAAAATAGGATTTTCCTTGCCGGGTAATTCCAGGTAAAGTAAATTCAATTGTGGTCCTGTCTGATGGCGACGGGACTTTTTCAGCTTTCCTCTTCAAACAAGTCTCGGATCAATTTTTTTTTGGAACAGTGAAGCAGTCACTTAAAATGCTCTTCTTGAATGTTTTCTGAGAAACCCCAGGCACAAGACATTTTTCGGACTCCTTCCTCTTTTGGTCTCCACTTGTATCCAGAGGGAGAATGTGCAGAAGGAGGATGTCGCGGCAAAAAATGCCCCTGAAAACTACAAGGAAACGCCTATCGTGGAAGGCTGTACATGGAGTTCCTCTACAGATGATAACAAGTTCTTGCAGCAAAATGCTCTTACCGATATTCTTGATGCCTCCGTGACCTTTCACATGTATTTCTTCCGGAGTCTTAGGCAGGTACTATAATACATCTCAAAGAGTTCAACAAAGGAACTGCTGGGGAGATTTTGCCTGATGTGTCTAAAATCTCTCACGAGTTTCTTTTGCTTTGGGTTGGTCCTGTTCTCTTAGCTTTGATGCGACGCGTATGATGTTCCATGGAGAAAGGTGCTTCTGAGAATATTATTAGTAACGAGATTAGGAAGGTGAAAAATGTTTTTGCTTCTTTTCGTGAGTTCCATTCATCTGGACGCCAAACTGTTTTCAGTTCGAGCATTGTAGCCGCAGCCATGGCAATCTCAACTCTGTCGAGTATTCATTCTCGATGAATTGAGGGATAATCTTCCCAGTAGGTGTGGAACCCTCCTCAATATTTCCTTGTCTTTTTCTGCAAATCTACACCTTTAACAGTGAGGATTCTATTCAGTAATGAAGAGAAATCGGCATTCCCTCTCAGACGATGACTCACCGGCCACAAATAGACGGTATTTCGCAAATTGCCTCTAAGAAGTTGGATCTTATTATTTAGTGTTAGAGTTAATATTTTTGTATTTTTGAAATTCCATTCGGGTCTCCGCAGTGGCAGAGACGCCACTTTTTTCTCGCATCCCCCCTGGTTTGCTCACTCCTGCGTACCGGCCCGGCACTGCTGCATTGTATGTGGTTGATGGGTATGAATGTGTCCTCATTCTTGCGTGCTTTATATCCTACCTCTTGTTAGGATCTCACCTTTTTGTTCATAAATGATGGATTGCGTAGAATTATTGAGTTAAGTATGACTCTTTTGGGTGATAACCAGTCGGCGATTGATGAAGCTTAGGTACCCTTCTTTTTTTTACTCAAATTTTCCAGGTGTGTTCTCATTTATTCTCGATGTTCCCGATGACTTGGTCCCCATTTTCTCACTAGAAGTGCTAGCTGAACTGCATAGACCCAGCTGATGCATCATTTCACTTCTTTGTCCTTAGCAGTTTAAGGAAGCGCGTGCTACTAGTTTAGCTGCTGCAATCTCCGAGACTTTTTTTTCCATTTTCTGCCAATTGCAGCTAGTTCTTTCGGATAACAAAAGTCCATCACGTTATTTATACAAATATCAATGGTAAGCACGATTTGATGGTGTTTTGTTATACATTGTATTCAATTGTTTATGGGAAACATTCAATTGTGTATGGAAAACTGTGTGTGCTGTCGTCATTTGTAATTGAAGCTGAGCAAACTTATGTACACAATATTTTCTTGCTTCGGGTCCCGTCAAACTCAGACTAACTAGTGATAGGTAGTTCTTTTTACTACACTGGTCAAGCTCGGACTGCTATTATATTAGGTTGGTGCAAAAGAATTGGCGCTTTTTTTTCAAAACCATGTAGCTTTCTTTGAACATAGGATGACATTTAGATATGGCTACACACTTATAGAGCAAGCAAGCTCTTTTGTGCTGTACGTACAAGAGATGTCGGGTGAAGTTAGGAGTCACGAAACAATCGAGTACTTTTTGTGTACTAATGAGTACCTTTTGGTGCATTTTCCTTGTCATTTCTAGGATTCTAGGGAGATTATCGTCTTGCAGCCGCTTTTTGGAAACAGCGTATACAACTTTACGTTTTGCTATCATTTATCCCAAAACGTCGAGAGCGGTCCGCTGAAAACGCGCTCGAGATGCTCAAAAGCACATATTCTACATCCCAAGTTTTGGTCTAAATTTGCTTCCGAGAGCTGGTTTGAATATAGATGACTCTCCTAGACACGTTCAGACGGTCATCGTGTTCTCCAGAAAATTCTTCTCGATTGTTTTCCCCACTTCCCAAAGTCTCTATCCCATGAGGAAGGATTTGCCAAACTTGGCGACCTGAGATCGAAAATCTTCTTGTTCCTTGCTTCTCAGTTTTCCGAATTCTGTGCGCAGGACGTCAAGAGCCTGATCATACAATGAGTAGTGATCCCTGCTTATCAAAGGAATTATATCGTTTTTCGTTCATTAAAGTTATAGGAGAGAAAAATAAAGCCAACCCAAAACGCGCCATTTTTTCTGCACCAATCCAATACATTACGAGGGTCGGCGGATCATCACCAGGCATGTGCGGAAATGAAATTTTTCCCTTTATGTCATTGCGGAACTTCTAGAACGACATTTTCCTTCATGTCATTGCGGAACTTCTAGAACGACAAACGGTGAGACGGTTTTTATGTTTATTCATTGCAAAACCTGGATGCAGCTGTTCTACTATTCCGTCATAGATGTGCTTGTGTAGCTAAAAGCCAGGCAATTTTCTCACGTAGTCACACAACAAAACAAGAATCAGTGAGATTCAGACCGAAAACGACGAAAGTGGGACATTAGTGGTGATTTGGGACCTCTCATTGAAGTTGCAATAAAATTTCGATAGAGACGGAAATGCTTAATGGCTCATGTCAGGAAGCATTTTTGAATCATTTCATAAGAATCGAGCAAGATTGTCAGAAAAGAAATTGCAGACAACTCATTTGCATTTGATACTAGGCGATGTACTTTAAAATGAATCGTTGAGGAAGAATGTGTCATCGAACCAGAAAATCTCGAAAGAGTTCTCAATCCCTTTGTAGAGTAGAGTGGATTTTTCAAGATATCCAAATCATATTTGTAAAGCTTTTCCGAATTTGCTGTCTTAATTGTGCTATGAACTTCTGAGGATGTGTTCTTTTGATCAAGTGAAAAAGTTTTCAGTTGACAATTCATGGTGGAACATTTCCAGTGAGTTTCCCGCAACTTGCCAAACCGATATGCTTGACTTTCACCACCTCGCGAATTCTCAAGGAACCAATTTTCCGCTCTTGCGTGGCCTCTATCGCGGTTTAATTGAAATTTTATATCAGATTGTTGCGAAATTAATTGCCGAAATAGACAGCCCAGTTCAGAATGCTTAACTCTGTTGAAACTCAACTTTATTTATCAAAATAAAATCCTTCAGTTTCTAAACATCTCTGCAAACGATCCGGTAATTCACTTATACCTTTACACTTAATAGAAACTGAGATCACAAGATTTTAAGAACTCCTAGAAGGCAATTTCAACATGCTCTAAATCAGGAAACTGCTGCTGACGCAGGTTTGCTTCGAGAGCCCGGGAAAGTGATAGTCGGTAGGGGAGAGGTCTGGAGAGTAAGGTGGGTGATGGAGAACCTCGATGCCTAACTGAGTCAGTTTTTGCCGGGTGAGTTTTGAAGTGTGAGGCCTAGCGTTATCCTGAAGCAGTGTAGGCCCACCTCTCTTTACCACTGCCGGCCACATTTGTCGCAACTTTTCACACATTCTCTTATATAAATCATGGTAGTGCAACGAAATTTTCTAGAGCGCAGACGTAGGGGGACAGCACGTGATCGCATACGCTCGCCGTGAGACTCAGTTATAGACTGTGCCTCGCGAGGGTGCGAGGCTGATGGGAAATTCGGCCGATGTTTCGTCATAGGTGCATAGACATAGTGGAAGTCGGGTTCATTCGGGATTTCGCGGCGGGACTACCGCCGGCTAGCGGTCTCGAGCCCTTCAGGCGAGACAGTGTTTAACAACGATTTGACGATGCGCAGCAGCAATGTACGGAGCAGAGTCGCCCCTCCGCCTGAGCTTTGCTACTGACTTCACTCAACTTTGGAACAGTGGAGGATAACCACTTCGAAAAGAAGTGTACATACCATGGAGGATGTACCGAAGGATTCACTGGGTGTCCTCACTTGGGATATCTTCCTTACGCACCTTTCTTTGAGGTCCCTTGGGGATTATGCAGCTTGAGGATCCGTCCGTTTTTAAGAAGTACAATCAAATACACGGAATGAAGAACGCATCATCATAAGCTGTTGTGACACTTTCTGAAACCAGGGCTGGCATGCATCATTGAGTTTGCCCATGGGTATGCTACCCAAAACCCCCAATTTGAGCCATTACCTGCGACCCATGAAAATGCTTACCCACGAGCGGATAGGTAAAGAGATGGGTACAGTCTACCAGACGTTGAGCGACTGGTAAACTCTACCCAGCTCTATCCATGCTGAATAAACGTCATCATTCGGCGCTCCGTGGATGATTTGCGCCCCTCTAGACGGCTGAAATTTCAGTCAGAGCATGGAATCCTCTGTTTCTTTCCGAAACCACAATTATTAGTTGCATTTCCCCGCTTTTCTCTTGTGCTTGGCCAGTATTTTGACAATGATGTATTGACTTGGTTCTCGTGATGTTATTGGAATGTTTGCGTGCCTTTGTGTGAATAATGTAAGTACTAATTTCAGGCACTTCTATGGAGGATAGCGAGAGGGAGTTGTTTGAACGCCTTATCCGCGTAGCAGTTCCTAGGGTCTTCAGAGAGCGCACGAATCCCCTCGACATTTTGGATGACGTGCAGTTTCGTGAAGGATTCCGTCTATCAAGAGCTGGTTTTTATTATGTGCTGGGACTAATAGTTGATGATTTGACTCCAAAAACGACAAGATCAGCTTCACTCACTGCTGCTCAACGTCTTGCTGTTATGCAGTTATTCGCTGGCCTGATCGCGAAAATCGCACTACTTTTCTACCCTAACTCAGTTTTTGTAAGCATGTGGTACTCAGTTTTTGTAAGCATGTGGTAAGATCATGGTAAGAAACAAGGAGAAAATGTCAATTCTGGTGAGGAAACGGCAATCTGACTAGGCATTTTCCGGCTTTTCTGATCAAAAAGCACCAAAATTCCTTCAATAATTGGATAAAGGGATAGTGAGAGTAATGAACAAGAGTATGGTATCTATTTTCTAATGCAGCACCACTTACGTTAGCCAAGCTAGGGGCACTGCCATCACTTCGATTTCCTTGTCGAAGATTGCATTTTATTTCACTCTCCTACCCCATTTCCATAGTAAACTTACGAAAAGGTGGCTATGGTAGAAAACTAGTGCGATTTTTGCGATGACGTCATCGAATAACTCTTTTAGGAGAGGTCCTGACTAGAATTTCTAAAGATTGCGAATCCGATCCCGAGTCGCCTTTTAAATTCTGTGAGAAATAAAGCAGTATTCGCAGAGGCAGCCGAAAAATGCACATCAGAGATACAAATACTCAACTATTATCGTTTTTGAAAAGGACTATAACAAAAAAGAACGGTTTTATACACGAATTTCTGAAATGCGAGGCTTTTTTTCAAGTAGACGTCCGCTTATTGCGGTGGTCGTGATTACACATTGGGCACTTATTAAGCGTTACCCATGGGTAGCGCTACCTAGGATGGGTAGAGCTTCATGCATCACAGTTTTTCGTTTACCCATCTCCTACCCATGGGTAGCCGTACCATGGGTATGAGAAAACCCATGGGTCTATTGATGCATGCCAGCCCAGTTGTGCAACTTGTGCAGTTGATCAAACTTCCAAACTATTTCCTAACTTTATTCCATCCCTTGGAGGTTTGCAAAGAGAGCGGCTGCAGTGATGACGGACAGATGAGCCGGGCCCCCGTAGTCCAGAAAAACATCATGATAGGTGTCCACCAGTGGCGGACGCAGGGGGGGGGGGGGGGGGGCGCGCCCCCCCCCGAGAATGGGTCGCCAAATTTTCGAAATTACTTTACAATACAAATAAAAATCTTGTGTTAGTTTATTTTTAATTGTTTATTTTTATTATCATTTTTAATATATTTTTTATTTATTGTTTATTATTATAATTAATATTATTATTAATTTTATTTTCCGTCTGGGTCCCCAAAACGGCGGAGACCCCACTTTTCTTCCCACGCCCCCCCTCCCGCCCACTTTCTGCGTCCGCCACTGGTGTCCACCGATCGAGAAAGAGTCCGCAGTGGCCCAGTAGTGGAAAAACAGAAGGATACGGGTCCGTCGATGGAGAAGGGGTCTGCCATGGCCCAATAGTGGGAAAACGGCAGGATACGGGCCCATCGATGGAGAAAGGGTCCGCCGTGGCCCAATAGTGGAGGAAACGCCACGATACGGGTCCATCGATGGACATTGGGTCTGCAGGGGCCCATTAACGGGGAAATGCCAAGCAACGAGTCCACGGATGGGGATTGGATCTGCTATGGCCCAATACTGGAGAAAGCGCCAGGATACGGGTCCATGGGTGGGGACTGATTCCGCAAGGGGCCGATTAGTGGGGAAAGCGCCGGGATACGAGTCCCACCGCTGGATCGGGACTGTGCTGACCCAGTAGTGGGAAGAACGCCAGGATACAGATCCACAAATGGAGGATGGATCTGCCCTGGCCCAACAGCGGGATAAGCACCAGGATACAGGTGCACTGTTGGAGAATGGGTCCGCCATGGCCCAGTAGTGGGGAAAACGCCAAGATGCACGTCTGGCGATGGAGAAGGGGCACGCTACGCGCTCATTCGCGTCTCAGTCGACCATCTCTTCTTTCTCTCTGTTGACTGTTCATAACGGGTCCAGGCATGTAAGAAATGTGACAAAAAAAGAGTAGCTATTATCACTGCATCGAAGATTAGCTTTACATATAGGTGCGGGATTAGGAACTTGCAAGCAAGGCTAAGATGGCGAGAAGACTCGAAGCCCGGCGTTGGCAGCCAGACCCGTAGAGTATACGCAACACATAAGGAGAATTTCGTATTTGAGCTCAGCTAATGATTAGTTTTGCTTTTTTTGCTGATTTTCCGAGCATTCCACACGTGTGAAGCTTTTGCACATGCCTCAAGTGGCTGCCCCACCCCACTTTCTAGCGTCCCGAAGGGGCGCTAGTCAGGTCTAAGTCATAACAATAAGAATCTAATGTAACAGTATGACCAGGTCGCAGAAAGCTATAATGGATAACACCCTTACAACACCACCAAACTGTCAACATAACCTTTCTAGCGTGAAGATCTGTTCTAGGGAAGCGTGTGGGGGTGAGAACTTGTCTACCCATACATAACCACGTTTCTTACTATCAAATAGGAGCCATTTTTCATCTGCAGTTATTAAACGGTCAAGAAATGGCTCGTTTTTCTGGCGAACGAGGAGGTTAGAACAGATCTCGTAGCGGGTGGATTGCTGGTCATCGGTCAGATCATGGGGTGTCCACTTTTGCATTTTTCTCACCATGCCAATGGAGGCCAAATGTTTTGAAACTAGCATAGTGAACCCATAGGCCTGCCGCCAACGTACGAGTAGTAGTATCGGGTTTCGTTTCCACCGCTGCTCTCAGTGCTTGATCGTCTAGCCTTCGACCACGACCGGGTTTATCTTCGAGATCAAAATCGTCGGAAGAGAATTTTGCGAACCAGCACCTCACTGTCCTTTCGGAAGGAGAGTCCGTACCAAAAGCAAGCGCTATATTACGGGCTGCTTTCGCTGCAGAATGGCTGAGTTTGAACTCGTACAACATGATCACTCGAAAATCGCGTCCACTCACCATTTTTTGCGACCATATAAAAAAGTCCAGGGAAGAGCTAGCCAGATTATTGAAGGAGCATCTGAAAGAGCAGAGCAAACCCTACCAGCAGCTAGCACAAGTTGGCTTGAAGTTGTTGAATTGGGCAAGAAAAAAGTTTTTTTTCAACCATACCGTGAAACGGCAATTATTTTCGCAACAACCTAATATTAAGTTATCAAGTCTGTTCTCCATGCCGTTCTCAAGCATATTTTCCTTTTTCACCAGGATCCTACTCTGGAGTTCTGTCGCGGTACATTTTGCGAGACAGTAACAGCAAAATTCTCTAGAGCGCAGACGTGGGGGGGCAGCATGTGGTCGCATGTTTTCATTATGAGTCTAAATTATAGACAGCTCCCGCGAAGATGCGAAGCTGAAGAGTTTCGGTCAATGTTTCATCATAAATGCGTAGATGCACTGGAAGTGGTGGTGGTACCCGTTTTCGTACGATTCCGTTCGTTAAGATGATGATGGATGCAGTCGCGAATTGTGAAGCGACCAAATTACACAGTGGATTCAGGATTTCGCGGTAGGACCACTGCCAGTCCCGCAGCCTAGGGGTTGAGACAGTGATTTCAAGTTTCCAGGCTGCGTAATATACGGAACAGGACTACCACTCTCCTCTCTTTCCGTGTGAAGATTCAGGGGTGTTTAACTAGCCAAGACGTTATTCTAGAGATATGCATAACTCAGTGAGAGGTTCTATGATATTGATGCCGCAGAGAATCGGTGATACCAAGCTAGCCGCCTCACCCCAAGCACAGTAAGGGCGCGCCTCCTGCCAGGTTCAGAATCTATGCTGCAGCCAGGGAATCCATCCTCCTGAGGCGGACGGTACTCACATACGTACTAGGATAAACGCGTAAACAGACCTTATAGTGATATTGTTGGTGACCAACGATGTAATTAATCAAACTTTTTCAATATTTCCAACTTGCTTCGTTTACCTTCGAAGATGCGAGTGCACCGGTGGGGGACAGGTGCGCCAGGGTCGATAATGTTGAAAATGCCAGTGCATATATTTGTACCCGACGAAGAATGGTGCTCCAATAGTGCGGAAAAAACACTGACATACGGGTCCATCGATGGAGGAAGGATATTCTGGCGCCCACAATTGTGGAGAACGCCATGATAACGGTCCGCCAGTCAAGAATGGGTCTTTTAAGATCCAGTGATGGGGAAATCACCAGGATACAGGTCCAACGATGGAGGAATGGTGGCTCAACAGTGGGGAATATGCTACGATACGGGCCCCTACAATGGAGGCACGTCGGCGCTCACTATTATAGAAACCAATGCAAACGGGACCTTCGATGGAGGCCGGGTGCGCCGAAGGCTCAACGTAGCGTGGAATAGACCAGGACACTGTTTTGCCGACGGAGTGCGGGTGCACTGGAGCTCAATTGTGTGGAAAACGTCTAGGTGCGAGCATCGATATAGCACGAGTACGTCGGCACGCAGTGGTGGGGGAAAACGCCAGGACACGAGAACAGTGCGTATGCGCCCATTTGCGGGAAAACGTCATATGACGGGCATGTTTAGCCGGGCAGACAGATTGGTAGCATATGCGCAACTCATAAGACGGATTTCGTATTCGAGTGCAGTCAATGATTAGTTTTGCTACTTGATTCTCTGAGGACTTCCAAATTGTGAAGGTTCAGCACGTACTCCAAGTGACTACACCGCCTCACCTTCTAGCATCTGCTAATGGCGCTAGCTTTTGAAATGAATAAAAGCTTCGTAGCAGCATGTTCCATGTTCGACTGTCTTCGAATCTTGGCATTATAGCTTTCAGCTTGTACATTGCTTACTAGAGCTGTTTTTGACCGAGATTGTTAACTTGCTTTATTCCTCCAACTGGCCTAAGTTTCGGCAAACTCGCCTTCGTCAGAGCCTCAACTGTCGCCGACACGGACCGCTAATCAATCAAACAACAATCTTGGTCAAAGACAGCTCTGGTAAGCAGTACACAAGTTGAAACTTCGTGGCAGTTTTCTTAAATTTTTCATTTTCATTATTGTTCCTAGTGCGACTTCCCGGAGGCATTTGTAGCTGGTACTCTGCATTATCTAAATATGTATCTCAATGGCAGTAATTGTGACATCTTCTAGCTTCTTCGCTCTCTTCGCACAGTTCACATCCTAATCTCTTCTGATTACATTGAGCTTCAAAAAATTCGGCAAACTTTCAAAAAAATTCCGAGGACAAACTTATCATGGTTGTCATAGTTCCATTTCAGACGAGAGTTTAGAGGTGGTACACGCAGCGGACAAGCCCGCTCGCATGATCTACTTCAACTAATAACGATCGTGCGAGAGGCCACACAGGAAGCGGAGAGCGCAAAAGTGGGCGCGAACACCAACACTACGTAAGGGAGTTTCGAACCACTCGAACAGCTAGCTTCCATCTCATCAAGCAGTGTGACACCTCCTATCTGTCTGCTATTCCTATTGCTATCTGTTTGCTAGTTCTTCTGCAAGTCAATATCTGTTTTTACTCGTTACTGTAACTCCATGTTTGATGTGTCTAAAAAATTTGAAATCATATGTATTGAAAAAAATTTTGATTTCAAAACCAAGACTTGGACATAGACGACCAAAACGTTGAAAATAAATTAAGCGTTCTAATCCAGGCGTGGTTGGAAGACGCCGCGCTACTCACAATTTTAACAAGGTTGTCCTAATGCAACAGGCTACACCTTCACGCTATCAGAAGAGGTGACTTACTCTTTTTGATAGTTACCATTTTTTATGCACTCGAAAAACCCTGGGTTTTTCTGAACAGGGTAATCTTTGCAAAGTTACTCTAATGAACGAAATGTGATCATCAAGCTCACTCTTCAAAGCGAGCACATTATTTATTGAAACGTCCACAATAATTCACGACGGAGACAACATCCTTCAAAGCGTACTTGGGCATGGACCGAAGGGACTTGGGACCCATTTCCCTTGCACACAGTTTGCAAACGAGAGACCTGAAAAGAAAAATTTTGAATTGAAAAGCGCAGAAGGAAATTGGATTCAGAAGGTTGTAATCAATAAATTTTGCCTATTCAGAACAAGCGACTGCTCTTTATCGTGCTCTTTTGAAGTCAAGAAGAACAACGCATCTGGTTGATGGATTGATGATTCTACACCACCGGTGATAACTGTTAACGGTTGTCTACCACAGGTGGTGACTTTTTTGTGGTATGCAAAGCAGTTTCAATTGATGTATTTTTCCTTCCTAAAGCGATTTAGCATGTGACCGATTGAGAACCCTGCTGAACGTGTCGCTTTCGTCTTGGCACAAACATACAACTGTTATCAAGTTTTGTCATTGAATCGCTGTAGGAGGAACAAACAGCAATTTTACTCACAACTGCTGACCAATACATCACCTATTTTTTGCCGTCACTTGAATGTTCAGAGCTTACTGTCACACAGTACGCAGTTTGGAGAATCATACCGAGTACATCGCCTCCATTAACGCATGTTTTCGATGCAGTTGACAAATGTGGATGCTTTCCACTTTTGTTAGTTGCGCTGTACGTAATGTAGGACTCTGGACCATGAGGAATATCCACACAAGATTTGCCTGCAATGATCCTGCATTACTATCCTCGCATTTGTTTTTTCTTGTCAGCGTTAAGGAGTGTAGGGTTATTTTTGGCGTGCAGATCAGTAAATTTAACTTCCTTTATTCTTCATGATGAAGAAGGAACTTTCATACCATTCCATCCCCTCTCCTTCTTTGTCACTATGTGACAGCACGGCTCTTCCCTACTTTTTCAGAAACTACTAGGTGTGTTGAAGTTCAGAAAGTACAAACTATCCGGGGTGCGTGCTCATTTAGCGAATACGCAAAGAAAACACTCACCTCTCTTCACTTTCTGTTCACAGTCAGCGAGTTTCGGTGGGTCCCATTAACCATTAACGCATGTTGTGTGCATTGGCCCTGCAAGCTATGCCCTTCAAAATATTAACCATCTTCAAGTGTCTCAGTTATTTTGTTCGCAAGCTTTCTCGACTTACCTTCCAGACTGTTTCTGTCACACATCAGTTTAGCAATAGTCCCATTCTCATAGAAGGTAGTATGTGATGACTGACGACCGTATTCAATGTAGCCATCCACTGGTTTGGGTAGAGGAGGGCATCCTGCTGCTGTAATTGGTCTTTGACTGAGTCTTTTAGCAGCTTCCTAAACTTCTCGATCCGCTTCGTACTTACTACAGTTTGGCCAATATTGTGGCAACATCATGTCTTCAATGTATTTTGGGTTTCTTTCTTTCTCGTCATAATATTTATTCAATCCTTCGTCCAAGTCTTGCGCATTCAGTATTTATTTGTCATAGAAAAAAAGATCTTTAGATGACTTGTCCCTATCGCTGTCTCAAGGCCCATTTTTATGGATTTATGGATTTTTATGTAATTTCGCTTCGTTTCTCGACAGCTGACATGTACTAAAAAATTCAGGAAAGAAAGAATTGACAACAATGTCCAGTGGAAGTAGAGGTGGGATGCTTGAAACAGTTTACTCAGCGGAGGCAAGAATGCACGAAGATTTCACTGATTCTGCTAGCTTTAAACTCCTCAAATCCCAATCGATTGGGTTGATAGCTTATTCGGTCTTCAAGGCAAATGGTTGGAATGGTGTGCAAGCATTCGTTTCCACTTCGAATCTTTGTCTGGAACCCTGTTTTATCATGTATTAATTTTAAACATGTCGATTGTGTGCCGCAGTGAGAAATTTTCAACCGTTTCATGGCCTGTGTGACATGTGATAGACGATATTTTGAACACCATATTTGTTCTTGTTTGTTGTTCTTTAACAAGTTCAAATGTCATATCGTTATTTGAAATGATGTTCAATTTTCTGAACGCCGAACCTGAGCCATCCTGTAAATTGTCGAATACATGTATTTCAAAATCTACTACCCACCTGAGGCATCGGAGATGAAGAGCAGGTAGAAAATGGAGAAGATGAATCCCAAAGCGAACATTTTTATCGAACTGAGCGAATGTCACCTTACAACTGAACCACAAAACACGCGATTTGAGAGAACGATGTTTAATAAGGGCGACTCACGATAAGTACACACTAATTTGTGGGCGCACTTGTTCGTACAGAGAAAGGGCAACTGTGACGAAAGTCAATTTTGAAGAAAAAAATGAAACAAAAATCAAGAAAAAACATTCACATCAAATTATTGGGTTCAGGCATGAGTCTGTGCCATTTTTTAATCTGCTTCGCTGATTGACCTGCTTTCTTTACGGGGATTTCTATAACACTTCGTTAAATTGCTTGCCATAAACGAGTTGGTTTGATTTTTACGTTATATATTCTAACCTGTGGCCGCAAGAAAACTTCTTGCTGGCACAGGTTAGAAAAAGCTCCGCCTCATTTTCTATCGCATCGCGTGCCACTCTCTAATTCGACTAGAACGAAAACCTCCAACAACTCCTATTGTTCGGCTTCAGTCGTGAAGTGAATTCAGCTGAAGAAGCAGATATATCAACGATCTCTAGATAGAGGCGATTAATGCCGAAAGGTCGGCATAATGTCCGCCTCTTAAAGATTAATTTTAGCCTGGAGGATATCCCTCGCTGTGAACATACAGTTTGAAGAACATTGAGACGATTTTCTACTAGATCTTGCTCTAGATTTGAAAAAAGAACCATTGCAGATGGTAAGTCTCAGCAGAACCCAAGTTCATCCGACTCATCTTGTGAAAAACATAGAAGGTAATTCTACCCATCCCAGCTCTACAGGCCCCTAGCAGTCTCCATCCACCCATTTCGGTTGATTTCTTAGGCATCTTGTTGGGCTCCATTCAGAAGTTGCAGTCGAAAACCACAGTTGAGTTGTCTCCAACGTTGTGGATTTCAGCGGAGATAGAATTGAGAAGCTGACTTGCCTCTAGTAGCTCATGGAAAACCGTACGAACTCATTTCCCAACCCAATGGCCCCATTCATAAAGAGAGTGAGAGTAAGGTTCTGCAAAGGATTGTTTCTGCGAAAATTGTTTCGAATACCCTGCCAAAGGGTCGCTACACTTTTTAGGAGGAAATGAGAAATGACTGCTTCGCCCTCACTCACAAATCGCTTCATCTCTATGGAAACACTCCCGTTCTCTCATTTTGCAGCTAAGGCAGCCATAAGAAGAGGAACTCCCTTTTTAACAACTTTCACTTTGAAAAGCCTGATTTTATGCTTAGCAGCCCCACTCCGGCTTTCTACAATATCCTTTGTGTGTTAGAGTGTTCATAGAAAAAGAGATAAGAAAAAACTCAGAAGAAAAACTTAAGACTAATGACATCTTGCCATTTAAGTGGGTCGTAGCATGAGTTTCCGCATTTTCAGGATTTTCACTATGCATCAGTGGAGGCATGCACCGCACCAATCAGTGGACTTCTGCAGGGACCGATAGAGAAGGAATCTACGTTTTTATCTCACTTGAGCAATGTTATCGCGAGAGAAGAGAATTGCTCGCTCTACGACGCGGAGTTGGAAATTTAAATTTCTCTGCGAGTTCTCTGAATTTCAGGGGGTGGCGTATTGAGTGGTTCGAGATCATGCTATGCAAAGTATTACAATATTCGGATTGGTGCTGAACCTATTCGCAAACCATTTACTGGAGGCCTTCAAAAATCCTTGAACCAAACAGAGGAAGCTTACGGAGAAATACACTGCTCATGGTATCTGCAACAGGAACAAGTCGACGAGTCACTCGGTGGTGAAAATCAGTGCAAAGTGCAAATAGAGGATTATATTGTAGTCCCACGACTACGAATCACGTTCAGTAGTGTACAAATTGGAAGAGAATGTTTGTAAGCGCAGCTCAGAGTGCTTATAAACGAATCGACCTTTATAGTTGTTTTTACAGTTGGTTCAAACTTCTGGATCACAGACTCTGTGTGCTCATTTGTCGATGGAACGTAGTGCAGTCTAATGATTCGTACTGTATCGTAAAAGTGCTGCTTTCTGTGCTCTTGAATTATGTGCCTAGACTTTAATTCACAATCAATGTGTGGTAGGAATTTATTTATTTATTTGTACGTGGTTATACCACGCCAATGTAGAGTCGAGTCGATCTCAAGCATGTACGTACAATGGATGGAGCCATCAAAGCGATGACAATAAGTAATTACCTGGAAGGGGGAAGAACCTAAGTAAAGTTAGTGCAATGTATATACGATAAATCAATAAGCATAATCGTACAGATACTTGTCTACCTGCCTCTTGTATTGTCCTGGCGAACATGGCAGGTATGCAAGGAAGGTAATAATATTCGCGAAGACTACAAGGTTTTACTACTCCTCTTCTTTCTCCTTCTCCGTTTTGCTTTTGTTGCTGTGAATCAAGAAGGGAAATGTGAGCAGATGGAATCAGATTTGTAATGGAATATTTTCAAAGGAGGCTGAACGTCTACCTTTTTCATGAAACAACAGCGAAGCAAGCCAAGGATGGTTCGTTTGACTGGTTATTTGACAGATAATTTAAGTGATGCTAGGAGACTCAAGGAGTGAAAGTTGGTTTTTCTAGCCTTTTTTCGCCCGGCCATTCTTTTATGAATCCGAGCCCAGGAAGCACGCGGCCCGATACAAACGGGACATCTGTCCCGCTTAGTCTGTTGGCGCAACTGGCTTTCGCCAAGATGTATGAGTTCACCTGCCACTCAACACACAAAACACAACTGCACTGGAGGCCCCTTAGCTGCCAACCGTTCCGCTGCGACACAAGTGACATCATCTGATTCACATGCTATCCACTACTTGCGGCATAATCACACATACGATATCAAAGTGAGTTGCCACCATCACTTGCCGGCTAATATTACACATGTGTGCGATGATAATTGCGGTGGCACCCGTCAGCAGTACTTGCCACACAACGCTAACACATATAATGAAATGCCCAGATTTTTAGCCCACATAAACATGCGCTTAAGTATACAATATGAACATTGAGAGGGAGATCCCACCAATCCATTTTCTAAGGGTCACAGAAAGAACAAACTCACCGGATGTATGGGCGAACAGCGACAGTAAGAACAGATCCTCTACTTCTCTGTGGAAACCTCACAGACGCCCAGTTATCTCGGACTTGGGACTGCTCCTCCTCTATTTGTGGCTTCAGCGAATCAACACATGTGATCATCATCAAACATCATCCTTTGACTTTATCGGAATCGCTCCCTGCAAGTGACATACGCAGAACAAACCTCCACAATTGACGCGCTGGCTATTTATGCAGCAACGGCGAGGGGGCGGGACTAACGTGCGCATATGAGGAGCTTGAGGAGCACTATCGCCGCGACCTGGCGATCCTATAGGATGTAACGAAAGAAACTCGGCACTTGGGTTCTAAAAACATTTGGGCGTACGCTCGAAAACGAATAAAATCCACAAATAGGGTATGCGCTCGTCCACAAATCCACAAATCGAGGGTATGCGCTCGTCCGAATCACAACATCGTAAGGGACGGAAACTCGTGGAATTGAGTCACTTGCACGCATTTCAGTGAACATGACATTTTTTGTACGTAGATTTGTATCCCTACTTGTGTATTTTATTCGTTCTCGCTCATGAAATGGGGATCGGCAGTTGTGATCTCCTTAGCAGGCACGCCCTCGAGCTGGTGATCTACGAGGGCGAGTTAGAAAGTTTCCAGAATGACAATGAAAACAAAACAAATCAGGCCCAGTTCTTGGGTTGTATTTTAGCATAATCCTGTCGAAGCTCAGCATCCTCGGTTCCATCTCTTTTCTGTTTTTAATTCTTTCTCTGCGAAGGATTTCTTCAAGTTCCTCAGAACAACCTCATATGGCCAAGAATAATTGGTCATTCTATCCGAATTCCGCTTCGGACAGGGAGGCTCAGAGCTCTGAGGAAAGACGGAGGAGTTAGCAAGCAAGTGCTGAAGAACCAGTGGATGAGGGAGATATTTCATTTTTATTTTTTCAATTTAGTGGCTAGCGTTGGCATTAGTGAATGTGCGGCCATAACGTTGCGATGCAGCGCTTTTTTCTACCCCTTACCCGCTTAATTTCAGTGAATTGGCATTTCTCCAGTTTCCAAAACTATTCATCATTATTACCTGATAACCCTTTTTCTGACAGTTAGTGGAATGCCTCTGATAGAGCAAAAACAAATATCGGTACTTCCCCCCCCCCCCTCAGTGAAAGGTCTTTCCCTTTTTTTGGAACCAGCTCTTAGGATCTGAGCCACTGGTTTTACTATATTTCTGTAGGCATACTATAATGCTGAACCAAAGCTGCATCTCCAGTGGAAGCTTCGGGGTTCAAACACTTACCTTTCCAGACGAGCAATTCGAAACTTTGTGCTGTGGTCCACTTCGGAACGTGCTTCTGTTCCGAATTTAGCGAATGCGGCACACATCTTTTAAAAAGATATTTTTCAGATTAATTTATTCTGTAGATATGAAATGTTCGATATTGAGGGATGCTGAAAGAGTTCCCAATACTGCGCACAACCATCCGCCCATCAGCGAAATCCGTATAAAGGAATTTTTTAGCGTTTTGTGGTGTGGTACCTTTTTTTGGTCAGCGGTTTGCCTGTGTGCAGCAATCCTCGCTTATCCAAGCTAGGAAAATAAGGGTGGGGAATGTAGGTGATGAGTCAGCAAAGTCAGTGCACTGGAGATATTTCGTTTACATAAGATCTTACTCTTTATTTGGGAAGATGTGTTGACCGCTCGAATTTCGTGTTCATCTCCAACTGAAGATAATCAAAGTTGGCTGAATAGAAGGACCTGATAAACTCAGCTCTTTGGTAGATCGAGTTCATATTTACAGACAATTCATATGGAGGATTTCTCTATACAAAGGCATAGAAATAAAAGGAAAACACTGGTTCTTTGTTGGTGATTTCGGGAACTTTTCAACCCATCTTCGTAAAATTTTTTGGCTACCGCAATAGAGGCGTGATGGAGCATTCTTGGTTAGCCAGAAAACTTATCGACCACCTTCTACTTTGGAGGAATGAACGAAATGTTGCAAAACTGCATGAATCAATTCATAACCCAGTCAGATGTGGAGAGTTCAAATGCTGCTGAAATAACATTTTCCTCTACAAGCAGCTCCCACTAGAATCAATTGGATTTCAGAGATTAATGGAATCTCGGTCGCTTCATGCTGAAGCTAAGGACTATTGCTCCAAATTCAACGCTCGACTACATCCTACATTAATTTTGTAACCATGCGCTTTAGCCAGCGAGGACTATGAACAACTTAATCACCTTGGAGTAGTAACAAAAAGTGCAGGATCTAGGAATACCAATCACCCCCTACCTTTTCTGTTATTATAAAAATATTTTTTCAAAGGTGGGAGTGAACGACTGTGTTTTCTGTTGACAAATAAGAAGAGTTATAAAACCACTCAGGAAAAGCCAAGTGAATGATAATGGATGACTCGCCTCCAGAGCGATGCATATGTCTTTCACGTTATGGAGCCATTGATTGCCGAAAACACTCAGGCAGATTGGCCCATCCTGGTGCTGTGTTGGAGCACTCAGGTGCCATGTTTGATGGGAGGACACCCATCATTTCAATTTACTTGTAAGGAACCTAGTGGCGCCCAGAAACTGGCTATCGTGGATTAAATTTGGTCTCTCGGAACCCGCTTTCGCTAGAAGGGAAAAATGAAAAAAATGGGTTGGTTAATTGCATGTTGTCCGTTTTTTGGCTGAGACTTTAGAAGCTTTCGTGCTAGATGCTCATTTTTTTTTCCAAAATTTGTTTGAACTACTTCGAATAAATCTGCTTACAAGTCTTGTCTAGTTCAAGATTCCCAAACTTTTCAAATTGACCGGTACGATTTGCGCAAATCATTGATTAGGATTTCTGAAGAAAATCCCTCTATTTCATGTACATCACATTCCACTTGAGACTGGTTCACTATCTCATCGCCACAAAGTTTATGGATTCTTTAATATACTTATAAGACGTTTGAACGCGTATGAATGGAGCTACATACATAATGTTTTGAAACAACCGAGAAATTCAAGCAGTCGAACAAAAAAAAAACCGAGAAATTCGAGCAGAGCTAAAAGTCGAGCACTCTGCCATCCACGAGCCTACCTCAAAAATAGCTTTTTCAGGTACCGCACGACGGTACACACCCGAGATTCTGCTCAAGAATTTGAAGTTACTGTGTTACACCGTCATCTCGAGTACTCCCTCAATAGGAAGATCATGGAGGCTCGAGAGTTGGAGCGGTATCAGCCTGAGATCAACAATAAGGAAGAGCTTGTCGAGGCACTAAAACTAATAGCTTGACACGACTGCTTGGATAACTCAGAGGTAGGATCAGGAGTAGTATCTTATATGACCAGTGTCTTTGTATAAGATCAGATACTTCATATGTCCGTTATACACTCACTTCTCCTCCTCTGCATTCGTGCTCGGTTGGTCTTACATGTACAGTTGTTACGTTGACGTGAATTCCATTGGATATTGTACTGTGTATATATTAAGGTCTGAGAAAGGCGCTATGCGCCGAAAGCTTACTGGATTTTGGATAAACTACTAACAAAGAAGCTCTCATTATTCAAAATCCAGTAAGCTTTCGGCGGCGAACATTACACGCTGATTACGAAGATACAACCACATGAGGCTTCACGACAGCACAATACTACGACAACCGAGAAATTGTTCTGCTGCTGTTTGCTGCTGAAAACCTGTGAAAGACTGCAAAATTTCAAGGGAAGAAGAGGCGTTCAGTGGAGATTTCCGACGACTTTGAAAACATGCTTTCTTCGCGTCACTGTTACAGTGTTGTCTCGTGAAGAACGGGTTGTCAGTTCATTCCGCTAGTCGCATGAAGGTCACCAACGGCACGGCATCGCGCCCCTTATTCTCGTCTACTAATGTGCGGCGAACTCGGATTATTACTTCATAATTATGTGTTAATCCTTCAATCTCTAACTTTTCGCCAGAAAGCTAGTGGGAAACTTTTGTCGCTTTTGATTTTTCGTCCGTTCTAGCCTTGTGAAGTGTACATAATTCCATAATTCTAGCAATGCTTATGTGTCGTCTCCTCCCATCTACAATTTCTTAGCTTTCATTGAGCCGATTTCTAAACGAAACCTGGCCTTAAATCTAATCATATTTCAATTTGTACCTCTTAATATGTAGATTTTTTCTTTGCCTCCGTTTCTCCATTCTCCCAGCTGCGTACCACTGGGATTCGTGAACGTAGCCGGGAGCTCTAAGCATCCAGCTCAGAACGTGCAATTTTTTCTCTGCGAATTTTGATATAATCCTCTAATCTTACAGTTATCTATTATCATTGATTGAGACAACTCAGGCAATAACACAGGGCGATCCGACGGCGATTACCCGGTGATCCGACGCGTTATCCTGTAATCGCCGTCGGGTCGCACTGTAAATGCAGTCGGCTCACCTGCCCTCCAAATTCAGTCCACCTTGCGAGATAAGCGGGTACGTTTTAGGAATTAGAATGACACGGGTCCTTCCGATTCACTATGAACACGGGGTCCTCCAAATTAAGAAATTCTAGAGCATTTGATTTATCTCATTGGCACTCTGAATTTTATTGCCCATTCCATCTCTTCGTTAGCCAAATGTATATGTATGAGATACCAGTGATCCGGATTTGCTGACCATCCCACACCATAAGATCTTGAAATAAATGAAAAACTACTCTTTGGAAACATACAAAAGAACAGCTGACAAGTGTTTTCGTTCCGAGTCATCCAAATTTCTTGCGAATCTGTCAACAAGAAAAGTGTCCATAACTACGAAATATTACTAATGAAATCAAAAGGATAGCTTGCCACGGCCTTTGTGTCACCTTGACATGAAAATCTCTTTCCCTAATGCGCCAGTGGAGATGTTTTCTTTATAAGTCTTGAATTCCGCAGGCAATGCCTTCGGGTCACCCGGTAGTTCTTAGTATTCCCTCGGCTCACCCGGTGGGTTCCTATCATGCCCCCGGCTCTCCCGGTATTTCATCTAATGCCTTCTGCTCGCCCGGTGCCTCACGTAACTTCCTTGGGTCGAACCGGTGACAGGCCACTCCCACAAATTTGGTATCTTGGGTGGCCCGCTTGGGCCGAATTGGCAGTCGGGTCGCGCTGTCTTGTTGCCTGAAAAGTAGCAATAGACGAAGTATACCCTTTCTCGATAGGAGAACTCGTCCACCTTAGGGAGAGGTCGTCCAGCTTAACACCGTTGGTAGATCATCACCTTTCTCGGAACGTTGATGAATGCCGCAGTAGGCAAGGTAAAGCTGAGAGGCAGCCGTTTTCAGATTGCCTCACAAGTTAACCTCACCTAAATAACTCTTGCCTCTAATTCGTCGCCAGCTACCAGAAAACAGCCTGCGAACAGGATAAACCAGCTACATGTAAAAACTAAGCGGTCTGTATATCCGTTTCGTTTTTGGGGTGTCAATGTCGTCTTGATTAGTGAATGACTGCACTACAAACTACACCCTTAGACGCAATTGTGTGTAGATAATTTACGCTGTTTTTTTTAGACCATGTGCTTCCTGCATATGTAGCACATCTGTGCGTCAGCTAATATACAACTCAAATTATGTCACCAAAATGGGGGATAGCGACAACAGACTCTTGCTTGAGATATAGTTGAGAACCGACAAAGTATAATGAGACTTTTCGCTAAATAGCAGGCAGATCAAAGAGCTGGAGCCACAGCCACAAGCCCCTAACTACTACGGTTTTGTTGAAATCTGAGGACGATATAGTAGCACCATAACAACTTGGTTAGGCAGAAACAGCTTGCACAAGTCGTCGACATCCAAAAATTCAAAGATGAACGAACATGGAAAATGAAGTGTTATTTTCTAAGAAATCCATCTTCATTCTAGTATTTTCTTTTGTGAAAAGACTTCTGCTCTCATCCTTGTATGGTAGTTCCATCCTCACAAAATTATTCTCATTTGCTTTGAGCAGCCGACATTTTTGCTTATCTCTCATTTGGTGGACTTCTTAATACATTCGCAAGTCTACGGACACTTCTTCACATTGCTTTTGATTCAGTTGATGGAGTTTTCTAATCAGCGAAATACCTCCACCTCTATGTGTTGAAGGAAAAATCAGCGTTCTAAAATGTCGTTCAAATTACTTCAGAGCATAACATTTTTCACCTCAACTAAGCAGACGGATAGATGAATAAGTGAGTCCGTTTGGTACAATTTCATTCCATTTCGGTAGAAGCACCAGTGCTGCTAAGGTTCATAATAAACAAGGATTTGCCCATCTGGGTAACAAGAACACTCATTCTTGATTCTTCTTTATTCACTACTTCTCATGGTAATTATGCAATAGTCGCCAGTGCAAAGCTTCTGTGGTAAATACCATTCTTCATACTTAAGAGAGCTCTCTTTAAAATGTGTTCCCATTTGTCTTGTGGCCAATCCTCGAAGACAGCATGCCTTGTCTGAAGAATTATGTTTTCGAAATTTGGTCTATGTGTCGATGAATATTGGACCTCACCTCTATCTTACCACTAAATTTCTGGTACTGCTCACCAGTGGCGGACGCAGAAAGTGGGCGGGAGGGGGGGCGTGGGAAGAAAAGTGGGGTCTCCGCCGTTTTGGGGACCCAGACGGAAAATAAAATTAATAATAATATTAATTATAATAATAAACAATAAATAAAAAATATATTAAAAATAATAATAAAAATAAACAATTAAAAATAAACTAACACAAGATTTTTATTTGTATTGTAAAGTAATTTCGAAAATTTGGCGACCCATTCTCGGGGGGGGGCGCGCCCCCCCCGCCCCCCCCCCCTGCGTCCGCCACTGCTGCTCACCAATTTTCTTTATGTTCTTCTGGCCTTCGATGTTACAACAGAGCGTTTTTGTACACGAACACAGTGTCGTTATCTTCTCTCCTGCTACGATGCATGCGGTGCTCCCATCCTCAGCTGATATTCAGATTTAAATCGTGGATTCGTATAACAAAATCTGGTCTAATTCTGCCTTACCAATGTAATCTGAGAGATCTTTAAAATAAGTGGGGTTGGCGAATGCCACCTCACATCGGAGTGGTCGATAATCGATCTCAACGCTCACTTGTCTCAGGATATACCCTATATTGGAATTTGGTCCGCTTGGCTGGTCATATGTTAGCTGCTCCCCTATTGCGTTTTCTACCTGAAAGATCGTTGTATGGTATTGGGAGGTAAAAGCGTCATGTATGTATTTTTCTAAATATTTGCTAGCCCTCTTTATACCCAGAAAACTCACAGCTGATTGGACATAATTCTTCAAGATGTCAACAGCTTCGTCCGAGTTTTGCGAAAGGGATGGAACTGCATAGAACGTCTTCAGATTTCTCGTATAGGCCATTGCCGGATGTATTTCAAGATTACTGATTTCGAAATCAATGACTTTTCCTAAATTAAACAATGTCTTTGCAATGTATTAACTTTGGACATAAGTAGTAAGAAGATAGTAAGATGTAATTGAAGTTATCAGAGGTCTAGCGACCTATGTATACATATCAAAACTCACTGAAGCCTCCCATATTGCGCATAGTGTTTGGTTGCCAGAAGTTACGTTGACCTAAACGGCAAACTAATCTTTTGTCTAACTCTTCTATCTATTGTGTTTATAGCGCGTGAGTGTAGAATCATTATTTCTTCTTTCTTTGATGGACTTGCTTTTCCCACACCGGAACCAGTAATCGCTCAACAATACTTAATATACAATCGGTTTTGTCACCATGAACTCAAAGATACCTGGTGGATTCAACACCTTCCCTTCACATATTCAGCCCCTATCACTAATGCTCACTTTGGGTGCTCTTAGCATCCGTCAAAGCGGATGACGTAGGCGGTTGCGAGGCTCTTCGTGACAACGAACAGTCAAATGGATGAGTTCTTTTATGAAATGATGGTGATAGTGAGTGAAAAGTCGATGAAATCAATTTTTTGGTTAAAAAAAAACAGTGAATGAACGTGAGATTGCCTTGGGGGTACAGTCGAGTTTTGAGTCGAATGGTGTAAGTTTCATGTGTGTTTCTGCCTTGATATCAAGGCGGTAACCAACTAGAATAAACCTGTGAATTTTACTACACAATGACGAAGCTTTCTGGCCAGACCTGGTTCATGTTCCAATCCAAATTCGTGAACGGATTCGAGGTTTACAGTGGCATAATTAGATCCCATTAACAATGAAGATTACATGAGACCACCGAAGGTGACGTTCATTGAATACTATAAGTAAGACATATGACCTATGATTATTTGATTTTTGTGCTTCTAAATCGTCATTTTCTATATTACAAAAAAACAGTTATGTTTTGAAAAATTTCATACCATATGGTGAAAACGGAACAGGTTGCGTGGGGAAGTATTGGTGCTGCATCATCGGTGCTAAACGAAAAAGTAAGATAAAAAATACTTTTCAACAAGCTGTTCTCTCCGTTATTTATTTATTCTTGTATAATAATAGCGTGCAAAGACAATTTTGTGCAATTCCTTCACGTGACACACCGAGAAGATGGCTACTAAAGTCCTACATTCGAGACCATTCTTCGAATTTTTAGTATATTCGTGTTTTCAAAAATGGGGGAACCACGGAAATTTCGACTGTTTGAATCTTTACATTTCTCGTAACCATCTAATTTTCAAATATTCGAACTGCCGAATGTTTGAAATTCTAATAAATATTCGAGTTTTATTCCATTCCGTCAAAACTCTGCTGGCTATGCGATGAATCGCCCACTCGAGCTCATGCAGGGTCGTTCTAATAAGTGTGGGTTCCCGAGTTTTCATGCGCAAAGCTAGTCTTTCACAACTGAGTCTCTTCTTGGATACCATCCCTTCGAGTAGATCCCTCAAGCTCTACAATCTTTTTGTCGACAATGCAATACATCACTCATTTGCTACTTTTTTGTTGCGCAAAAATTCCTTTCCTTCTATGAAGGTGCTACCATTTTTGTGTTGCACGTGGGGAACTCATAACAAGCGAAACTAAACAACTAAATGAAACTTTCGAGCAACTCAACATTGCATAGCTAATAGGATAGCGTTAGCTGTTGCGCTTCATGAATCCCCTTCCTTATTTCCGCCATAAGTTTCAAAGTGCTTATCAAAGTCTTTCTCGGAATGTGAGTGACCCTGACGTCGTATCTGCACACCTTGAGTTTGTGAAGTTAGTGCTGAGCAATTCTTCCAGGCACAACTTCTTTGGTGTGGAAAAAATGTCTTGAAGGCAAGATTTAGTCAAAACTTCGAACGAATTATGATTAAAGCAGATGTCGAAATGAGCTTCTTCTTGCAGATGATCCATTTCTTGAGCTCAAAGCTCTAGCCAGTCATCATTTCGAAATGAAACACTGACCACATATTTTCAAACAAACAGCGGTGGTTTGGTGTGTTTTGAAAGAAAAGGCTATAAAATAAGAAAAGGACGGAGAATGGCATTCGGAAAAAGAGAGGTTTTTATTCACACGTAATGAATATTTTCTTAAAGGTTGTTTTCCTCTATGACTTGAAAATTAACAGGAGAAGTCCTTTCGTATAATGACCTACCGCCAACAAAGTTTTGAGGCTGTTGCTGGTACATGACGTTCTGAGGTGGCTGTACTCTTTCTGAACAGAAAATAATCAAAGAAGGCAATGCGTGTGTTGATTGTTCTCAATCCTTTTTGAAACCCTATCTGCTAGCATGGCAGGCAAATGTTCCACCTCATACAGGATATTTCATGATCTAATAATTTTGACTCGTCTTTCAAATCCACCAGCTTCGTATGAGGAAACTAGTAGAGAGGGTTTTTTAAAGATGGCGCACCTTGCATTGCGTTCTGAGGCTGCTGTACGAGTGCAGGCTGTTGCATCCCACCTGGAGATAAAGTGAATAAGGAGACTACATTCCGAGAATGGCGCACTCAAATACTACCTTGAAATTGCTGCATCGGTTGATATGGAAATTGTTGCATCTGTGCTAAATGAGAAAGAAATATGAGGTAGCCGACGTAATTCTCCATAAGCAATGCTATAAAAATGTTCTGAAATGGCGAACCAGCCTGAGGCTGCGGGCCGTACATGAAGCTTTGAGGTTGCTGGTGCCCTGGTACATACTGAGTTTGTTGTGCTGCAAATAAATAATACACGTGTCTGCAATTACTCTGATAACTGTTAAGGACGAACGCAGACCAAACGGCGTAATGGTTCGGGTAGAAACCCTAGCAGCAACGGTTGCCAGTTGCTGCCATCCTCCCCTTCGATTGCTGCTCAATCTGTCGGCCCTTTAGCAGCAATTGCTGAGGGACGGTCGCAATGAAGGGAAGAACGGCAGCAACTGGGAACCGTTGCTGCTAGGGTTTCTAACCGAACCATTATGTCGTTCGAGTGCGTTCGTGCTGCACAGTTATCAGAGTAGCGGATGTGATTCGAGTTGAGACGATTACAATTCATTTGAGCGAAAATCTCTTCTGAAGTTAGTACTGCTCTCGAGTGTTGCAAAAAGGCGAACGTGACACGTTAAAAGCTGTGGAAAGCAAAAGTAGTGAACTCCCCAAGCTGCTAGATATGCACAATGGATTCGCAGTGGACAGTCTTCAGGAAACCGAATGGATCTCATGTCAAAAGAATAAATATTTGACGTTGTGGCTAATTCATGTGAGGTGGAAGTTCATTAAGAAAACCGCAATAAAAATAAAAAATAGGATGGTATACGTACTTCTTGGTCACTCTTTACGTAAATAACGTTATAAGGTGACTTACCCATCTGAGGATACGCAATGCTCTGGGTGGGTTCCATTGCGCTTGTTGAGTTGGCTGCGCTATCCCTAAGCAGACATATAGGACATTGGAAATATCATCATGACTTATAATAACGGGCTTTTTCTATGTGTAAGTGTGTGTGTCTGTCTGTGTGTCACAAAATTCGTTCATCCCGTTTTGAAAGCATAGTAGGGCGGTTATCCTATTCCAATCATATCTCTAGGTTGTTTAAAGACTCACTGCGGGTCCATTACTGTGTGAGCTGGGGGAGAGGGGGGTGCGCCGGCGCCTCTGTGGGAGAGACGGGTCCATCACTGTGATAAGGGTGCACCGGCGCCCAGAAGTGTGAAAATGCCTGGAGATGGATTCCACCGTGTGATAACGGTGGGCCGTCATCCAAGAGTGGGGAACTCCCGAAGATGGGTCCGTCGTGATAAGGATGCTCCAGCAGTGCTATGGGATAGACCTCGATTGATTTGCTAGAGCCTAACAATAGCGGCATACTCCAAAGTTCAGCAGTGAGAGTAGAGAGCAGTGGAGTAACATCCGTGTGATTCTATCCCCATATGTCCCCTCTAGCGTTGCGGTCACCTCATACATACTCATTCCTTTCCTCTGGGCACACCATATACTCCTTTTTTATATGTTGAGAGTACTCTTATCGTCTGATCAGCCAGAGCAGAAATAGGAAGTTGAATCGGTTATGTTAGGTTGATCTTCCTTGAATGGTAAAGCGCCAAACTAGGGAAAGCTAAGAAAAGAAGACGAAAGGCATTATTAGAAAATATGACATAGTCATTAGTTCTCTAAAACGAATACAAAAAAATGCGAGCGAAAAGCGAGGACTAGGAGAGGTCTGGAAGTCCGGCGTTAGCCGGACTGACAGGCTGATAATATATAAAACTAACAGCAATGTTAAGATCAGGAAATGTTTTACATTTCAGAGAAAGAACAAAGAAGTTTCTGCGGGATGACATACCCATTTCAGTCTGCGACGGAACGTTCTGAGGTTGGTTCCCTTGCTGCGTAATCACTAAACACATACAACAGACAAAAGTTGAAAAGTTGATAAATTGCGAACGAAAAATAGCTTGCTACAAGGTCTCCGAGCTATTTGTTTCGCTGTTGATTTCGTCTCAGTGATGTCATGACATGCACCTGTGCTTACAAACAAGTCAATTTCTGCGAGCAGAAGTCGTTCGGGGTTCATATCTCTGTTTAGGTGTTTTGGCTCCGCCCGCGTTTCTTACCCAGACGGCCGGATGACCTTTCACACCATTGCTTGGGGAAGGTCAACCGAATCGGCGTCTCACCAAGGCCCGCCTCCCACCCATCCTTCTCTGATCCTGGCCGCGCGCGGCGTTCGCGGTGCGAAAAACGCGACGGGTTGCTCAAGAGCGTTACAATAGGCCCAGAAGAGCGGGGAAAATTCATATTTGATTCACAAAGCCAACCCAAGAACAACGGCAAACGGCTGAAACCCTTTTACGTTTCTGATTTCGGTTTTTTTTAAGAAAAAAATTAGTAATAAGACTAGAAGTAGTGTGATTTCGTGCTATTCACGGATACATACATTTTAGCACACTTTAGTCTCCCCGGAATTAGCTGGATAGGACCTTTTGAAGTTTAGTGAAATCCATTACACAGCACAGAAGCAAAAAGTCTCGCTCCAATTTTGCAAAAACAGGCAATTTTTGTTATAATTCAGAGGAATGATTTAAATAGAAGTAGAGAAGGCGCAAGTGTTTGTGCTTGCTTCATCCTACTTCATCGAATCCTGAAAGGTCTCAACATCGCCAAACTAAGCTTAGCTTTATACAAGGAATCATAGGGAGTGTACTTAGGACCAAACAAAAGAATGAAATACTCAATTCATCGAATTATTAATGCAGGGCCAGCTCCGAAGAATTCAGGTGTTCAAATAAGAGAAGGATTTTAAAGCATTTAAGAGTTTTGCCATTCTTAAAGGATTGCATTTTGCTCCTTTTCTCCAAACATTCCAGCTATCGACTCATTCGAACTAGAATTTTCAAATTTCGAATAAGTCCATAGCTGTTTAAAGGCAGCAGGAGCTGAAATCCTCGACTCCGAGCTGAGCTATCTGTGATGAAGTGCAGACTCAGCACATCATAAATGTGAAACGAACACAGGCAATTATGGCTTACCTGCAGAGAAAATGGAACATTCGTCGCGAACACGCCTGGCCGTGTTCGCGCGCGGACGAGTTTTCCCCGGCGCAAAAAGCCATTGCGGTGCGTGGTTTGGCGCAAAGGGAAAACGAAATGCATTCAATTCACAGGCTTTCATGGCGGGACTCGGTCAAAACCGCGCGCCGCAATGGCTTTCGCGCCGGGGAAAACTCGTCCGCGCGCGAACACGGCCAGGCGTGTTCGCGACGAATGTTCCATTTTCTCTGCAGGTAAGCCATCATTCTCTGTGTTCGTTTCATATTTATGATGTGCCGAGTCTGTACTTCACCACCCGCAGCTCAGCTCAGAGTCGAGAATTTCAGCTCCTGCTGCCTTTAATGCATTGTTCGGTCCTGCATAGACATCATGGGGAGCATCGTTGATAACCATCTATAAAGGAAAAATTGAGCGATGATATCAGAAATGCTTGTTGAAGTTTAGTGTTTCAATATCTTCGCTTGAGTGTTAACAAACTCCAGTAAAATTGAATGTGCAAGTGATAACTCCCATAAGAGTTTTCACTTTGATTTTCAATCGATCTCTGTTTAATGAACATTGGTGGCATAATAATGCCTTCATCTTGCTTTTGTCAATCTGCATTTCCCCCTCGGCTAGCCTGCGGGGTACTAGTTATGCCTACAAAATAGTTTTCGCACTTCGGATGCACTAATGAGCCAGTATGGGTCACCAAACATGACCAGTTTTGTGCAAATACACATAAACAATTGAGATTTGTAGAAAAAGGTACATGAAAAGTTGTAAAAGTAGTTGATGTGCAGTTAAACATCAATGCACACGAAAATAGTGAAGACCAAAAATCTGTAATTACTCTGCATTTTTGGAAGAAAAAAAAACGCAGGTGTTCAAATTTAATCAAATGTGTGTGAAAACAGCAGCGCAAAGTTTCCCCCTGCGTCTGTGGCACCAAGCTCCGAAATGTTGGTTTTTTTGCGAAAATTTGACGCTTAGAGTTCCTAGGAGCGTTGAGGTGATCGCACGCGGCGACGCGGCAAAGGGGCGGACAAGAGGTGGGACTGGCCTGAGATCAACCAGTCGGATACGGTACCAATAACAGCCAGTGGCATTCACACTTGGCTCGCACCTCTAATTATCCGGCTGCCTGGGTAGGAAACGCGACGAGCCCAGGTGTTTTGGATTCAAATTTTGAGAAAGGGCTAGTTTCTTCAAGCAAACAATGAGCAGGGAAAAGTGCAGGATTGTTACGCACCAACTCAATGTTTAACGATCACTTGCGAAATTCTTTTGAGCTAATATTGCCCACAATCAAATGCTGGGGTTCATTCTTAAAGCCACTACCCACGGAAATTCGGCTTTCAAAGATTTTGCTATATTCCCAGGACTAGCGCTATGGTGAAAAAGTAGGTAATGATAATTTTGTCGAATCCTAGGAAAAGGGCGGATTTTAATGCTACGAATATATTAGATTTGCAGAGGATGGCCGGGTTACCCTCGACTGGATTGGAAGGAGGTGGGAATGAATGTAAGTGCTATCATAAGGAAAGTGGGTGATTCTAAGCAAAAACACCCATTTATTTCATACCAAAACTCGTTCTAACTGATCGCTTTTGAGAACGCTGATTTCCACGGCTGTGCAACTTTTTTAGAATTGTTGCGACAACTGCTGAGTATCCAAACCATCAAAATCTCAAACACGAAAATTTCCGCGAGTGCTGCCTTCAGGGCGCGAGGACTGAGGCACAGCGAATATTAGGAGAATTTATTGTTTATTCAGGTGAATGACTTCACTATGCATTGTCTGCTCATGTTCGAAATAAGATAGATTCTGAGCAGAGGTGTCAATAAGTAGTTATCTTTTATATAATGGCGTACCTGCTGACATTGGTTTCAGCTTTCGTGACGGAGGTTCCGTTTTTTCTGAATAAGAAGGTTGCTTGGAATACGTAGTTCCAGTCTAGCCTTTTTATTCTTCCAAGAAATAACATATATCAGATCCAGAAACCTCTCTAATGTGAAGTGTCTCCGTTCTAACGTGAATTTACTGGTGTGTAGCTACTGGCTGAATGCTATCCTACATGATAAGTTCGGGGGGAAAAATCGGAGATGATGTTGACCACCTAAACTTTGAGTAGGTAAGGAAGGTAAACACTATGGACAACGAGAGCAACTTTAGCCAAGGTGCCGTGAACAATGACTTCTAGCCTACAGCTATATGAAACGGTTCGATAGGAGTTCAAGAGCTTCGGGTGTTGTCCACATTTTTTCGTCGAAAATCACCCAATGGGCCGAGTTTTCATAGCGTCACCCCGCAGGGGCAACCCCGCTGCGAATGTTGTGGCAGGCTCCGCGATACGCCTCGCGACGAAGTATGAATACAGGAATAATCTGTAACCTCATGTTTGCATCACACGGGCCTGTACTGTAGTATGGGGAAGAAATTTTCAGGAGGGGAAAAAACAGTTTGCTGCTAACATCAGATATCTTCGTGTTTGCTTAGATGAGCATAGACCAGCATGCATACCTTTTTCGTGATTACTAGAGAACATTCAAAAACTTGCCTTCTTTCGCTTCCTGTGATTTCGCCGTCCCTGAAACATTAGTTGTTAATTTGAATGCATAAGTATTTTCATGGTACTATCATATTGAATTAAGTTAACGTTTTATGTATAATTCAAAATCAAATCCATCGTCGCTTTGTTATGCTCGTCTGTAATAAAAATATCTGATCACCAAATCAAGAATGAAGCAGAGAATATTTCCCTACTCATGGCGGGTTACCGTGCTCAATAGATTGTTCTAATCAATCATTTGGTAACTAAATAGCTAACATTCTGCTGCATTCGAAATTGTACAAGAGTATAATTCTGCTCGTACCTTTCTTATTCTCCCATCTTCCAACAAAAATTCCGTAGCAAACTTACCATCTCCGACGACGGATAAGGGAAATATTGCCAGGAGAATGAAAGTGGTTGGCACTAGTCTTCTCGCAAAAGTTCTCATCACTGAGAAATCTGCAGAGAATTTCTGATTATTGCCGGCTTCGTTCAATAGTGGCAAAGAGGCGCAATAATGATTACGGAGTTATCATGTTCATTCTATTGTGGCGTCCCGCACTTCCCTCATGAAATAGCAGTATTATAGCTTATGCTTTCGAAAGGCAATGTGGAAACGAAAAGGGAAACTTGAAGTTTTAGTGGAGGTAATGCTTCGAAAAAAAAAAGGAATGGACTGCGAAGGTGGAGAAGTAATTAAGCCGGAAGAGAAGAGTTGCATGGGGTGAATTTTGGCAATCGAGAGGTTCCACGAGACCGCCATGGTAAGGCAGCCAAGATGGGAACAGCGATGTTCGTTTCAAAAGAAGATTTAGGCTCAGTGAGCCTCTTCAAAATGTCATCCTTTATAAACAAATCTTCATTTCGTTAAAGCACATAATTAGCACCGTGGCATACAAAAAAGCCTTAATTTTTCCGAACGCCGAATATGAAATAAAGAGGAAGGCGTTATTATTTCATTATCATGCTTACTTCGCTATTGTGCTTATTATAAGCGATATAACGGAGAAAAACTCTCGTGTTTTCTACAGAGCTAATACCCTACCACGATCCACCTGAGGTATTTACATCAATAATTATAGAATAACTATTATAACTATGAATTGATCACAAACATATCCCCGAAGGAAAACAAAGAGTTAAACGATCTAATCTACACAGTCTGTAGAGTAGAATAAAAAAGAATGACCAAGTCATGACCTTCAAAATACTTACAAGGAGAACCAACATCAATTCAATTGACTTTTTCACCTTCACGAACTCCAAGGCCAGAGGGCGTAGCATAAAATTGAATGCTCCGGTTGCTAGAACACAGATGGGGCTCAAAAGCTTCGCGATTCGGGTTACTGAGGAACTTAACAAATTTCTCAGCCATGATATCCTTCGCATATCGCTCCCTACAATCAAGAAATTGATCGCAGTCAAAACTCGCTCACCGGCTTCCTAGAATCAATACTTGTATTGTACTTGTGTATCCTATACGTATTTACTATGTATGTGATATTTGACACGCGTTGATGAACTATGAATTGTCTACAGCCTGAGCTTTTGCTTACGCCTTCAAATAAATAAATAAATAAATAAATAAATAAATAAGCAAATAAATAAATAAATAAATAAATAAATAAATGAATAAATGGCTCCGACGAGCAAGACAGACGTATAATGATTTAACACGTTCGCGAGCTTACACTTTTGGCATGGTGTGTCACGTGGGGCACGCGCATTTAAACGCTCATGGGCCCCGTGCTCAACCGCTTGAGCAAGTGGTCCCTAGTTGTAGGAATTTTTCCACTGCCGCATAAGATTCCGTATTTGAGCGAATCGGGAACCGATCGTTTTCTCTGTTGTGATCGTAAAGAACGTGCTCAATTGGTCCATTCACATGATATTGCTTGAAGTTTCTTTGTCATATGTATATGTATATCACTCTTTCTGCTGCACGTTTCAACTACATATTTTAAGAAATTTGAAGGAGGATCCACTCTGCCCAGTGCGTGCGTAGAACGCTTCGGTATTTGTTAGTATACCATTACATAATTATTAATTAATTGTGACTCCTTCACAGTAATATAACTCTGAATACAGCGTGCTCACCCGGTTGCACCATGAGTGTCAACCGGTTGAGCATATTGTCGTGAACGTCGTTGTCAGTTGTCGTCGGTTAACATTTATCTACACGGAATCATGAAAAAAGTGAAAAGAAAAACCCAACAAAAACAACTATAAATCCAATTAATTAACCCATTGACGACCGCGTGGCTCACCAGTGAGCCGCGCTTTTTCGGTCGCGTGGGACCGCGCGGCTCACCGGTGAGCCGCGCCTTTTTTGACAAGTACTGGACCTTATTTTCGAAGCATTTTGCAACATTTCAATATGGAATGGTTAAAATCCTTCCTAAAAAGGTCTCAAACAAGTGCAGTTCAAGAAGGAGTTCTCCCTTATTGCGACAAACATCATGAAAAGGATGGAATTTTGAAGTCGAGGAAGACTGCTTCACATTTCTTTTGTTGTGAATGGAATTATTCTGTGCAAAAGCCAAATTTCCTACACAGAATCACGTTCGTTACATCCTGCTCTTCCTTATTAGTCAGACTAGAGCCTTAGGAACGTGTATAGTCCCTGGACACTCCCTTTTAACGTTAAAAACACCCTCTACAAACTTCCTTCGGTCTTAATGGAATCCAGAAGCGTTTAGAATCTCTACTTTTTTTGTCCGATATACTTGTAATCTTCTGAAACAAGATTTCAAAATTGTTTCTGCAAAATTATCTGTTTTCGTCCGAATTATCTTATCGTAATGGTGTGGAACTCCGCGCGCGCCACACTCTTGAAAGGGGCGTTGGTCCCACGCGCCAGACACGCAAAAATGGGCGCGGTCGTCAATGGGTTAAAACCACTCCTGTGCTTGTACATTACATAGACAAGCGAGAGACAAGAATTTGCGATTGCAGAAAACAGACAAAATGGAGAAGGGGACGCAAAATCTACTCCAGAAATTACTTCACTACAGTTTTGCATCCCTGGATGCGCGGCGGTATACAGAATTGTCTTATTGATTTTGTATTGTCACAAAACACCTTTAAAGGTTCTCGCTGAACTGAAATGGACATAACATTTGGATAGTCTTGAACGTAGACGGCTAGTAAATGACATTGTTTTCTGTTTTCGGATATTAAAAAATGAAATCAATCTCAGAGCCAGTAAATACTGGATCTTCCGTCCCTACAATGGAAGGAGTCGCAGGTTTAGTCTCTGCCATAAACAAATCAAAAAGAAAAACTACGGACTACTCTTTAATTCTTTATTTTATCGTGGTGTTAGGGTGCTTAGCAAGATTCCAAGTGAGCTTATCCAGTCTGAGAACAGCAGGATATTCAGAAGTAAGTTAAAAAATCTTGATCTTTCTCAATTTCTCCAAATCTCCTACTAGATGCTTTTATTTTCCGTTCTAGATCCCAGCTACGGCCCAAAGTCGACTACCCCTTGGATTTCATTCCACCACCACCTTCAAATCTCACCATATGCATGGCTCCTTATCATTAACTTATTTTCGTTTTTTTTTCTTTCGTTGTTCCATTTTGTTTGCTTCACTCAAAAGTTCTGGTTACTAACCCCATCACCGTAGACACCTTTGCGCACATATTCTTGTTAGAAACTAGCTTCAACTTCTGGAGCACAGTTTTTTTTGGATAGCTTACGCAATCTTTGTTATATCGCTTCAGACCATGGCCCTGAACTTTCTATCAACGGAGCACTCAAATATCCGGTATGCCGGTTCCGCAGGGGTCAGTTGGTATACCTGCGTGCCGAAGTTCCGGCATACTCCAGTAGCTCAAGAGCTGCTGGGCACGTGGCCAACTGGTGCGGATTGAATCACCTCATTTCACCACTATCAGTTAACGGCCCGGTCTGTCGTGTAAACTTGATTGCTATTCGCCTTCAACTTATGCCTTGTTCACCAAATTACCTGCGAAGGTGGCTAACAATGGTGATCTTTATTAGTTCGCCAAAGAAGTTGTATTACTAACGCTGTTTTATGGAGCACTGGAATGTTTTCCTTATTTTTCAGTGCATTAAATAAATAAATAAATAACAGGAGCGGGTAATTTGTTCGCAGTGCCGCCTTTTTACTGGATCCTAGGATTTAAAAAGGCGCTGAGGTTTAGTTTAACAATAGTGTGAGTGATCTTGTAAGCCATGAGTAAGTTTTGTCTTTTTCTTCTACTTACCAACGACTCCAAGTGAAGGTTAGAATCTCTAGAGGTGTTTGAAGCTACAGTGCGTTTGTCAAAATTGTCAATTCTGAACAAAATGTTGCGTGTGAAACTGTTCTGCACTCCTCACAGTACGTGAGCATTTTTAGCCTTACTGTTATTGTATGTGATTGTTCTGTACTCTAGCATGGCTCGAATACAAATTCTGTAGACTTGCAGTGATACTTGACGGCCTTTAGCAGAAAGTCATAGTAGATTGAATCCTCTTCTCATGCCTCGGAAAGATACAACTTCAAGTTTATCTGGCAGGTGAAATCCTATGTCAATTGTCAGCTAATGTGGAGGTGTACCAAGTTTATCTGGCAGGTGAAATCCTATGTCAACCGTCAGCTAATATGGAGGTGTACCTGATCAGCAGTGGCGGATGCGGAAAGTGGGTGGGAGGCGGGGCGTGGGAACCTCCCCCCCCATGCGTCCTCACTGCTGAATAGCTATGGAGTAACGAGTTTAACAAGAAATTTTGAAAAGTAACTGTTTGGCGGGGATGGCGACACGAGCTTTAATAGAGAATATCCTGACTAACTCTGCAAAATTATGTGTGATTCGACCTCTTTGGAACATTTTCCTGCTGCTGCTCGATTTAGTGTATTGTCTTGCAGGACCGGGCTGTCATCTAGTTTGATGAACATGCAATGTTCGATCCTTCATTGATCCACGCAAAGTCCTCAAAACTGACTCCTTTCCGGCGGTCGTGGACGACGGCGGAGATCCAGGAAACCCTGGTGGCTACGGAGAAGCTCTGATATCTAGGTAAGCGTCTTTTTGTTCCCCGAGGGCTGATTTCTACGGGCAGGAGCGAGCCGGTAGGAGGGAGAGCAACAGGTGTAATCAATGGCTGCTCAAATACTATTCGGAACATTCAAAAAGCATTTTCTGTAATACAATATTGTATTACCATCGATCGATAATATATCGATCGCTTGGAAAAAATCGGTAAACAAAAGTTGTATCCCAACAACACTGAAAATTGGTGATTTCAAAGAGTTTGTCGAGATATGGACATGGATGGTATGGACACCGTCAGTTTTCAATTTCAGCAGCAGTTCCAGAGAATCAACAGCAGAGCGACCGTCGATTTCCGACATACCGTTAGAAGTATTTTATGCTTTCCAGAGCGTGATCATTGAGCTAATTCTTCCTTTAAGAGTGTTATAAACAAAGTTTCTAACTCATCTCTAAATAATCCAGTGGGCTTATTTATTAGTTTATTTTCTTATTTGTTGCCTCACCAGAATCTGTCCAACCGCTGCAGATAAAAGTGCAACGTGATTGCTCTATAAAGAGAAACAAATTAGGACAGATGTGCACGTGAACAGTACAGAGTTGAAGATACCAAATTTGATAACATCACGAACGATTATCCTAGAAGTGAACAGAATATTGGACGTTGGTGTCTTTAAGTAAAAGAGCTAGTATATTCTAATGCTCCCACTTCGATTTTCTGTTACAAATAGCTGTTCATCGAGAAATCTCGAAAATACTGAAGTGGACTCAAGTTTTTGCAGCCCGAAACTTCTGCTCACTACCGAGGAGTTTCACGCAAAATCTCATTCTTTATTTTTTTCGGTATAGTGGAAGGAACAAAACGGAGATTAGGAGTTTTTTGTTTTCGTTTTATGTCTTTTTAGTGAATGTATACTCCTTTTACTCAATGGTTGTACAATGGATTAAAAAACTTGACCATCCATTGAATTTCTTTATGCAGTTAACGTAACAATCACTGTACGGTTGCAACAGTGAGTCCAATCAAGAACCGCATCTGTTAAATCTTAGTTCCACATTCACCAAAGTAACTCGGAGTCCATCGGCCGCCCACACATATGGCATAGGAGGGTCCTAAAAAGTGAACAATTCTGCATTTGACGACCTGCAACGCAAACATAGTCGGTTAGGAAGAGTCGTTTGTGGCAACACACCTCCACCTTCCCAATGGTTTCACTGGTACCTGTACAGTTGTCGACCGTTATCTCCATCTACTCTGATAATGTGCAGTAGGAACGCAGCAGGAACGCAGCACGAGCGGCGTTATAGTTCGAGTGGAAACCCTAGCAGCAACGGTTCCCACTTGCTGCCATCCTCCGCTTGATTGCTGCCGCCCCTCAGCTATTGCTGCTAGAGGGCCGACAGCTTGAGCAGCAATCGAAGGGAGGATGGCAGCAAGTGGGAACCGTTGCTGCTGGGGTTTCTACTCGAACCATTACGCCGTTCGTGCTGCGTTAATGCTGCACAGTTATCAGAGTACATAGAATCACTTCTACTGAAAACGAAATCGAGAAACAAGTGCGATACCTTCCGGTAATCTGCCTGCTTCGCTCTAACATACTGTACCTGTAGCCGATTCTGGAGGAGTCGTGGCATAAGCGAAGGTTCAAGACAAGCAGTCAGGTTGCTCATGCCTGTTTGACTCTAATTAAAGAGGAAAGTATCCTGCACTCAGTTTCCTCGTGTAGATAGCAAACATGGATCTGACGAAAGGAAAATGGAAGCTGTTTTTTTTTCGAGCAGTTAAAGCGCCGTGGTTGACGTCACCGCGTTTTGGCAAACTACAATAGTTGCTGGAAGGCCTATGTAGTAATATTTTGCAACTATTTCTCACAACAAAGGCTAGGGCTAGAAACAACTATTCTAGTAGCTCCCCAAAAACAAAAGAAATACTAGTTTGCAAGCTCTGCTGTGATCAGCAACGCTGGAACGTAGAGCAAGTCAGATATTCCACTTGACGCACCTAGACAAATCGTAAACCACCCCAGACTAACCCGACGACCTCAACATCAATTTTCGCGGGGATTCCTTGGAATTCCAAATCCACAGTTTTCCATTTTTCTGAGCTAAAATTACCGTTGGCCATTATGCCTGGGATGAAACGGCTCATATTGCCATTTGGTGTTGCCAAAACCAATGTAAAAGGGGCAAACAATTTTAGACACAGCTGTAAATCCCCTGTAACTATATCGTATGTATGTCACCTGAATTTTTTCAGTTCTTCAAGTATCACATTATTCAGGGGTTGAAATATCGTACCAAGTACAGGTGCTCCATCAATGCATTCCTTCAACGCAGTGGACAAATGTGGATGCCGCCCTTTAGCATTAGTTACGCTGTAGGTGATATTGGACTCTGGACCATGCTTGATGTCCTTACAGCTCCGCCCTGCAAGAACCTGTATTATTTTTCACAATTCTTTAGCTCTCTCTTTTATTCCGCGCAGAACCATCGTCTTAATAGTTTTCGATCTGTATTGGTTTATCCTTTTCCTCTTGAATGATACTTTTTCTGACACTACATGTCAATCGAGCAACATTTTGATATCTTGGTGGGTTCAAATCGATGAAAACGAGTATTAACCTGAGCAGAGGTGAGGCTGGTGCCAACGAACTGACCGCACAGACCGGTTGCGAGGCTACTTAATTTTTTTTTGACCACTACTTCTGAAATACCTGCCGACTGGGGACTTTTCGGTGGAGGAGCTCTTACTCTCTACTCTAATGTTTCGTGTCGATACATTTGGCAAGAGAATGTGTTTAGCAATACATTTTACTGGAGAATGAGTGAAAAGCTTGTTTGGCAATATAAAAGGCAAAAGAATCTGTTGGCGATATGTTTCAAGGGTTTGGCTAGGCTAGCCGCGTCGTTTGGGCTAGCCGTCGTGAATCAAAAAAGCTACGCTAACCACGCTAGCTAGCCATGGTTGGTGTGGTTAGCGTATCATGAATCCCAGCCCAGAGTAACGCTCCCTTTCCACCCCCTTATCGGCAATGACGTGCCGCATATAGTTTAACTATGCATTAAATCTGCTTCAAACTTGGATAGTGTAGTTTTACGAAATGTTTGCTAAATCTACGTGTGTTGAAGCAAAACACCTACGTTTCGGTCCTTTTCGTTCACATTTAGCAAGTTTGGGTGGATCCCAATAGCCGTCAACGCATGTTGTGTACATCGGACCTGGAAACTGCATCTCATTACATGGAATATTTTCTCCATAGCATTCTTTTTCTGGCTACCTTCCTTCCTGTTTAGCTCGCACCAGAGTTTAGCTATAGTTCCGTCCTCGTAGGTACCACGTGATAACTGAGAATTGTATTCAATGTGGCCATCCTCCGGTTCAGGTAGACGAGGGCATCTTGCTGCTGAAATTCGCTAGATTATGAAGAATTTTCGTATCTTCAAAGTAGGCAGCGACTCTTGCATGCTGCTAGTTTCACAACTGATAAAGTACACCACTCACCTGATGAGACGTCGGAGATGAACACAAAGAAGAATATGGAAAGAATGTACCCGAAAATGAACATTTTGTTCAGTCCGAGTGAGTGTTGAGCACTAACTGGAACATATGATAACCTGTGATCTGTGCAAATCCTATTAAGTGATCCATAGTAAATCCATGGTAAATCCACGGTAATACGCAAGGAGGTGCCCTTTGTTATTTACGGAAAAGGTCAACAGCGATGGGATCCAGTTTTGGCAAATTTTGCGAGACCTATTAGAGCGTCAAAATAGAGGCCCTGATTCATGTTTATCACGCTGTGGGCTTGAATCAAGTGCGCCCATATTGTATTTGTATAATATTTGCAAAAATCGAATGGTCATCTATAAAAAGGCGAGTGACAATAGAAAGTCCTGAAATAGTGTAAGAATGACAGACAATTTTGCCAAGTTATAATGAAGAATGTGTATGTTCACCTATACATAGGGATCCTCGATTGCTCCTACACCAGTCACATTGCACCATGTCCTCCTGCACAAATCCCTGTCAAAGCTGCCTTGCATTAAAGCTTGTAAAACCATACAAGCCTTTTTCTTTTCTGGAATGTAGTCTACTGTTATCTTTTCATGCACTGACTATTCACCTAACTCCCCACCCGCCGATTTCTTCTTTTCCATTTCCTGCTTCGCACTCAAAATTATATCTCTAACCGTCTTTCTACCCGCCTTATTGCATGGTTAGCTGACTACTGAGTGTTGCTTGCGTAGGTTAATTTAGCCAAAATACCTGCGCACCGAGGTCACAACCTGTTCTTAAAGGCAGCACTCACGGAAATCTTTGGATTAAAGATTTCGCGATATATCGGGGTTTTTAGAGGCGATGAACTCATTGACAACGATGAAGTAGCGTGAAACACGCGAAAAACACGGAAAATAATGGCGCTATTTTATGTGTGTCCACAGCGCGGACGAGTGTTCCGTGATGGGTCCCGCCACGGAACTCTGCAAATGGTACGAATTTCATAAACACGCCTCCGCTGAACCACACGCGCACACCCTGTCAACGGCGTTTGTTGGCGCGACGGAACCCTAATGTCCAGAGCAGCAGATGTGTCCACGGCAGTATCTTCGCAGGTAGGCGGCCATTCAAGGTGTTCAACTTATTGTTGCGATTGTCCAGCGGCCGACTACATGGTAAGCGACTCATTTCAGAAGTGAAAATTTCTGTGAGTGCTGCCTTTAAAACAAACTGCTGCGTTGCAGTGGCAGTGCGCCCTCCCTCACTCCTATGAATGGGTCAGCTCACTTTCAAAATTAATTTATAAAACAAGTTGAAATTTAGTATAAGCTCAGTTTTAGTTGTAAGTTTCTATTATTGTTTCTAAGTATTTATTTTTTACCCTAGCCAACGGGACGCATACGCTACATTATCTCTGAGATAGATTTACTCTGGAAAAAAATCCCTGCCTCGGACGCGCGTGCTGCGTTACTTTTGAGATAGATTCATTGTCATCCACTAAGCGCAGCTTTCCCGCGCTTCGCGACGACAGTGATTTTCTGCGAATCTGCATCATAGATTATTTTGTAGAAGTGTTGACTCTGATGACTGTGCACCACGAACGCAGCACGAACGGCGCAACGGTTCGAGTAGACACTCCAGCAGCGAAGGTTCCCAGTTGCAGCCTGCCTCCCCTCGACTACTGCTCAACCTTTCGTCCTTTTAGCAGCGATTGAAGGGAGGATGGCAGCAATTGGCAACCGTTGCCACTAGCGTTTCTACTCGAACGATTACGCCGTTCGGGCTGTGTTCGTGCTGCACAGTTGTCAGTAGAGAATAGGATTTTCCTTGCCGAGTAATTTTGGGTAAAGTAAAGCAATTGTGATCCTGTCTGATGGGGACGGGATTTTTTTCAGCTTTCCTCTTCAATTAATTGTCTCGGAGCAATTTTTTAGGACAGTGAGGCAGTCACTCTTCTTGAATGTTTTCTGAGAAACCCCAGGCACAAGACACTTTTCGGACCCCTTCCTCTTTTGGTCTCCTTTTGTATCCAGAGGGAGAATGTGTAGACGGCAAAAAAATGCCTATGAAAACTATAAGGAAAAGCCTATCGTGGCAGGCTGTACATGGAGTTCTTCTACAGATGATAACACGTTCTTGTAGCAAAATGCTCTTACCGATATTCTTGATGCCTCCGTGGCCTTTCACATGCATTTCTTCCCGAGTCTTAGGCAGGCATTATAATACATCTTGAAGAGTTCAACAAAGGAACTGCTGGGGAGATTTTGCCTGATGCGTCTGAAGTCCTTCACGAGTTTCTCTTGCTTTGGTCGGCGCCCGCCTGTTCTCTTAGCTTTGATCCAACGCGTATGATGTTGCATGGAGAAAGGTGCTTCTGAGAATATTATTGGTAACGAGATTAGGAAGGTGAAAAATGTTTTTGCTTCTTTTCGTGAGTTCTGTTCATCTGGACGCCAAACTGTCTTCAGTTCGAGCATTGTGGCCACAGCCATGGCAATCCCAACTCTGTCGAGTATTCATTCTCGATGAGTTGAGGAATAATCTTCCCAGTAGGTGTGGAACCCTCCTCAATATTTCCTTGTCTTTTTCTGCAAATCTCTACCTTTAACAGTGAGGATTCTATTCAGTAATGAAGAGAAGTCAGCATTCCCTCTCAGGCGATGACTCACACAGGCGATGACTCACTCACACACTGACTCACAAATAGACGGTATTTCGCAAATTGCCTCTGAGAAGTTGGATCTTATTATTTAGTATTAGAGTTAATTTTTATTATATTTTTGGAATTCCATTCGGGTCTCCGCAGTGGCAGAGACGCCACTTTTTTCTCGCATCCCCCCTGGTTTGCCCACTCCTCCGTACCGGCCCGGCACTGCTGGATTGTATGTGGTTGATGGGTGTGAATGTGTCTGCCTACCTCATTCTTGTGTGCTTTATATCCCACCTCTTGTTAGGATCTCATCTTTTTGTTCATAAATGATGGATTGCGTAGAATTATTGTGTTAAGTATGACCCTTTTGGGCGATAACCATTTGGTAATTAATGGAGCTTAGGTATCCTTCTCTTTTTTCCAGATGTGTTCTCATTTATTCTCGATGTTCCCGACGACTTGGTCCCGGTGTTCTCACTAGAAGTGCTAGCTGAACTGTATACACCCAGCTAATGCATCATTTGTAATTGAAGCTGAGCAAACTTATGTACACAATATTTACTTGCTTCGGGTTCCGTCAAACTCGGACTAACTAGTGATAGGTACTTCCTTCCACTACACTGGTCAAGCTCGGACTGCTATTATATTAGGTTGGTGCAAAAGAATTGACGCTTTTTTTCAAAACCATGTATTTTTCTTCATTCATAGGATGACATATGGTATGGTTACAGATATGGTTACACACTTATAGAGCAAAGCAAGCTCTTTCGTGCTATAGGTACAAGAGATGTCAGGTGAAGTTAGGGGTCACGAAACAATCAAAAATTTCCAAAAATCTTGCCTTCAATTTTTTATGTACTTTTTTGTATACTAATAAGTACTTTTTGGTGCATTTTTCTTGATATTTGTAGGATTCTAGGGAGATTATCGTCTTTCAGCCGCTTTTTGGAAGGAGCACATACAACATTACTTTCTGCTATTCTTTGTTCCAAAACGTCGAGAGCGGTCCGCCGGAAAAGCGCTCGAGATGCTCAAAAGCACATTTTCTACATCCCAACTTTTGGTCTAAAGTTGCTTCCGAGAGCTGGCTTGAACACAGATGACTCTGCTAGAAACGTTCAGACAGCCATCGTGTGAGTCGCAGTATTTCTGTTGTTTTTCCCACTTCCCAAAGTCTCTATCCCATGAGGAAGGATTTGCCAAACTTGATGACCTGAGATCGAAAATTTTCTTGTTCCTCGCCTTTCAGTCTTCCGATTTCGGTGCGCAGGACCTCAAAAGCCTGATCATACAATGAGCAGTGATCCCTGCTCATCAAAGGAATCATATCGTCCGCTAAGGTTTTCGTTCATTGAAGTTATGGGAACAAAATAAAGCCAACGCAAAAACGCGCCATTTCTTTTGCCCCAATCCAATACATTACGAGCGTCGGCGGATCGTCACCAGGCATATGCGGAACGACAAACGGTGAGACGGTTTTTATGTCCATTCATTGCCAAACGTGGATGCAGCTGTCCTACTATACAGTCATAGATGTGCTTGTGAAGCTAAAAGCCAGACAATTTTCTCACGTGGTCACACAACAAAACAAGAATCAATGAGATTCAGACCAAAATCGACGAATGTGGGACATTAGTGGTGATTTGGGACCAGTCATTGGAATTGCAATAAAATTTCGATACAGAGACAACGATATGAGACGGAAATGCTTAATGACTCATGTAAGGAAGCAAAGAAGAAGAAGAAGAGAAACCTCGGATTTTTTTTTTGAATCATTTCGTAAAAATCAAACAAGTTTGTCTGAAAAAAATCGCAGACAACTCATTTGCATTTGATATTCAGTGATGTACTCTAAAATGAATCGTTGAGGAAGACATTTGTCATCGAACCAGAAAATTTTGAAAGAAGTTCTCAATCCCTTTATAGAGTGGATTCTTCAAGATATTCAAACCATATTCGTGAAGTCTTTCCGAATTTGCTATCTTAATTGTGGGAGGAACTTCTAAGGATGTTTTCTTTTGATCACATGAGAAAGTTTTTGGTTGACAAGTCGTGGTGGAACATTTCTAGTGAGTTTTCCGCAACTTGTCAAACCGATACGCTTGACTTTCACCACCTCGCGAATTCTCAAGGAATCCGCCCTTGCGTGGCCTCTATCGCAGTTTCATTAAATTTTTATATTAAGTTATCAAGTCTGTTCTCTATGCAGTTCCCAAGCATATTTTCCTTTTTCATCAGGATCCTACTCTGAAGTTCTGTCGCGGTACATTTGTCGAGAGTAACAGCAAAATTTTCTAGAGCGCAGACGTGGGATGGTGTGTGGAAAACGTCCAGATGCAAGCATCTATAGAGCACGAGTGCGTCGGCACGCAATGGTAGGGGAAAACGCCAGGATACGAGCTCGCCGAATGTGAACAGTGCGTCTGCGCCCATTTGTGGGAAAACTTCATGTGACGGGCATGTTTAGCCGAGCAGACAGATTGGTAGCATATGCGCAACTCATAAGACGGATCTCGTATTCGAGTGCAATCAATCATTAGTTTTGCTACTTGATTCTCTGAGGACTTCAAAAGTTTGAAGGTTCAGCACATAGCCCAAGTGGTTGCATCGCCTCACCATCTAGCATCTGCTCATGGCGCTAGCTTTTGGAATGAATAAAAGATTCGTAGTGGTATGTTACATGTTCGACTGTCTTTGGATCTTGCCAATATAACTTTCAACTTGTACCACTGCTTGCTAGAGCTCTTTTTGACCAAAATTGTTAACTTGCTTTATTCCTCCATTTGGCCTATGTTTTGGCGAACTCGCCTTCGTCAGAGCCTCAACTGTGGCCGATGTTGCCACGACACAGACCGCCAATCAAACAACAATCTTGGTCAAAAACAGCTCTGGTAAGCAATGTACAAGTTGAAACTTCAAAGCGTAACTTTTTTTTAATTTTTCATTTTCATCATTATTTTTAATACGACTTCCCGGAGGCATATTGACCCACTTGTAGCTAGTACTCTGCATTATCTAAAAATGTATCTCAGTGGCAGTAATTGTGACATCTTCTAACTTCTCTGCTCTCTTCATACAATTTACATCTTAATCTCTTCTGATTACATTGAGCTTCAAACAATGGTTTATTGTTTCCGAGGACAAACTTATCCTGGTCGTCATAGTTCCATTTCGGACGAGATTTTAAAGGTAGTACATGCAGCAGACAAGCCCGCTCGCATGATCTACTTGAACTAATAACGATCGTACGAGAGGCCACACAAGAAGCGGAGAGCGCAAAAGTGGGCGCGAACATCAACGCTACAAAAGGGAGTTTCGAACCACTCGAACCAGCCAGCTTCCATCTCATCAAGCAGTGTGACACTTCCTATCTGACTGCTATTTCTATTGCTATCTGCTTGATAGTTCTTCTGTAACTCAATATCTACTTGTTTTTACCCTCCCCTGTAACTCCATGTTTGATGTGATTGAAAAATTTGGAATCATATGTGTTGAAAAAAAATTGGTTTCAAAACCAAGACTTGGACATAGACGACCAAAACGTTGAAAATAAAGCAAGCGTTCTAATCCAGGCGTAGTTGGAAGACGCCGCGCTACTCGCAATTTCAACAAGGTTGTCCTAACGCAGCAAGCTACACCACGCAATCAGAAGAGGTGTGATTTACATTTTTTGATAGTTACCATTTTCTATCCACTCGAAAAACCCTGGGTTCTTTAAATAGGGTAACCTTCGCAAAGTTATTCCAATGAACGAATCGTTTTCGTGATCTCATCTCAGGGCGTGTCACAGTTTATTCAGTCGTGCACTTCACTACAACTTTTCTATCGTTCTTACGTTATTCATTTTTGGTGTTGGTCAGCACTACTTGGGACATAACGTTGAGTATAAATATGTAATTAACGATGGGAGAAAGGACAACTTGTGATCATCAAGCTTACTTTTTATAGGGAACACATTATTCACTGAAACGTCCTTAATAACTCACAACGGGAACAACATCCTTCATGCCGTACTTGGGCATGGACCGAAGGGACTTGGGACCCACTTACCTCGCACACAGTTTGCAAACGAGAGACCTGAGAAGAAAAATTCTGAAGAAAGGCGCAGAACGAGATTGGATTCAGAAAGTTTTAATCAGTAGATTTTGCGTATTCAGAACAAGCGACTGCTCTTTATCATGCCCTTTTGAAATCAAGAAGAACAACGCGTCTGATTGATGATTCTACACCACGGATGATAACTTTCAACGGTTTTCTACCACAAGTGATGACTTTTTATGGAATGCAAAACAGTTTCAATTGATGTATTTTTCCTTCCTAAAGCGATTTAGCATGTGACCGACTGAGAACTCTTTTGAACGTGTTGCTTCCTTCTTGGCATAAACATACAGTTGTTGTCAGGTTTTGTCATTGAATCGCTGTAGGAGGAACAAGCAACTATTTTACGCACAACTGCTGACCAACACATCACCTATTTCTTGCCGTGGCTTGGATGTTCAGAGCTTCCTGTCACACAATACGGAGTATGCAGAATCATACCGAGTACATCGCCTCCATTAACGCATGTTTTCGATGCAGTTGACAAATGTGGATGCTTTCCACTCTTGTTAGTTGCGCTGTACGTAATGTTGGACTTTGGGCCATGAGGAATATCCACACAAGATTTGCCTGCAATGATCGTGCATTACTATCCTCGCATTTGTGTAATTTCTTTTTTTTCTTGTAAGAAGTGTAGGGTTATTTTTGGTGTGATTGAAGTTCAGAAAGTATAAACTATCCAGGATGCGTGCTCAATTAGTGAATATGCAAAGGAAACACTCACCTCTCTTCACTTCCTGTTCACAGTCAGCGAGTTTCGGTGGGTCCCAATAACCACTAACGCATGTTGTGTGCATTGGCCCTGCAAGCTATGCACTTCAAAATATTACCCATTTTCCCGTGTCTCAGTTACTTTGTTCGCAAGCTCTCTTGTATACTTACCCTCCAGTCTGTTTCTGTCACACATCAGTTTAGCAGTTGTCCCATTCTCATAGAAGGTAGCACGTGATGACTGACGACCGTATTCAATGTAGCCATCCACTGGTTTGGGTAGCGGAGGGCATCCTGCTGCTGTAATTGGTCTTTGACTGAGTCTTTCAGGAGTTTCCTAAACTTCTCGATCCGCTCCGTACTTTCTGCAGTTCGCGCAAAATTATGACAACACCATGTCTTCAATGTATTTTGGGTCCTTTGTCCTAGTCTTGCGCTTTCAGTACTTATTTGTCATACGAAAAAAAAAAATTCTTAGATGACTTGTCCCTGTCGCCGCCGCAAAGCTAACGTCCATTTTTATGGATTTATGATTTTTTAAATGTAATTTGTAGGCGCACCTCGTTTCTCGACTGCTGATATGTACTAAAAAATTCATTTGGATTATGATTCATTTGGAAAGAAGGAATTGACAACAATGTCCAGTGGATGTATAAGGTGCGGCGAAAGTATTGTCCGCTTTAAACGGATTCATAATTCTTTAGAAATTCAATGCAGGTCCTTCAAACTTTATTTACAGATAAAAATCAAACATGAGAACAGATTCAATTCATACATGCTCAATGTGATCTCCTCTGCGGCGGATACATTCGCGAGGAGGACGAGGAAAGGCGTTAATTGTGCGCCGCAGGTACTCCACGTCCATGTCCTCCCATGCTTTGAGAAGAGCTGCCTTCAGAGAGTCAAAATTGCTGTGAGAGGTAGCGCAGGCTTTGATATCTAAGATGCCCCATATGGAGTAGTCCAAGGGGTTGAGATCAGGGCTACAGCGAGGCCACTCTTCTGCCGCAATGAAGTGAGATAAGTTGGCCCTGCACCACTACTGAACCATTTCCGCAGTGTAGGCTGGTGCCCCATCTTGCTGGAATGTGTATGGCCTATCTCCAAAATGGGAGTTCAACCATGGGATCAAGTGCTTCTTCAGAACATCGTCAAGGTAGTTTTCCCGATTGATCTTGACCTCTGAATCTACGAAAATCAAAGGCGATTTCCCATCGCTGGTAATGAATGCAGTCACCATGACACTTTGGTGACGAGCCTTCTTAGGAACCAGTCTGCCATTTTTGTTACCTTTCTCCATACTCTCTGAGAGTATCCTGTCATTTTGCTTGTTGTGGGGAGCCTGTACCGTGGTAATTAGAAGGTAATTCTACCCATCCCGGCTCTACAGGCCCGAAGCAGTCTCCAAGCACCTTCTTCGGTTAATTTTTTAGGCATTTTATTAGGCTCCATTCAGAAGTTGCGGTCGGAAGCCACAAGTTGAGTCGTCTCCAACATTGTGGATTTCAGCGGACATAGAACTTAGAAGCTGATTTGCCTCTAGTAGCTCATGGAAAACCGTACGAACTCATTTCCCAACCCAATAGCGCCATTCACAAAGAGAGTGAGAGTAAGGTTCCGCAAAGGATTGTTTCCTGCCAAAGGGTCACTACCACGTTTTAGGATAAAATGAGAAATGACTGCTTCGCACTCACACACAAAACGCTTTATCTCCATGGAAACACTCCCGTTCTCTCATTTTGCAGGTAAGGCAGCCGTAAGAAGAGGAACTCCCTTTTGTAACAACTTTTATTTAAAAAAGCCTGTTTTTAATGCTTAGCAGTCCCACTTCGGCTTTTTGCAATATCTTTTGTGTGTTGGAGTGTTTGTGAAAAAAAAGAGATAAGAAAAAACTCAGAAGAAAAACTTGAGACTGATGACATCTTGCCATTTATGTGGGTTGTAACGTGAGTTTCCGCTGTTTCAGGATTTTCACTATGCATCAGTGGAGGCATGCACCTCAACAACCAGTGGACTTCTGGAGGGACCGACAGAAAAGGAATCTACGGTTTTATCCCATTACAGCGATACTATCGCGAGAGAAGAGACTTGCTCACTCTACGATGTGGAATTGGGAATTTAAACTTCTCTGGGAGTTCTCTGTATTTCTGGGCGGGGGGGGGGGGTATTGAGTGGTTCGAGATCATGCGATACAAAGTATCACAATATTCGGATTGGTGCTGAACATATTCGTAAACCATTTTCTAGAGGCCTTCAAAAATCTATGAACCAAACGGAAGAAGCTTATAGAGAGATACACGGCTTATGGTATCTGCAACAGAACAAGTCGACGAGTCACTCGGCGCTGAAAATCAGGTGCAAATACAGGATTCTGTTGTAGTCCCACGGCTACGAATCACGTTTAGTATGTACAAATTGGAGGAGAATGTTTCGAAGCGCAGCCCATAGTGCTTATAAACGAATGGATCTTTATAGTTGTTTTTACAGTTGCTTTAAACTTCTGAATCACTGACTCTGTGTGCTCATTTATCAAAGGAATGTCGTGCAGTCTAATGATTCGTACTGTACCATAATAGTGCTTCTTCCTCTGCTCTTGGTTATGTGCCTGGACTTGAATTCACAATCAATGTGTGGTAGGCGTTTATTTATTTACTTATTTATTTGTACGTGGTTAGACCACGCAAATGTAGCGTCGAGTCGATCTCAAGCATGTAAGTAGATACAATGGATGGAGCCATCAAAATGATGACAATAAGTAATTGCCTGAAAGGGGAAGAACCTAAGTAAAGTTAGTACAATGTATATACGATAAATCAGTAAGCATAATCGCTCAGATACTTGTCTACCTGCCTCTTACATTGTCCTTCGTGAAGGCTGCAAGGCCTTATTACTTCCCTTCTCTCTCCTTCTCCGTTTTGCTTTTGCTGCGATGAAACAAGGGAAATGTGACCAGATGGAATCAGATCTGTAATGGAATATTTTCAAACGAGGCTCAACGTCTACCTTCTTCATAAAACAATAGCCAAGCAAACCAACGATGGTTAGTTTGACTGGTTATTTCATACATAACTTAAGTGATGCCAGGAGACTCAGGAAGTGAATTTTGATTGCTAGCCTTTTTCGCCCGGCCATGCTTATATGAACCCGAGTCCAGGAAGCACGAGGCCTGATACAAACGGGACATGTGTCCCGCCTAGGCTGGTGGCGCAACTGACTTTCGACAAGATGTATGAGTTTACCTGTCACTCAACACACAAAAGACAACTGCATTGGAGGCCTCTTAGCTGCCAACCGTTACGCTGCGACACAAGTGACATCAGTTGGTTCATATGCTATCCACAACTTGCGGTATAATCACACATATGATATCAAAGTGAGTTGCCACCACCATTTGCCGACTAATATCACACATGTGTGCAATGATAATTGCGGTGGCTATAGTACCTTACTTGGTGGCCCGGCAGCAGTACTTGCTACACTACGCTAACACATATGATGAAATGCCCAGATTTGTAGCCCACATGAACATACGCTTAAGTATACAATATGAACATTGAGAAAGAGATTCCACCAACCCACTCTCTAAGGGTCACAGAAAGGACAAACTCACCGGATGTATGGGCGAAGAGCGACAGTAGGATCAGGTCCTCCATGTCTCCGTGGAAACCTCACAGACGCCCAGTTATCTCGGACTTGGGACCGCTCCTCCTCTATTTTTGGCTTCAGCGAATCAACACATGTGATCATCATCAAACATCATCCTTTGACTTTATCGGAACCGCTCCCTGCAAGTGACATACGCAGAACAAACGTCCAGAATTGACGCGCTCGCTATTTATGCAGCAGCGGCGATGGGGCGGGTCTAACGTGCGCATATGAGGAGCTTGAGGAGCACTATCGCTGCGACCTGGCGACCCTATGGGATATAACGAAAGAAACTCGGCACTTCGATTCTAAAAACATTTGGGCGTACGCTCGAGAACGAATAAAATCCACAAATAGGGTATGCGCTCGTCCACAAATCCACAAATTGAGGTTATGCGCTCCGAATCACAACATCGTGTGCAAGTGACTCAATGCAACGTGAACTCGTTGCATTGAGTCACCTGCACACATTTCAGTGAACATGACACTTTTTGTAGGTTTGTACCCCTATCTGTCTATCTTATTCGTTCTTGCTCATGAAATGAACATGGGCAATTGTGATCTCCTTAGCAGCCACGCCCTCGAGCTGGTGATCTATAAAATTTTTTGGCTACCGCAGCAAAGACGTGACGGAGCATTCTCGGTTGGCCAGAAAACTTGTCGACCACCTTCTAATTTGGAGAAATGAACAAAATGTTGCAAAACTGCATGAATCAACTCATAACCCAGTCAGATATGGAGAGTTGAAATGCTGCTGAAATAACATTTTCCTCTACAAGCAGCTCGCACTAGAACCAATTGGATTTCAGAGATTAATGAAATCTCGGTTGCTGCATGCTGAAGCTCACAACTATGGCGCCAAATTCAACGCTCGAACATCCCACATTGATTTTGTAACCATGCGAAAAAAACCTAAGCCAGCGAGGATTATGAGCAACTTAGTCACCACTGGTTGGAGTAGTAACAAAAAGTGCAGAATCAAGGAATACCAATCCTCCCCTACCTTTTCTGTTGTTATGAAAATATATTTTCAAAGCGTGAACGGCTGCGTTTTCTGTTAACAAATAAGAAGAGTTATAAGACCACTCAGGAAAAGCCAAGTGAATGACAAGGGTTGACTCGCCTCCAGAGCGATGCATATGTAATTCACGTTATGGAGCCATTGATAGCCGAAAACTCTCAGGCAGATTGGCTCATCCTGAATCTGTTTTGAAACAATCAGGTGCCACATTTGAAGGGAGGACATACATGCTTTTTATTCACTTGTAAGGAACCTAGTGACGCCTAGAAACTGGCTATCATGGATTGAATTTGTTCTATTGGAACCCGCTTTCGCTTGGGAAAAATGAAAAAAATGGGTTGGTTAGGTGCATTTTGTCTGTATTTGGACTGAGTTTCTAGAAGCCTTCGTGAAAGATGCTGATTTAGGCGAAATTTCCCATTTCTTGTTCGAATCCACTTACAAGTCTTGTCTAGTTCAAAGTTCCCAAACTTTTCAAATTGAGGGTACCATTTTTGCAAATCATTGATTAGGATTTTCGAAGAAAATCCTCTCTATTCCATGTACATCATATTCCACTTGAGACTGGTTCACTATCTCATCGCCACAAAGTTTATGGATTCTTTAGTATAATTATAAGACGTTTGAACGAGTATGAATGGAGCTACATAATGTTTTGAAACAACCGAGAAATTGTTCTGCTGCTCTTTGCTGCTGAAAACCTGTCAGAGACTGCAAAATTTCACGGGAAGAAGAGGCGTTCAGTGGAGATTTCCAACGACTTTGAAAACATGCTTTCTTCGCGTCACTGTTACAGTGTTGTCTCGTGAAAAACGGGTTGTCAGTTCATCTCGCTAGTCGTATGGAGGTCGCCAACGGCACGGCATCGCGCCCCTTATTCTCGTCTACTAATGTGCGGCGAACTCGGATTATTATTTCATAATTATGTGTTAATCCTTCAATCTCTAACTTTTCGCCAAAAAGCAAGTGGAAAACTTCTGTCGCATTTAATTTTCTGTCCGTTCTAACCTTGTGAAGTGTAAATTATTCTGGCGAAGCTTATAAGTCATCTTACAATTTCTTACTTTTCATTGAGTCGACTTCTAAACGAAACCTGACCTTAAATCTAGTCTTATTTCAATTTGTACCTTTTAATAGATTTCTCTTTGTCTCCGTTTCTCCATTCTTCTATCTGCGTACCACTGGGATTCGTGAACGTAGCCGGGAAGCTCTAAGCATCCAGCTAGAACGTGCGATTTTTTTCTAGCGATATAATCCTCTAATCTTACAGTTATCTATTATCAATGACCGATTGTGAGACAACTCAGGCAATAACACAGGGTGATCCGACGGCTATTACCGGGTGATCCGACGCGTTATCCTCGGGTCGCCGTGTAATTGCCGTAGGGTCGCACTGTAAATGCTACGGCTCACCCGCCCTCCAAATTTAATCCACCTTGCGAAATAAGCGGGTCCGTCTTAGGAATTAGTGTGACACGGGTTCTTCCGATTTACTGTAAACATGGAGTCCTCCAAAGTAACAAATTCTAGAGCATTTGATTCATCTCGTTGGCACTCTGAATTTTGTTGCTCATTCCATCTCTTCGTTAGCCACATGTATGTGTATGAGATAAAAGTGGTCCAGATTTTCTGACCATCCTACATCACAAGATTAATCAAAAATGGAAACAACTCTTTGGAAACATACAAAAGAACAGCTGACAAGTGTTTTCATTCCGAGTCATCCAAATTTCTTGCGAATCTGTCAACAAGAAAAGTGTCCATAACTACGAAATATTACTAATGAAATCAAAAAGATAGCTTGCCACGGCCTTTGTGTCACCTTGACATGAAAATCTCTTTCCCTAATGCGCCAGTGGAGATGTTTTCTTTATAAGTCTTGAATTCCGCAGGCAATGCCTTCGGGTCACCCGGTAGTTCTTAGAATTCCCTCGGCTCACCCGGTGGGTTACCATCATGCCCCCGGCTCTCCCGGTATTTCATCTAATGCCTTCTGCTCGCCCGGTGCCTCACGTAACTTCCTTGGGTCGAACCGGTGACAGGCCACTCCCACAAATTTGGTAGCTTGGTGGCCCGCTTGGGCCGAATTGGCAGTCGGGTCGCGCTCTCTTGTTGCCTGAAAAGTAGCAATAGACGAAGTATACCCTTTCTCGATAGGAGAACTCGTCCACTTTAGGGAGAGGTCGTCCAGCTTAACACCGTTGGTAGATCATCACCTTTCTCGGAACGTTGATGAATGCCGCAGTAGGCAAGGTAAAGCTGCGAGGCAGCTGTTGTCAGATTGCCTCACAAGTTAACCTCACCTAAACTACTCTTGCCTCTAATTCGTCGCCAGCTACCAGAAAACAGCCTGCGAACAGGATAAACCAGCTACATGTAAAAACTAAGCGGTCTATATATCCGTTTCGTTTTTGGGGTGTCAATGTCATCTTGAATAGTGAATGACCGCACTACAAACTACACCCTTAGACGCGATTGTGCGTAGATGTTTTGCGCTGAACTCTTTATTCTGCGCTGATTCATTCTCGTGTCAACGTAGAAAGATGGAATCAGTACTGTCTCTTCAAGAAACATGGCACAACAATATTGCGAGGAAACCATCAAGGATTTAGTGAGAAATGTAAACAGGTTATGTTATCTAACTCAAGAACCCTTTTATCGTAGGATACCAAGTAAGGCAACAACATATTTTTGTCTATTTTCTACGGAATGCGCACAGAGCTTAACAACAATGACCTCCATTACACAACTTTTATACACCCTCCTAAAAAAGCGTGACATGGACTAAATTTTCTTGTGATGCTCCTTGATATGGTTAACAAAGTTACGTGGTCTTCTGAGTTCCCACTTATTCACGCTTGAGGCGTATCAGGGAGTGATTTTCACTGTGCAGTTCCGTGAAAACAATCTTTGAACTGTAACCCATTTGTTTCCTAGAATTTACCCCGGAACAATTACTAATAAGTATTCCGCTACTTAAATACATATCTCCCTCACGTGTTCGATCCCCAACTGTGTCAGTTTCTGTTCCTGCCGACTCCAAAGACTCCATTGCACTTACTTGGTTTCACAACATTTCGGGATTTTTCATATGAGGCGTTCATGGTTGCTGTTGATGTTCATCGGGACGGTGGCAGCCGTGCCGACACCGCAGATGTGCGCGAAGTTTGCAAAATTCGTTGAGCGATGGAATCCGTTGCCGGAGACGTTGCTCACGTGGGCGAAGAACAACTGCGACAAAATCCAGCCACGACCACGAGACATGACGTGTGAGGATGTGCAGAGGGTGAGACTACGCGATTTTGTGGGCAGACAGCCTCTCGAAATTAGAATGAGCACCTTAAAATTTAAAATTTCCATTGCACGTTTTTCAGAGTGTAGGATATAGTTTTTCGGATCATCATTCTCTCAAAACTTATCGTCTCATACAAATATCGTTTGCTAACACCCAATGTCATAGCGTATTTCATCCGTCATAGTCTCCTAATTTTGTATTTTCCGCAAGAGGTAACGAAATTGAGAGGGTGTGCATAAGCAGTTTTTGCACAAGATACCCATCTACGAAATGTGAGCTCACAGGAGAGAGTCTATCCCACCGCTAGAAAAACAGCTACATTTTTTCCATTTGATTTGCTAGGAACTGTTCTTCTGTTTTCTGTTTTCCAGCCTGGACCAATTGTTTCGTTCTAACTGTAGTTAGCATCATTGTTGGGAGATGTTCGGTTCATTTCACTAACCTCTTTAAGTGTACTAACCAGCGGTGCCGGTCACGGGAGTTCCTAGTCAGGAGCGGCGGGGGGGGAGGGTGCGTGGAGAAAGAAGTGACAACTTTGCCATTCCTTGGACCCAGATTGAATAACTTAGAATTAGTAAAAGGATATTAATTTCAATATTAAATAATCAATAGTACATACTTCAAAAATAATAATAAAACGATAAAAATAACCTTATATAATATCTTCACCTGTTTTATGAAGCGATTTCAAAAATTCATTCTTGGAGGCCTTCCGCCTCATCCCTCTGTGTCCGCCACTGCTAATCAGGGATATTGAACCCGAACAGAGGTTCTGTTGATGCCCATTCGGTTCAGTCGAAGAGCAGCTGGAGTACAGGTAGTACAGGTGAATCAAGGATGAGTGGATTATCCAGTTACCGGTCCAACCTTTAATCAGTCTGCTGATTTTGCCGTATCCGTCACGCGGGTCATTATCCTTGGCACTTTGCATAAGGCAAGAAGAATAAAGACTAGTGACAAATAATCATTGTCTCCTCCAGAACTTTTCAAAACATGAGTTTTCATCTGATGCTTGGAAAAATTTATCCATTTATTTGTTTTCGACACCAGTAGGGGTGCTCACTTATGAAAGTAGTCACGGCAAAGTTGTGATTGGTAGTGGTACAGCAAGGACCTTCCGGATGTATTTAACCGTAGCCTCAACCACTGTGGGGAGAATTAACCAATAGCGCATGTGAAATGATCAGGCTAAGCCTTCACATCACCTATGTATTATTTCCGATTTAAAGTTATGCGAAATTGAAGAGTTCGTAAACACATGAATTCTGTCGGTGGGAGGTAAATGGCGCTAGGGATAACGCCACTTTTCAAGAGCGTATGGCATGCACAGAAAATCTTACCCTGAATTTTCGGATATTAGGTATTTCCTACCCCTAACAATCCAGGGCAAGACTCACCTTAAAAGACGGAATCATACGAAGCGATGTTACGCTTCACTTATAAATGGCGTAAAATCTAAGCTCAGCGAAGTTTTGCACTTTTATGCAACCGAGTAATGAATTACAATTGCTGTCTACTCTTGCTGCAAACGCTTTCTAGATGCAAAAAACTATGAACATGTGCAGGATTGATCGAAAATTATGTGAAAGGCAGGAGCTTCCACTCGAAACCTCAAAAGTTGTCGTGTTTTAACACAGTAGTCTGCTCCATCTTTCCAGTACTCACACATATTTCCACCTCTTTACTAGGTTTCCTGTTTTTCTTAAAATATTGTGAAGAAAAAAATTCCTCAACAAGTGATACGCTTATTAGTTCTTGTTATTCTTGCCCATTCCCTTCTACTGCCCCTTAAACAGGTCTTCAAACTCTCTTATACACATTCCGCGATGCTAATCCTCATCGCTCATTCTTGTTATTTCTACAAGGTTTCTTTTTTGGATTCTTTTGGATTATTGGCAGCTTTGCCTCATGACTAGATATAACTAGATACATATATGGTGCAGCCACGTTCCGATGTTTACTCTGCTTCAATATTTATGTAAAGCCAACCGTGTATCAAGATTTTCAGATCCATGCCCAGCTGTAGTCAGTCCCGGGGTTCACTAAGAGTCTGTAGAAATAGTCAGGAAACTGGTTTTATGACAATAACATGGATTTCTGGAGCCGCTGTTGGAGCGTAGAAATTGATTGCAACTGTGTTTACGAGAAAATGTTTTCCACAACCGTATAAATGGCACATTCGTGACTTATTGTGTGGCATGAAAACAATTGGGCTGCAGAAAACAACTAATCTGCTAACTCTAAGTGAGCAATGATTAGCTACCATTGTTTTCACGCAAAATCAGAGAAATGATCTATTAGCAAGTGGGTGTATAGCTCAAGTCGGATAAACAGCTCTAGCATAAAATTCGAAAGAAAAAAAGTTGAAGCGTTGGAAAGAAGTGGTGTGGTAAGTGTATGGTAAGTGCCTGGAGCGCGGATCGGTTGTTTAAAGAATTGGATTATAAATTTTTAGTTGATTATTTAGCTAAAAATGTTATTTATAAAGTTAAAAATTTTAAATTTATAGATGATATTTTAAATAAATTTGATTATATAGGTTTTAATTTTTTGGGTGGATTTAGTACGTATTTTATTGGTTATATAAATTCTTTCAAATATAACAATTTGATTATTCTAATTTTTTTGTCATTCATGGCTAGCCAAAGCGCTAACCAAGCGTTTTATATGTTATTCTTCTGCTTTCTACCACTTTTCTTGTTCAGTTTATTGCTGACTGTAACTACGGAGGTGGTGGACCAGGTGGTGGTCCAGCTGGGGGACCAGTTCTCGCGACAGCCAATCGGGATCTTGTACAGAATTACTATCAAGTGAGTTTTTCCACCTTTTTTTTTCCACTTTCTTGAAAAGCACATATTAAAGGCATGAGCCTCTTGTGCTTCCAAAAAAAGCCAACTCTCTCGCAAAGCATTTTCATCACAAACTCGTCAAAGTGATGCGTCGAACGAAATCTGTCCTTCATTGTCTGTAATCTCTTCATGCATGCAGTGTCTCGCACTGGGGTTAATCTACTACAAATTTCGATAATGATGGATTCTTCAATTTCCACACCTCGCTATGAGTGCCTTAAATGTCCTGGGAAAAACTAAAGCTCTGATTAAATCGATAAAAATTGTGATATTTTCTATATTTTTCATGCTCGAACATTCGAAATCTCCAACACATTTAGAAAAATCGGAAGATTCCTGAAATTCGAAAATTCGCATAGTCGAGAAATCGAAAATGGTTTTCATGCTACTCTAATGGAGACTGTCCCCCCTTTGAAACAAATGTTTCCCAGAATACTCAAATCCAAAGGGAAAGTATTGTTGTTCACCTCTAGCTCCATGTTAGAGTCGTGGACGGAATTATTTATTCCAAATTACCTCTGTGCACAACATCTTACATCAATTCTTCTACAAGAATTCATTTCCAGAGAACATACGGAAATTATCCAAGAGTTCTGGGTAAATACATCTACTACAACGCTGCTACCGCGTCCGATTATGGGCAATTTGGAAACTGGTATGAAATCACCTTCAAAGTTTTCAAAAGTAATATCTACTGTAGTTGTTTCTCTGCAGGTACTATCCGAACTATTACCCTCCCACATACCTGGGATACTTCGATGGGCGTCCAGGAAGTATCGCTCAATTAGAGAATGATTACAAATTTGCGAAAGGAGGACATTATCCTTATAACAGGTCAAAATCTCTGATAATCATATCCCTACACCTTTTTCTGAATACCATGTATTGATATTAAGTTTGGGAGGAAGTGATGTGCGAAAATTTTCAAATCTTTTAAATACCCTGTTGCTGATCTGAGATTAGAATGAGCAATGGAGCTCTGGATTTGCTTGCTCCGTTGACGCTCACTGTACTATGAGTTGAGAGTCACTAATACTATAAATTCGTAAAGGCGTGATAAAATGGGTCTGAATCACTACAAGTAACAGAAACAGGAACATTTCAGAGCCGACAACATCATCAACATTGGTCTCCAACAGACCTACTTGCCTACATGTCTCCATGACCTCTTCTACTGCGTGAGGGCTTCGAACCCGTCTCCCTACCAGCACTACTACGCCCAAAGAGAGGCTTTCCATCGCACACGAAGTCGCTCCCGAAGTGCAGACGAGGAGGAAGAGCGCTAATAGGCTAATGTAACACTGAATACCGTGACACTTACTGTAACAATTCGGAAACATTTTTAACTAAAAAACTATAAATAATGTCTCCTAACCAGACATGTAGGTACCACGCATACGTAAAATCAGCTTCTTTCGCAATTTATTCGATGTGGAGTCTCATCATTTGAGGTATAGATAGGTCATCTGTTTTCAGGACTTTGTTTTGGTTTTCACAAAGAGAATTACACCATAACAATGAATGTAATAAAATAATTAATGAAGTGTTGCGAAATTCACATTCCGGTATCCGTTAACATATTGCATTTTTGAGCACAATTTTGAACGCGGTGTGAAAAGAGGACATTTTTTCTGATAATTCAGCATTTGTACCATCTGACCACAAAGGAACCTTTCATGGACATGAAGAGTACATTTCGCATGATGCACCATGTGCTTCACGATGTACCCAATGTGTTAAAGGAAAGCTGTTATTGGCAAAAATGATGGAGGGACAACTCTTCCGGCTCATTTCACTATTAATAGCATGCACTCCATATGTAGAAGTATGCTTCACTTGAGTTACTAAAAAAATTCTACTTCGCATGATATCATGGGGATTTTCAATCCTGTCTTAGTTGCTTACCAAGGGGGCCTCAGTCTCACTTCCATCCGTTTCCTTGTCTCGCCACCTTCATTGAAGAGCATCGAAGACTCTGACGAGGACTTTGTCTCGATTCCAGCTGACCAGGAAAAGATACTAAGGGGGTGCAACAGCTCGTAAAGAAATCTATATGTATTGTCATATGCAGTTTGTGATGCTGGTCTCAAATCCTACTTTCATTTTTGCTGCGGATCCCTCTGCGAAGGGTTATTTGACACAAATCCACCTTGTCCAAAGCCAAAATTTGCCTTCCCAAATTCTGCCAAAAAAATCGCGCCAATTTTCCGCAGAATATAGCAAGTATCATATTTGGCCAGTCTAGACAAGCCGAAAAGTTGTCACGTAACTTTTCACGGAGAGTTCCGCAGCTGATAAGGAAAACGGATCCGAGATCAGCATCATAAACTGCATGTGACAGTATACATTTCATTACGAGTGGTCGGATCCCCCCAGTATCCTTCCCAGTGAGCGTTAAGCTGGTCCATCCATGTAGAGAATGCATGTGTTCACCTCGTTAGTGGTCTCCCTTGAGGTATGTAGTTCTTATTCTCTTTGGATACATTCCAATCTCATATCAGTCAAGAGAAAACATTGATGATAGCCAGTTGTAGTGAGTGATGCGTAGAAGTATGATAGATGCTTGCAAAGCACTGTGCTCCATATCTCAGCCAGCATTTCGTTCCCCGTCAGAACTGGAGGAGTGTCGGAGAGTTGTATGACGGTAGGGCTAACACCTGCTTAGATTTCCGGAGAAGAGCTACACATTCCACTTTGCTAGTAAGGTTTGCGTCTGAGTCGACATCACAATCTTCAGTCATTTATTATATGTAGTTATTGTCAATTTTTACTTAACCCATTGATGAACGCTTGGCTCACTGGTGGGCAGCGCCTTTTTTTCACATGGTCCATTTTGGGAGATCACTAGCCCCAAGGATGTTAGCGATTTCTTAGAGGGTGGCCTAATACGACCTCTGAACCAATCTGATTATAAAAATTTACCCTGAATTTTTTATCGAAAAAAATTGGAGCAGGGAAGTGAGCCAGAAATTCAGGAAATGTGGGAAAATGCGAAAAGGAGCGCGGTCGCCAATCAGGTGCTCGTTCTAGGTCAGTCATTCTTTTATAAAGTGTACGTGCCCATTTTGGCACATGTAGAAATGCAGGTAAGAATGACAGGAGTGACTAGTATTCCTGTGAAGCGTCACCTTTCTGGGCTACAAACAGATGGCTCTCATATCCACAAGCCTTCAATAAAAGCTAGGACCTTCCAGGAAGCGGCTACCCAAGATGAGTGCATAAATCTTTACCGCGTGCCTCCCCGGAGGTTTATTCATGGGACTTATTGTTAATTACGTGGTACATCTATCGTCCAACTGATTAATTCCCCTCCTATGCACATGCGTTGAAGCATCTCTGCACTATGAATGTACGTAGGAATCATCTCGTCGACATCTTCTGTTTCTAAGACGAAACGACTTGATACCAGACACCCTCATTAGTGAAGAAAAGCACATAGCTTGGCAAAAAAAACGGATAGAATCAAAGGTATTCCATAGCATTCCTAAAGTTTCTCGGTGCGAAATATAGTTCTCTCCCGTGTCATTGCTTTTCTCGCTTGTATGATAATTTGTATCAAAGACTAGTCAACATGTCAACATCTATTTAGCTTCGGCTAGAGTGCTGTGTAATTTAATCTGTTGACAATCCCGGCGTTCCCCCACATTTATTTATGCTCTACTTTTTTCTCTTCTCTACTCTTTTCTCGTATTGATGTTTTTTCATAGTTCTTATTAGGTAAATATCTAAGGAAATCAATGAGAGCATTGACGCCTAGAGATGAACAAAAAAGCATAGTGCCAAAAAACAAACTGCGGCCAACCGTTCATCTAGATTTCTTCCAGAAGATGGCGATGTGTCAGGTCTCCCAGAATGATGCTATCTACACGTCGCCCCATGTCGCCCTCAGTTGGATGAAGTTGGACGATTTCAAATGAGTAGAGGAGCTACTACCACAAGCACATGTGCTTCGTTGGCCCACATTCGCTCTGATTATCCCATTGAATTCAACCAGAATTGGCCCATTCACTGTAGGTTTTACTGTAATGATTAGTCCCGGTCTAGTCCCTAGGTTTTACTGTCTGATTAGTCCCGGTCTAGTCCCTACGAGAAGATGGCCAAGTTGTATAGGCTCACATACAATAGAAATGGATGGGAATGTAAGCTACAATAGTTCTACCACAAGGGACTAAGAGTGCTTGTAGGCGGAAACAACCATTTCTCTCATGCTACAACTCATCCTGTAAAGGAAATCCAGCTCATCTAATCTGGCATATCTGCTGAGAGTGCTGATGCCCTGGGAGGTACAGCTCCCATGGTATCACTGTTTAGGCTACAGCACACTCAAAATGTCTGGCATGGAAATTACTTTAGTGTAGACTTGAAACTCGTACTTGCTGTTTGCCAGACTACTTTTTTTTACCCCATTAACCCTTACGAATCGGTATGAAAATTCTATTTTCTGTGAAGTCGTAGACTTGAGCACACTTCATTTATGGTTCTTCTTCATCTAGTCATATCCACAAACATGAAAACAGTCTCCTATATATCGCGACGGTTCGCGAGTGATCTTGATCCGTGGTTTGAAATGTTTAGTGTTTGTTTGAAGATGTTTTGAAATTGTGGAAGCTTGGAATGCTTCTGCGGGAATAAAAGTCGTCCGTATAGTTCAGTAGAGGCTTCTTTGCTCTGGAAATAAAGGGTGCGCTTCTACTGTCTACCGCCACTGAACCAACCTATGGTGCATCAGCCTTGCTCTGCCACCGTTGATGATTGCGCTGAAAAAGATGATGCCGCATGTATGGGACATTCTGATCGAGACCCCACAGGTTGACGAACACGAAAAACGATCGAAAAAGTCACAGCTGATCAGATGGAGATATTGGAAGGGTATCGCTCCATTTTGGCTGCCATTCGTTCCTCGCTAAATGAAGAAACGAAGGAAGAGGAGTCTCGATTCGAAGACGATATGCGCCAATCGATTCAGCTCTTACAAACTTCGATTCTGAGAGAGATACGTGCGCTATCCAGCCAGAATCCTCCAGCCTACGTCGTAGATGACCGTGCGCAGCCCAATAATCCCACGGGGGAGGGCATCCCTATGTCGGAAAGAGAAAGAATGGCAATTCAAGAGAATGCGGAATTCATGGACCAGGTGAAGGAAATGATTTTTGAGCAGGACTACGAACCCGAAGTCGATTTGGACGAAAGAAAGCACCAGATTCAACAAGAATTGAACCGAGCTCGTCAGGAGTTGCGCGATATAAATAGCATCATCAACGAACTGGAGCGCGAGAAGACTTGCGAGCCCAGAAGACATCACCGCGGGGCTATTTCGAGGGAAAGAGATCGCTATATGCGCTGTGCCTTCTGTGACACAAAGGGCGATCACTATTCCGATTCCTGTATCAACTTCGTAAGCGCGGACGACAGAAAGAGAGAACTGCATGCGCGAAGGCGATGTGAGATGTGTCTGGAGACTTTTTGTCTTGGAGACAGAAATTGCCCCAAATATTTCACGTCGTGCTACCAGTGTCGTGGTTTTGGACACCATTCGTCGATTTGTCCTCTACCGGAAAGGTGCGTGCTCATCACCGAAAGAATCAATGTGTCGCGCGAGACACGCCTGCAGTGCTTGAAAAGGATCCGACTTTTGGAGGCCGAATCGGAACAACTCACGGAAGTGGACCTCTGAGAGCAGAGCTACTTGTGTGGGCCGGAGTGTCGCGACGGTTCGCGAGTGATTTTGATCAGTACTTTGAAATGTTTAGTGTTTGTTTGAAGATGTTTTGAAACTGTGGAAGCTTGGAATGCTTCTGCGGGAATAAAAGTCATCCGTGTAGTTCAGTAGAGGCTTCTTTGCTCTGGAAATAAAGGGTGAGCTTCTACTGTCTACCGCCACTGAACCAACTCACTATACATGTAAAGCATAGATTCTGATTTTTGATTTTTCAGGTGGATCAGAAGAAAGATAGCCTGTGTCCGTTTGTGTTTGTTTCATCTACTGTTTCAATTCAGATCTATAAATTCGAATACTCCACCACTGTCAGCAATCGAATTGTTAATAAAACCACTCGGCTTGCAAGGTGGTTGTCCTCTAGAGATAGGTTGCAAATAGCAGACTCTCCTGACCATGGTAGGTATCAACAATTGTTCTGCTACGCATTGTGTGGTGAGGCCTCGGTTGTTACACAATGTACATGATCTAAATAGAATGTCTGCTCCACCACTGATCAATTGTGAATCTACTCTGGAAGGTTCTAGAGATTCAAAACGAGGGGTATGTAAGTCCCATTATTGGCGTACTATGTATTAATTCATTCGTGCCCATTTCGTAATCACTCACCTCGTAGTCTGTGTTATTTCTACTTACTATTCTGGTTCTTTACATAAACCAATCGTCGATTCCTACCGACAACCCCAACAGTTTGTCAGACATTCACTAACGAGAGATTAAGTGCACTAAAATCTTATAGAGACTATATAAGTAGGCACAGAGAAATTATATAGATGTTAAGGCTTTATTTAGGTAGGTACAAAGAAATCATGTAGTTCGAATCACTAAATATATTTGTGATGGATGTGTGTATTGACGGCGGAGTAACAACCGAGAAACAACACAGTTTACCTGATTAATCAATACGTAAGAGTCGCACCAGAGTCGAAGGCAAAGGTAGGGGCTTCAGCCTCTGCGGATCTACCGGCTTCCGTTGGATGGAAAAAAAGTGAGATAACCTGTGAGACCAGATCCATATCATGCCACCGGATTACGTTTAACCACTGATGACAGTCGCAGCGGTAAAACACCGAAATTCCTTCGAATTTCCATATCATACTCAATTGTCTAAAGGCAGCACCCACGCAAAAACACTCAGATTTTAGCTCGATCTTGGGTTTCTGTCTATGAGAAACATGGATAATGTGGTCAGCTTCGCCAGAACTCACGTTAAAATGGTTTTCGGATTCTATCAATTTGCTGCATTATAGCAAGGCGGCCGAGGCTGGTGGAGTAGATCAAGGAAGTCGATGCCTTTATTTTCAACGAATTTCTAAGCGCAACTAGATAATCGACTAATTTTCAGCTTTTCTGAAGGAGAAAAAGCGCAACCGAAACGAAAATGGAATGTTCGTCGCAGAGACATATGTACCTTAAGAAAAGAAACAAAACTTATTCTTTAGTGTGAAGAATTAACAAACAGAAGTTTATACCATAATTGAAAATTTGAAAGTCTCAGATAAAAGAAGGGATCTTACGTTTTAACAACTTTTAAAAGCGTAAGGGAGCGATACAGATCATCACCATGTAAAACTTCTCGAAATGAGCGTAAAAAGCTAACGTAATTTTTGATAAACTGACTGCGGCAGAAAGCAGCTGATTCGTATCCCGCCACAACTCGTCCGCGGATGCCCGGATACTAAGATTAACTTGTTATATCTTGGGAACGCTGATACCTTCAGCAGTGCAACTTGCGTAGAATTACTATGACTATCGTTCGCATTCGAAAACACTCAAAATTTTGGAAATGAAGACTATTGTGGGTGCTGCCTTCAAAGCGTCAATGTTATCTAGCCCAGATGCATTCGAACAAAGCATGTGATCAAAAGCAGCCCACCTAAGCAACTTTCCCACCTTTCCTGTGCTTGCGAATACCTTCGTGTTTGCAACTGATATTTTGTAATTTCCGACTCTGATATTCTCTCTGCAGCCACTGCACACCTGAGATATTATCGGCCCAGGAATAAACATCTGTAACTTGATTGAGCTATACAAAGTGAACAACAGGAAAACATCTCCAAAGCATGCCAAACTTCCATAACTGTTCTCTCTCACCGAGAAGGTGAGCATTTCCGTGGAAAATGTTCTAGGAGAAGAGGGGGGGGGGGGAGGGGTTGCGTGTTCAATCCCCGTACTAGTCAGCGCGCGTGTAAAAGTGGCTGAAATTCTGCATGATTTACTGCCTGCCATAACGGTGGTCACGACCTGCAGCTGCAGCAACTTGAAGTCTTTTGAGAGTTTTGAGCTTTTGACAGTTAAGCAGTCTGAGTCGAACATTAATCACTGTGCACAGAAGGCATGGAATTAGTTTATGACCGTTGTTTTCCACTCAATCTTGGTATTGCAGCTGTAATGGTCTAGACAGCAACTATCGCCTGTTTTCTGCCTGATCGTGCTACAGTGAGCTTCATTTTACCTTCAGAACGTAGGTGTACGTGCGTTAAGCTTAATTGGCACAGAGTCCGTGTTGTGACAGTAAATGTGATTCTAGTTCTATTTATGTTCTCCAGCTCCGTCCAAGTTATTACAGGTTCTTTATTAGCAAATGAATTATTTAATTTTTCACCTCCAGTCCTTGCGAACTGACCACGGGACTCCCTTTCGAATTACCCACATGAGGTTTTATGAAGGCCCTCGAATAGGTATTGATATGAATGTTTTACAGTGCGATGCTAGTGTGCTGGCTAGATAGAAAGTTTTCTATACATTATTACTGAGATATAAGATATATTTTCACTGTTGTCATACTTGCCACTCATCCGTTCAGACGATTTTAATGGAGCACCCTGAGTGCATATAAATAAATAAATTAGTAGAATCGCATAGCCCTAGGCCTAGGTGTATGATGAATTGCTTTTACTTGACTATGTGTGGAAGTTGCATATGTCTGTATGTCTTCTGAGAGGTGCTATTTTCGAGACGGCTAGCCGCCCGCAAGTCGTTCGTTTAACTATTGCGCTTATTATAAAGGCCTCTGATCGTGTCAAATAATATATTACAAATACTTGTGCGCCTGGACACAGAAGAAAAAGCAGTGAACAATTGCTAGCAACTTCCATGTTAGTGATTAAAGAAAAAATCGTTTACGCTGATTTTATTACTTCCCGCCCTGCGTAACAAAAAATATGGTGGAGGGGGAAGGAAATCTTTGTGCAACTATTGCATTTCTCATATCCCTTTGCTGGCACTCGCTGTACTGACAAGGGCAGTATCTCCCGTGTGAATTCGATCTACTGTGACTGCTGACTGTGAATTCTGAAACCATGTTGACGTTACTATGCGACAGTCATAAGTAATGTAAAATAGTCGAAGCTCATATGCAAGTTTATATCGCAAGTTCCAAGAAAAAAGAACACGAAGTTTTCCGTAATATTCCTCAATTCGTTGACGTACGCAGGTGAACCGTGACTGTGAAGAAAGTGCAAAACATCTTAAAAGGTTCTGCGCCAGCAGTTGTGTGCCGTAGTGAACTAAGGACAGCTGTTGTGCATCCACTCAATCCTTTGTATTACTATTATACTAGTATTATTAGTGCTACAAATTATTATTATGCTTATTTTGCTAGAAAGAAAAAGAACGAACTTCAGTGTGAGTACTGGCTCCCCAGTCCGATAATCTCTAAACTTCGTCAGCATTATGATTCGTGAATTTGTTGGCTAACCACGTGCTTCGAACAAGCCAATAATATTGTATCAGCGCTGAAGGTGTTCTAATAGCACTGTAGGTGAAATTCGCCCATGTTTTATAATGTGTGTACCTCTCTTATATACACTTTTTCTTGCCGTCAACAGTCAACAGAAAAACGAGTGACTTCGCCGAGGCTAGTATTAATGACATAATACCTTATTTGTAGATATTCCCCTCGAAATTGGGTGTAAAATTGTTTCGCTGTCGGTCCCACTTCTTACCAAGCTTTTTCTATAGGCCACCTTATGTGTACTGTTACCAAATGGTTGAAAATGTCAGCATCGTTCATTAGAACGTTGGCACTCCAAGGACCAGTGATCATTTACGATGTTTTTGTCTAGAATGTGGTCTCAGAAGTAAAAATGGAAGTATAGTGCAACAGCATACATAAGAATTCATTCAGCTCTTTGTTATGAACAAGTACTTACTGCACCTTACTCCGCCTATGTAATGCAGTTCCTTATTCCTTATTCCACTCACAAAACACTTGTCACAGTACTGTTGTTTCCCCCTTGTCCTTATTCACTCTGCGTACCTCGTACACTGTAGTTTGTCAGCTCGTTCGAGAATTCATAATAATACGCGGATATGTGCTCCAGAATGAGATTCGCTCCTTTACGAGTACTAGGTACTATTTGAACCGAGCACTTTGACAAATTCATGAGGTTTTCTAGAAAGATACTAAATTACCTTCTATTCTAAAACGAGATTCCCAACGGAAAGCTGTGCACATACCAACTGCTTCAGAGTTACCGCCCTGAGATAAGTCGGTAGACAAGGCATGGATCATTGCGCCCTTTGGTGGTCGTTCAGTATGGATGAGTTGACATAATGTCTCCCAAGAACAATCGTGAATCTAGGGACGAGTCTCCTTCTAGCGTTACCCTCGTGTGGAATTAGATTTCTGTCCTGCCCTGCTACGAAGGACACATCTCAATTGTTTTGTTCAGTGTTTCTTCGAAGAAATTACAACCAACGCATTTGGCCTTCCTCTATCGGAGTGATATCAGTCTCGACTTACCACCATTGTTTTCAGATGTTTGTTGACATAGCACCGGCACCACCACCACCACCACCAGTCGCTTCGGAGATCTCAGAGATTGTAACCAAAGCTGGTTTAGGTACTAATCTTTACTCGCTCGAAAGTTTGTCTGCATATTGGTTCAGTTGCGGTCGGTTTCCAGGTGTGGTTTACTCAAACTTCTCAGTTTTAGGTTCGCCATTAGGCCCAGTGCCCAAGCCGCCATCTCGAGATGCCTTCTATTGGACGCTGTTCTCGAGCAACCTATTATTGATGATGCTCAGTTTCACACTCAATCTTTTCCTCACAATCGTCTTAGCTCGAAGCACTCTCAAAAATCTCTGTGTGAGTTGAGATTATTTCTTCAAACAGAGACATGTTAAACCATACAAGAAATAGCGCGAGAGTTTCGCCATGAAAATTCTTCCTCACACAATTTTCAACCGACTGGAAACAGACACTGGCCTGAACATTATTTCTCGTTGAAGATTTGCGGTGATGAAAAGCAGTGCTTCTCTTTACTCTATTAAAGGCAGAGGGCCACCTCGTTCTGCCTGTTGGATTTACCAACATATCCTAGACCTTTTCATCATGTTGATCCCTGGGATGTACATCAACAGGCACAGAAGCGACGAAATCCCCATGTTTGAAAGGCTCGAACTGGATAAGAATTTGGAGCCCGGAGGCGGATCGCTCCAAGCAGTGCTGGCTGCCTGCCACGGCTGCCGCGTCGGTCAACGAGTCTTGGCGTGTCCAATCGATAAGATCAACGTCTTCACATGTCAACTCGGGTTGGCTAACTGTTACCGACCCCGTCCTGGAAGACGGGTTTATAGATCATTCTGAGACAATTTATGTATACCGTTGGAACCATCGTGCCGAGTAGATGCAGAATCTGCTGTTAGCTGAACTACGAAAATGAGGTGGACCCCTGCCTTTAAGTGAATACGGGCAGTAGCGACCAAAATTATATAGCCTTTCCGCGATTCGCGCTGCTAGGCGTAGCACGACCAGTTGCAATATTTGAGAAAAGCAGTACTACTTCGACAACTACAGTATCTGGCAAAGTCATACAAACTTTGGCAGATACTGTACTTGTCGAAGTATGTATGTTCTAGCTAAATGCTGTCTAGTACCAATTCATGATTAGTATACATTTAACATCTACCCTAAACGGACGGGAAATTTCGAAAACACATACTTAGTGGTCGAACCATCAACCATGTTCTCTTCATGTGGAGGGGGGACGGGGGGGGAGGGGGTTGGGCAAACGAGTACCAGGTCAATGTTTCAACCTTCCGGGCTCCTCTAGTGATCAATTTACTGACCCCGGAGAGGTGCATAGCTTGGTCGGTGAGGGGTGATAATCGAACTATTGACCGTGCGAGCGACAACGGGTTTCTTACCACTGCGGTGCGTAAACAACTATATGAGTGAATAAATGAGTTATTTCAGTGCTCTTTTTACAAAATTATGCTGGCATTTGTCGCCACTATTGTTGTCGGCAGCAGCAGCGATATCGTGTGTATGGTGTATTTCGAGGGTATGCGAAATGACTTGCGAACGCTTTGCAATATAACTTTGATTGTTTCGCTGGTCGTCTCCTATTACATGACTATTTTAATTTTCTTACTCGGCCTCAATCGTTTTGCTGCATTTTGCTCACCGAGACTCAACACATCTATCATGAAAAGGTAAGAACAATCATCAGCCTTGTATTGTATTTTTGAAAGCAAAATACGTTTCATAAGAGGAGGAACGTCGTTTACCTCCCACTGCGGAATTTGGCATCAAGAATGACAGTAACAGTGACAGTGGTCTGCTATGAATAATGTTCTGTTTCGTTATCCTTCCTCTGAGAAATTTCTACCCGCGGCGCGATATAGGATGGTGGTAGTGACGTCATTCCCGCGCATGCACTCATGTGCGCGCGATGGATCCACAATGACATTGCTTTCCGCGGTGGACCGACCCACTCATGCTGCATGGTGGATCCGCGACAGAGCTGATTCGAACAACATGAGTGTCGAAACCACTGCACGCATTGATACATATCGGCCAATGGATAAGACAGAGAACATCTAAACATTGGCTCAAGAAGGAAGGTAGGTTCGAATCCAGTGGTTTACAAAAGCTTGCAAGATAAAGTGAGAAAAACTCTTTTTTTTAGCAAAATCACTGAACGTAACACAGGGGCAGAAAAGGCAAGCTCAGCTGGCACCAATAAAATTATTCACCATTAATGATGTGATTTATTAGATTCTAAGATACAATTAAAAGTCATACTACAGTGATGATATCAGTTCTATGAAGATACATGGATCCGCACACGCCCGCAGTGGCTAACCCCGTCGGGCATACCGAGGAGGGTCCACTGCTGGCATAAATTCCAGAGTAGTGTGAGCAAGTCTGAAAACAACCTCAGTGGTGAGAATTGTGGCCTTTTTCCAAAAAATTGATTAGTTTTCTTCTAACCGGTTTTTAATCATAAGGCGCTGTGATCCTTTCACAATTTTTTTCAGTCACAGTGGAAGTTAAATACTTTGATAAATTACTGTCCTGCTCAGTTACTGTGGTGCTCATTTTGGAATGCTCAAAATAAGTTATGTTATGTGTTTTGTAGGCGGTGCCGATAGGTAGCGTTTATTGCCGGACGCAATGAAATGAACCATACTTGGATGATTCCTTTATATATTATGCTGGGTCAAAGTACATCACACAGACAAACATAAACATCGGGAATCAAAGTTCAACATAAGCATCGGGGTTCAAAGTTCATATCTAACAAAATAAGTTATGTTGTGGTTAGTGCGAGGGCTTTGAAAGAATCTGCTTCTCCTGATCGGCCTTTGAGCGCATTGGTTAGCACCGAGGAAATTAAAACAATTAGTACTGGACGAAAATAGTTGTGTCAGCACAGATGTCGCCACAAACTTCACAAGGAACATTGTATTTAGGGAAAAGTACGGAAGGGGCAGTACAAAACTTCAAAACTTCTGCGACTTCGACTGCGCATTCCGACTGCGCATTCTTAGTTGAAATTCGAAGTTCTCTAGCGACGTGACACGTGAGAAGTTAGGTTGGGAGAAAGTCTTGTGCAAAATGTCCATCTATGTGTGTTTCTATACAAAATTTGGTCAGCTAATGATTCAATCGACTTTATAATCGCAATTATTAGAGAGGACTATGTGTTATTTTCTGGGCACGGCATTGATTCCCATCCTCTGGAACTCGGGATTCTGGGAATCAGAGAAATGAGCAACCACTATCTCGACATTATCATTTCTGGAGACAATTGGGAACACTTTGAACTGCAGCTTCCTTGCTAAAGAGACTATGCCAAGTTAAGCCACTCATGAAAGTTTCCATCTTCAGATTTGAAGTGAATGAATCACCGTGGCGGTATAGAATATTTGGATACATCTTTCCTTGATGCACTAGTAAAGTTGTTGACTTCAGTGCCCCCTCCACCTCCCCCCCCCCTTCAAGGTGATTCGGAACAGCTCGAACCAGGAGATGTGGCAAAAATTCGCTTCTACAAAGTTAGACGTGGTTGGAACAGCTGTGCCTCGTTCGCCTTGGTAAGACCTTCGTGGATCAGAAATGTACCGTGATATCCTGCACGTAATACCCCTAGACCCTCCGATCCTTCACGTATGAATAATTTTCGAAAAATTTTGAAGAGGACTTCTCCGCCGATCTAATGTACAATATGTAGTTAGGTGAAATAGCGAAATAAAGTTCAAAAAATCGTGACTATACAGTGGTTCCACCAGCCGCTTAGCGCTGCTGTTCTTTTCTGCCTTTTGCTGTAAAACGCTCTCCACCCCTTCAGGCTTCCAAAGTCGTTTTTCTCAGTCTTAGTGGAGAGATCGAAAGATATTTACTACTAATATGTTTAGCGAAGCTCCGCACTCTTTGAAAAACAACTCCATGTCAAATGTGCTGTTGCGATGCAGAGATTGAACAATGAAATATGCATGAGTGTCCACAAAGAATGCAAATAGCAGGAAAGAGGGGCATGCATTTATAAATAAGGTGGAGTAAAGAGAGGTATAGTAGTCAAAGAAACCTATATTATTATGGTAGTCAAAGAAATGTATATTACACTATACAACTGCAATATACGAAATCATTCTGAAACCGAGTGCAGTAATTACGATGAAACCGGGATGTAAGAGCACACGTAAACTGTGGGTCCTTCATGAAGAAAGATACGATCATATCTGCTAAGAGTCATGCCTAACCCTCACTTTTTCAGCAGACCACTTTGCATTTTGCTTGCAATTCTGCTCCTATTCTCAGTTGTCGTCGGTGTACTGGTTTATAGACTTTCTGGATTTTCAAGAAGCTTCGATAATGATGAGAACCGAATGATGAATTCTGCTCGAGACACAGTTTTACTGACGGTAGGTTTTGCTTTGTTCCGAAAAGGTGGACGTCATTTGAGGAGAGATTTCAGATATCCAACTATATTTTTTACACCATTCCGCTTATATCAACAGTGTTTTATGTGATCTGTTTTGTTTCGCTGAGATCACAACGATCACTTGTCACTAATGGGAAGACAATGCTTTTATTGGATAAGGCCGAAAAAAGTACACTTAAGCAAGGCATCATTATTTTAGTCTTTTACATGGTGAGCGAATTTAAAAAAAAGCGTTCTATTTAAAGTGGAGAAACATAGTGAACTCAGTAAAGAAACCAGCAATTTCGCTGATTGCAGATATCTCTCGTAATCCACATCTTACTTCGGTTCCAACCGCCTGTAGATGCATCGTATTTTATATTATCTCGCATTGAAATTGCGTCTTCAACCGCTCCTCAGCTGGCAATTCCGATCACGGCACTGGCATATTCTAAGGAGATTCGAGAAGCCTCTCTTCATCTCCTAGGATGTCACCCCATACGAACTTCATTCTCGTACGCTATAGAGAGTTTTCAACGGTCGAGGACCAATTCTTCGGCCTTTATTCGGAAGAAATCTAGCGCCGTAAACGCTTTAGCATGTGAAGCTCCACGAGGATAGATTATTAGATTTCTAGAGTGACAATGGAAGCAAAGAAGTTCTGATTTGAGCAGTGTTTACTGTTTTATCATTCAACCTCTCTATGCAGTCTCAATCAATTCCCGGCGAGAACGATGTCTCATCACATATAGAAATGTTTTGAACATTGCTTTTTCTTACATAAAAACGATAAAACTTCAGCACATTCGAGGACTTCTTGTGGGAAACAACGTTCCTGTGAACATTCCAGAAACTCTTCACTCTGCTGCTAAATTACGAGCGGCTGTCCACTGAGTGTGTTAGATTATTATCTACATTACTTCTGCTATTGGTCACATTTGACATGTGTTAAAGCCACTACCGGGCGCAGTACGATCTAATTTTAAACTGGTTGATGGTTTCTCATTCATTCCCAAAACAATTGTTCTACATTATTCATTCCCAAAACAATAGCGATTCTATCAATGAAGTAAAAGAAAAGAAGATCAAATATGTATATTGCATTTCTTCACTATTTTCACGTCTTCTGCGCTGGAATCCTCTACCAGAAACACATGAGCTAAACGTGAACGGCGTATATCTGAGCATGGGTGACTTTTCCACAGAGCCGAATAAATTGAATACTCTCGGTAATAGATTGCAGTCACCAGTCTTGTTTATATGTGTAGCGGTGAACAACAGTATTAACAATAATATCTCAACGATTGCGCCAAGCGCGGTTTTCCACGAAAATTGCCGTATATTTGAGAGAAGTGGGGGAGGAGACCCTGAGTAACAGGCACTATTCTCTGGTAGACGAGCAACGTCTCCAAAAGGTTTTCCTGTCACCAGAGTGTGGTAGACGTCTAGCCATACTAAGCAGATAGTGTTATAGCAGGATGCTGCATTATAAATGACTTTTTCGCAACCTCTTTCACCACTCTCTACCACCCCTTAGGTAGACGTGTCCATTCAGAGTTTGCATTCTCAAGCCAAACAATGAACCAGATTTCCTGCATGGCATACGCGGAAACAAATATGTATTTATCGGTTAAATAACGGAAGCTGACCAGAATCAAGGATTGTTCTAAGCAGTGAAAAATACTGACGAAGAAGCTTTATCAAAGGGTATGTTTAAAAAAGCATAGATAAACAGAGTGATCCAACAGTCTTTGCATGGTGCTCATGTGACCATGACTTTTTTTAACAATAGCGTCTGTTTTTCAACTCTTATTCTTGAAACACTGGATGTTCCCTAAGAATTGCATTGCGCAGTAACGTTCCATGAGACCTACTCCGCAGCCAGAGAAAGCCACTCTTTGAATTTTTCTCGTCACGACGTTGTGCGCTAGCAAGTCTTGATCTGTGTAGGGGCGCTGTATAGCGACACGAGAATCACATCATGGCTCGACAAAAAGAGCGTCATTGCATCAACACCAGAATATGATCTTAGCATGCCCCATTGAAAATCTTCAAGCTACTCGACCGCCCCAGGATTTTGGGAGAAAGGGTTACAGCAGGTCAACGTCGGGAACTTTCTGAAACATCAGTGTAACAAAAACAAGAAGGATCAAAACACCGGACAGGGCTTTCCCGTCAACCTATTGAATCAAATGTCACAGTGACCAAAGCCAAGGTTTCAAGACGGGCATAGGTCTTCCCGTTGGTTTTGTACAAGGTTTAAAATGCAAAAATGGCTCCGTGTCGAGATCCAGACAAAGCTTCAAAAGAAAAAAAAGGTTTCTTTTGGTTGTGAGGGTTGCATTGCGTTCATGGAGGTGCAACACGGAAGTTAAATAAGCTGAAGGACTGATTCAACGTCAAGATGCTATCGTTAGCATGACTGAGACGAATTAGGCTGATGGTGTTTCACTCACCAGAGACTGAATTTCGCTGTGGCGCGGTCAGCCACCTTTGGCCGGCCAGATTTGGCTAGTGGCTTCGACATGTGCCGACATGTATACTCTAGATAAGGTATTTCACAGGATTACAAATTTCACAAGTAGCTGTTGGTCGGTGTGTTGAAAGCAAATATCCTGTTTGTACCACATCCTCGTTTCTGTGGAATTACGGTGGTTGGTGGAGAACGTATAATGGAGTTGTTTTAACAGTGCATTGTCCGCAGCAGCGGCCCTCTTGGTAGTGAAGCACCCAGCAGGGTCGGTTAAACAGTTGACCCATAACTGATCTGACGTCTTTGAAGAGTTTTATCACTTGCTTCCTCTTATACTGTTCTTTCTTTGTTCTTAGAACAACTGAAGAAGGGAACAGACAATAAGACTCGTCAAAGAGGCCGAATCGGTAGTGGTTCAACTGGTTGACGGATCGCGCTGTGTACTCCAATGTCAGAAGTGCCGCTGTCGCGGACAATGCACCGTCAAAACGAATCCACTATACCTGATTCCGGCGCCATATAGCCAGCCTTTAACTGCGACCACATTTGGCCGTCTTTTGAAAGGCGACCAAATATGGCACAAATCTCCAGGAGAAAGGTTGGCTGAAACTTCAGATGGAGGGGGGGGGAGGTATTTTGGGTGCTGTCCACAAAAATCGCATTCATTTCGTATAATAACCCAATTTTAGTAGGATTACGGTAGGTAGACGGTAGATATTGTGATACTTTGTGGAATCACGCTTGAGTTTTATTTGGGGTGCTGCACAATCAACGTTATTTTGCATGATATTGCCGTTTTCCTGCAGAAATTAGCACCATCTCCCCGACTCCTGGCCGATGGAGGACAAAGTGGGTGGCCGCGGCTACGCCGGCCTCAGGGCGTCAACTGTGAGTGGGAGCGATTGAATTTGAGAAAAAAGTCAAATTGGGAGATACCCGACAATTTATATGTTTTTGGAAGCGCTATGAATTGTATATTCTATATTGCATTTCGTCTAGGAGAAGAAAATGTTCGTGAGTTAACCAAAGAACGTGGAGAACGAGTTTTTCTAAGTATAGAACGATATCGCTTCTCACTCTTGAACCTATACGCGTTATTCTTTTTTAATTTCTAGTTTTTCAACTTGATCATAGTTGATGCTCACAGAAGAATTACTTTGTTGCCTTATTGGAGAGAAAACATGCTTTTGTGAAAGCTTTGGTTTATAAGAGGAGTAGAGTAGAAATAAGAGTAAGCTTGGCACTGCTACCTCTAATGATGCTCCTAGCCGCGCTGGACGTGCTAATCCACAGGTTGGGTCGACTAACTCTCCCTCATCTTCTCTCCAACTCTCCAGTCCCATGTTCTCTGACGGTGCAGCGCTTTCTTCTGGGGTTGTAGCTTCCCAATCCACGTTCAATGTGACACCCTGTTTTGGTAGCTCCTCCTACATGGCCTAGGATTCACTTTTCTCAACTCGCACACATTCGCTTGGTAAAAGTTCCATCGTTAATTCAATACCCTCGCAGAAATTCCTATCCAAATCAGTGTTCTTGTTTAACGCTCGATCAATATGCAACAAGCTTCCGGACCTTTACCTCCTGTTATCATCTAACCCTATGCTGGTTCTCGTCACGGAGTCATGGTGTAAGCCCAATACCATTCACGACGCAACGATTTGTCAAGGATTAGGTTATGAACTTTACAGATGTGACAGAATGAGCAATATTAGCGGCGGGGGTGTTTTAGCTCTAGTTCGTAATGATCTCCCCCATCAGCTCTTATCGGCTTCAAACTTTTCACCTTACTCCCAGTGTCTCGCGCTATCAGTAAAGGGCATGTCGAGAAATATCCGAGTTTTCCTCACTTACCGCAGCCCAAGCTGCAGTAGTATCGACTTTTCTAATACCCTCGACTTCATAAGCAGCCTGATGGATGACAGAAGCGACCACTTGGTAGTTGGGGATCTGAACGTTCCCGATATAAACTGGAGCACTCCTTACACCGATACACAACATCTCTCTATCTCTTCACGTCAGCTCTTAGAATTCTGCACACAGCACTCATTCGTTCAAGCTGTATCTGAACCTACACACAATTTAAGCATTCTCGACATCGTTCTCGCTGATAATATTAATCGTGTGCAAAAGGTTGAAGTCCGTCCTCCTTTCTCCACCTCTGACCACAATTCAATCTTTTTCGAGATATGCGATCTGAAATCTATACCAGTGAGCAGGTCGTTTTGTTTGAACTTCTCTAGAGCGGATTATGACAGTATCTGCAATAATCTTTTATGGATTGATTGGCGTGCCATCATCTCATCAGCTGCTACTGCAGATGACTGCTACCGGCGTTATGTAGATTGCTGCACTGAATTAATATCACGGTTTGTACCTATCTCGCCAACTCGAAACTTTTGCATGAAATACCCTTCGAAAATCAAGCGATTACAGGCTAAAGTGTGTCGGCTTTACCAAGCGCGTTGTCACTTAGGTCCACAAAAATATATGCGTTTCTCCAGGAAACTCAAGCGGGAGCTAGCGCTGTTAAAGTTGCGCGAAGAGGAAAGAGTAGCGAATAGCCGTAATCCAAAGATATTATATGGCTACATTAACAAGCGTGTCAAAAATAACTTTGGAATTGGCAGTATTCGGAAATCAGATGGAGATTTCTGCAAGTCGGACAAAGAAAAAGCGGACGAGTTTGCCTCCTTCTTCAAATCTGTCTATAAAACCGTCAAATTTGCAAATACCACATGCCAATCCTTCTCTTCCTCTGTGATTGTTTTTCTAGACATAAATAGTGATGCCGTATATAAAACTCTATCTCGCCTCCCAACTCGGAACTCGTATACTCCTGACCACATTCCCTATGTGTTTCTCAAAAAAGCAGCCTTGGGGCTCACACCTGTCCTCACTTTGATGTTCAACAGATTTCTCCTTCGTGGTGAAGTCCCATCCATTTGGCGTGTAGGACATGTCAAGCCCATCTTCAAAAAAGGTTGTCGTATGAACGTGACTAACTATAGGACGATTTGTTTAACCTCTTGTACTAGTAAGGTTATGGAAAGGATTGTATGTAAGCAGCTGTACCACCATCTCGAATGCAACAAATTAATAACATCAGTCCAGCATGGTTTCGTTAGGAAAAGGTCTACAATTTCGGCGTTGATGTCCACTCTTCCCATTTGGCAAAAAACAATCGACTCCTACGGTTACGTTACTGCATGTTTTATCGACTACCGCAAGGCGTTTGACTCCATTCCATTAGACCTCCTGTTTGCAAAACTAGAGGCATATGGAATTCGTGGTAGACTGTTGAAATTCCTTCAAGCATTTTTGAGTGAGCGCGTGCAGCAAGTCCACGTGAACGACGATTTTTCGAATTCATATCCTACCGCGAGTGGGGTTCCCCAAGGTACTTGTCTTGGTCCCTTGATGTTCATTTTATACATAAATGATTTGCCGGAGTGCCTCCCCCCTGGTATCCGCTGTTGCATTTATGCGGACGATTGTAAACTGTACTCCTTGAACGACTACCATCTTATGCAACCTGCGCTAGACGCATTGGTCAGCTGGTCTGCCAGATGGGGCCTGGAAATATCTCGCGAAAAAACCACGATGATGCTTCTCGGCTCGTACCATCCGTGTTGCAACTTTTACCTAGGGAACCATCAATTGCAGATCGCACACTCCGTTCGGGATCTTGGTATATCTTATACAGATGAAATGAGATTCGACTCCTACATTGCCGAAATAGTTAACCATGCCTACATCAGATCCAACCACATTTTGAAGGCGTTCACGATTAGGAAACTAGATACACTTTTCAAACTTTTTCAGACTTATGTACGACCGCTACTAGAGTACTGCACTCCAGTATGGTCCCCTTCAAAACAAGTCCAAATTGGGTTACTGGAAGGTGTTCAGAGGCAATTCACCTATAGGATATTCAGAAGGAATGGAATCTCTGATCTAAGCTATGAGGATAGGCTTCTTCGACTCAAAACCACCTCATTAGAATTTAGACGAGTCATCTACGATCAAAACTTAATTTTCAAGATAACTTTAGAAGATGTTGACATTGACCTGAACACCCTCTTTTCGCTTTCAAGCTTTAACGGCAGAACGAGAGGCCATCCATACAGATTTGTCATGGAAAAAGCTCGAACGCAGCAGTATCGCGAGTCCTTTGTTCCTCGGACGATTCCAATGTGGAATATGTTACCAGCGGCAATCGTGTTTTCGTCGTCTTCACCATCATTCATCACCAAACTTGAGGCTTTTCTTAAGCAGAGGGGGTTCCATTAGAATCTTCGTTCATTCTTATCTGAGAGTTTTCTTGAGTAATTTCAGTTTCAACGTGGCGCATCAACTCTCCGACCGATGGTTTCCAGCCTTAAGCGTTTCAACATCCAAGTTTTTCATTGTTTCATCCCGCATGAGAACCTATTCGTTTTTATTTTTCTTACTCTGTTCTCTTTCTTAGTTCTTCTCAATGTTTCGTTTGAGTTTCTAACAGTGTTTCCTATGATTCATCTAAAGGGTCCTGTTTTACCACTTCTCCAGTCGTGTTTTCCTTTAGAATGCTAGTGCACTTCCATAGATATCTCCTGGGGCGTCTCCAGCTAGCCTTCGCACCCGGACTCGCTGGACCTTAGATTGGGGTAGCTTCTTCGCGCAACGCATTCTAACTGGACAACAGACTCTTAACTAAGTCAATAATTGTTGCTATTCACCTCGTCCTCTACACCATGCATGTGAATATTCGGCTATTGACAAAATAAATGATGATGATGAAAAAAAAATGATGATGATGATGATAGGCATTGCATGGAAACTGTTGCTTAACTGTTCATGTCCTATCGTGGGTAGACATGTCTTAACACGTTACTGGACCCTTTTTGTTGTCAAGAAGGCTACAGCCCTCCCTTACTATCATAGTAGGCATGGAAGGCTTTGTTGTCTTCGGGCGGGGTCGAAACATCGATCATGCGAGCAAACCAGTGGCCTCTTACCAGGAAAGGATACTAGCGGGTTCCGACAACTCGTAGTAAAATATATACTGACAAATGCAATTTTCGATGCTGATCTCAATTCCGTTTTCCTTATCTGCTGCGGAGCATTCTGTGAAGAGTTACGTGGCATGATTTCAGCTTGTTCAGAGCTGCCAAAATTTCGCTTCCTGGCTACATTCCGCTAAAAGATCGTGGGAAGTTATCTGGATCTAAGACAATCTTAGAAGCTTTGACCTGTTACAATTGGTTGACAAGTTTGAGGCGGTTTCCACGCACATTTTCAGCGGAATATAACTCGAAAGTTGGATTTGGCTGGGAGAGATTAGCCGATATTATGCCACGTAACTTTTCCCGGAGAGCTCCGCAGCAGACGAAGATAACGGATTTGAGATCAGCATGAAAAACTGCATATGTCAATATACATTTCGTCACGTGTTGTCGGACCCCCCTAGTATCTTTCCCTGGTTAGCACCCCTCTACGCGCGCCCTACATACCCCTATGATCCCAGACAGTGTCTCATTTGAGAATGAACGAGAAAACAAAAGTGCTGTGGGCATGCAGTTATTTCATCTGAATGAAGTGAACTAGACTGCCGGTATTAGGTGGCAGACATTTAATTGAATTTGAACATGTAGTAGTCGACAATTTTAACATGCATCAGGTACATGTCTAATGTAACATATATTATGTATATATGTTAGGTCCTCAAATGTAAAATGTCGGATTTCTTCAGTCTGATGGTCATCATTTCTGATATTACAGTTGACCGCTTACTGCTTTCTCTGTTGTACGTATATCCTCCCTCTCTTAAATTCACTTCTTTGTTTTCTAACTGATTTTGCCTGAGGGATAAACAGCATGCGTTTCAAAGAAAAACGGTCACTTTGAATATGGATTCGATTGCGGAGCTAGTTACGACAACTCGAAATATCGGTGGAATGTTTGGCTAGTGAAGGACGGAACAGCGATGGTTTGAGAAACGCCATTCCGATGACATGTACAGAGGCAGCCGCGTACACATTTAGCACGCCTACGATTTAAGACAGAAGTATTTTTCAATAACTTGACCCTGTGATTGCCAAATCGTTGCCGGAATGCCCAGCGCGCCTCGTAAACGATGTTTTCTGCTGCTGTTATGCTATTTCTGGCGCTTTTCTACCTGACTTTAAGGATTTTCAACCAAATTCACAAGAAAGCGACTAGTAATAGCATTCCGGCAGTGGGCGACACCGATATCGTGAGTGCGTGCGGTGTGGTCGGGCTGCGTCCTTCTCGGGGCCGCGGATGGGTCACCGCCATTGACGGCCACTTTGTATGCCACATGAGTTGCAAAAAGATACGCCAATAGAGAATGTCAGCTTTTTGAAGGCAGCAAATTGAAGGCATGATGGATGAGGATTTGATTCCATAATCTTCGCACGACTCATCAAGGAGGTCGGTGGTTGAACTGGGATCCCCGTTTTTGCTTACTTTTGAAAGTGCCTAAAATAGCAACTTTTTTCCGTGATAGCATGCGATAGTTTATACCAAACTAGACGGTATGCCCGGCTTCGCTTGGGTGTTCTACTACATCGGCTATTTCACACAGATGAGGGAATTTGCTATTACTGGTAATTCCATCCAAGATGCTCGTCATTTTGGTGATCAGCATGCTGACAGACCCGAATGGCCTTTTTTAAACGACCTATCGGTGAGAAATGAAATAATGAAGTTATCTCTGTGGAAAATGCATCCAATTTGTGTCCAGTTTCTTCGAGAACCCCAGTAAATGCGCTTTTACCCGTCCCTAAGAAGAGGCGAAAAATTCAAAAGCGACTAAAAATTTAACTAAAGGTATAACTCAATGTTTCCATACATAGTGATTGTCGTGTTTGTGTTCAGCGCATTAAAAAACCCCAGTGAGCATGTCCTCAACGATCCCTAAGCAAAAGTTGTGGAAAATCGATAAAATCAATAAACCGATTCCGTCGCTCAAAACCTTATCATGATCGTGTTCAGCATATTCGAAACCCCCGGTGGACATATCCTCGCCGACCCTTGAACGAAAATAGTGAAAAAATCGATTAGATCGATAGGGTAAACGATAGTCTCCGGTATAAAGTATCCTATAACCTCCACCAGCTCCTGAAAGGTCTGTATGTAAAATTTGGTCCCGATCGCTCTATCTTCCACAATTTCTATTTGGAACATGCACACAAACAAACACACCCACACACAAACATACAGACTCACAAACTTTCACTTTTATATGTACAGACGTATTATGACGTACTTTTGTATGTACAGACGTATTATGACGTATATATATATACCAGTCTGGCCGTCCGGCTAACGCCGGACTTCCAGACTTCTACTGATGCTCGTTTCGCTCGCATACTGCACATGCACGTTGAAACCAAACACAAAAGTGTAAATGGATTGATAAGATCTGCATCCTTCCACGCAGTTCTACCGCTCTCCTGAGAAACCCTTGATCCCGTAGGTGGTAGCTTCCCCCCATAGGAACGAAGTTATGCTCTTCCATGTAAGCGGAGTTAGTGGACATGAAGAACTGAGTGTAACCGATCCAGTGCAAATGTTATCTTGAAATGATTTAGGCTCAACTGGTTGTTGTGGTAATTCAAGTGATAAGGGTCCACCGGTGTATATAAACGGAAAGGAAGGAGTGATTCATTCAGAAGCAAACGGAATGGGAAGAGAACACTGATACGAAAGGAAACAATGTACAGCTAGGTGATTTAGGTAGGAGGGTCTGCCGAAACAGCGTAAGCGTACCCCTCATGCAGAAATAGACCCGCCTAGCGAATTCCTATTACCTGTGGGAGCCGGCGCACCCTTATCACACCTTCGGACCCGACTCCAGGCGTTTCCCCACTTTTGGACGCCGGCGCACCCTTATCACACCATTGGACCCGACTCCAGGCGTTTCCTCACTTTTGGACGCCGGCGCACCCTTATCACACCGTTGGACCCGACTCCAGGCGTTTCCCCACTTTTGGACGCCGGCGCACCCTTATCACACCGTTGGACCCGACTCCAGGCGTTTCCTCACTTTTGGACGCCGGCGCACCCTTATCACACCATTGGACCCGACTCCAGGCGTTTTCCCACTTTTGGACGCCGGCGCACCCTTATCACACCATTGGACCCGACTCCAGGCGTTTTCCCACTTTTGGACGCCGGCGCACCCTTATCACGCCGTTGGACCCGACTCCAGGCGTTTCCCCACTTTTGGACGCCGGCGCACCCTTATCACACCATTGGACCCGACTCCAGGCGTTTCCCCACTTTTGGACGCCGGCGCACCCTTATCACACCGTTGGACCCGACTCCAGGCGTTTCCCCACTTTTGGACGCCGGCGCACCCTTATCACCCGTTGGACCCGACTCCAGGCATTTCCCCACTTTTGGACGCCGGCGCACCCTTATCACATTGGACCCGACTCCAGGCGTTTTCCCACTTTTGGACGCCGGCGCACCCTTATCATACCGTTGGACCCGACTCCAGGCGTTTCCCCACTTTTGGACGCCGGCGCACCCTTATCACACCGTTGGACCCGACTCCAGGCGTTTCCCCACTTTTGGACGCCGGCGCACCCTTATCACACCGTGGACCCGACTCCAGGCGTTTCCCCACTTTTGGACGCCGGCGCACCCTTATCACACCGTTGGACCCGACTCCAGGCGTTTCCCCACTTTTGGACGCCGGCGCACCTTATCACATTGGACCCGACTCCAGGCGATTCCGCACTTTTCGACGCCGGCGCACCCTTATCACACCATTGGACCCGACTCCAGGCGTTTTCCCACTTTTGGACGCCGGCGCACCCTTATCACACCATTGGACCCGACTCCAGGCGTTTCCCCACTTTTGGACGCCGGCGCACCCTCATCACACCATTGGACCCGACTCCAGGCGTTTCCCCACTTTTCCACGCCGGCGCGCCCTTATCACACCATTGGACCCGACTCCAGGCGTTTCCGCACTTTTCGACGCTGGTGCACCCTCATCACACCATTGGACCCGACTCCAGGCGTTTTCACACTTTTCCACGCCGGCGCGCCCTTATCACACCATTGGACCCGACTCCAGGCGTTTCCCCACTTTTGGACGCCGGCGCACCCTTATCACACTGTTTGGACCGTCTCCAGGCGTTTCCCCACTTTTGGACGCCGGCGCACCCTTATCACACCATTGGACCCGACTCCAGGCGTTTCCCCACTTTTGGACGCCGGGCCCACCCTTATCACCGTCGGACCCGACTCCAGGCGTTTCCCCACTTTTGGATGCCTGGCGCACCCTTATCACACCGTTGGACCCGACTCCAGGCGTTTCCCCACTTTTGGACGCCGGCGCACCCTTATCACACCATTGGACCCGACTCCAGGCGTTTTCCCACTTTTGGACGCCGCGCACCCTTATCATACCGTTGGACCCGACTCCAGGCGTTTCCCCACTTTTGGACGCCGGCGCACCCTTATCACACCATTGGACCCGACTCCAGGCGTTTCCCCACTTTTGGACGCCGGCGCACCCTTATCACACCATTGGACCCGACTCCAAGCGTTTTTCCACTTTTGGACGCCGGCGCACCCTTATCACACCATTGGACCCGACTCCAGGCGTTTTTCCACTTTTGGACGCCGGCGCACCCTTATCACACCGTTGGACCCAACTCCAGGCGTTTCCCCACATTTGGACGCCGGCGCACCCTTATCACACCATTGGACCCGACTCCAGGCTTTTCCGCACTTATGGACACCGGCGCAGCATTATCACATCGCTGGACCCGACTCCAGGCGTTTTCCCACTTTTGGATGCCTAAGGATGTATCATACCGTTGGACCCGGACTCCAGGCGTTTCCCCACTTTTGGACGCCGGCGCACCCTTATCACACTGCATTGGACCCGACTCCAGGCGTTTCCCCACTTTTCTGGACGCCGGCGCACCCTTATCACACCGTTGGACCCGACTCCAGGCGTTTCCCCACTTTTTGGACGCCGGCGCACCCTTATCACACCGTTGGACCCGACTCCAGGCGTTTCCCCACTTTTGGACGCCGGCGCACCCTTATCACACCGTTGGACCCGACTCCAGGCGTTTCCCCACTTTTGGACGCCGGCGCACCCTTATCACACCATTGGACCCGACTTCAGGCGTTTCCTCACTTTTGGACGCCGGCGCACCCTTATCACACCATTGGACCCGACTCCAGGGTGTCTCCCCACTTTTGGACGCCGGGCGCACCCTTATCACACCATTGGACCCGACTCCAGGCGTTTTCCCACTTTTGGACGCCGGCGCACCCTTATCACACCATTGGACCCGACTCCAGGCGTTTCCCCACTTTTTGGACGCCGGCGCACCCTTATCACACTCGTTGGACCCGACTCCAGGCGTTTCCCCACTTTTGGACGCCGGCGCACCCTTATCACACCGTTGGACCCGACTCCAGGCGTTTCCCCACTTTTGGACGCCCTGGCGCACCCTTATCACACCATTGGACCCGACTCCAGGCGTTTCCCCCGACTTTTGGACGCCGGCGCACCCTTATCACACCATTGGACCCGACTCCAGGCGTTTCCTCACTTTTGCAGACGCCGGCGCACCCTTATCACACCGTTGGACCCGACTGCAGGCGTTTTCCCACTTTTGGACGCCGGCGCACCCTTATCACACAATCGTCGGACCCGACTCCAGGCGTTTCCCCACTTTTTGGACGCCGGCGCACCCTTATCACACCATTGGACCCGACTCCAGGCGTTTTCCCACTTTTGGACGCCGGCGCACCCTTATCACACCGTTGGACCCGACTCCAGGCGTTTCCTCACTTTTGGACGCCGGCGCACCCTCTATCACACCGTTGGACCCGACTGCAGGCGTTTCCCCACTTTTGGACGCCGGCGCACCCTTATCACACCGTTGGACCCGACTCCAGGCGTTTCCCCACTTTTGGACGCCGGTGCACCCTTATCACACCGTTGGACCCGACTCCAGGCGTTTCCCCACTTTTGGACGCCGGCGCACCCTTATCACACCATTGGACCCGACTCCAGGCGTTTCCTCACTTTTGGACGCCGGCGCACCCTTATCACACCATTGGACCCGACTCCAGGCGTTTTCCCACTTTTGGACGCCGGCGCACCCTTATCACACCATTGGACCCGACACCAGGCGTTTTCCCACTTTTGGACGCCGGCGCACCCTTATCACACCATTGGACCCGACTCCAGGCGTTTTCCCACTTTTGGAACGGCCGGCGCACCCTTATCATACCGTTGGACCCGACTCCAGGCGTTTCCCCACTTTTGGACGCCGGCGCACCCTTATCACACCATTGGACCCGACTCCAGGCGTTTCCCCACTTTTGGACGCCGGCGCACCCTTATCACACCGTTGGACCCGACTCCAGGCGTTTCCCCACTTTTGGACGCCGGCGCACCCTTATCACACCATTGGACCTGACTCCAGGCGTTTCCTCACTTTTGGACGCCGGCGCACCCTTATCACACCATTGGACCCGACTCCAGGCGTTTTCCCACTTTTGGACGCCGGCGCACCCTTATCACACCATTGGACCCGACACCAGGCGTTTTCCCACTTTTGGACGCCGGCGCACCCTTATCACACCTATTGGACCCGACTCCAGGCGTTTTCCCACTTTTGGACGCCGGCGCACCCTTATCATACCGTTGGACCCGACTCCAGGCGTTTCCCCCACTTTTGGGACGCCGGCGCACCCTTATCACACCATTGGACCCGACTCCAGGCGTTTCCTCACTTTTGGACGCCGCGCACCCTTATCACACCATTGGACCCGACTCCAGGCGTTTTCCCACTTTTGGACGCCTGGCGCACCCTTATCACACCATTGGACCCGACTCCAGGCGTTTTCCCACTTTTGGACGCCGGGCGCACCCTTATCACTACCATATCGGACCCGACTCCAGGCGTTTTCCCACTTTTGGACGCCGGCGCACCCTTATCACACCATTGGACCCGACTCCAGGCGTTTTCCGCGACTTTTGGACGCCGGCGCACCCTTATCACACCATTGGACCCGACTCCAGGCGTTTTCCCACTTTTGGGACGCCGGCGCACCCTTATCACACCATTGGACCCGACACCAGGCGTTTTCCCACTTTTGGACGCCGGCGCACCCTTATCACACCATTGGACCCGACTCCAGGCGTTTTCCCACTTTTGGACGCCGGCGCACCCTTATCATACCGTTGGACCCGACTCCAGGCGTTTCCCCCACTTTTGGACGCCGGCGCACCCTTATCACACCATTGGACCCGACTCCAGGCGTTTCCCCACTTTTGGACGCCGGCGCACCCTTATCACACCGTTGGACCCGACTCCAGGCGTTTCCCCACTTTTCCCGGACGCCGGCGCACCCTTATCACACCGTTGGACCCGACTCCAGGCGTTTCCCCCACTTTTGGACGCCGGCGCACCCTTATCACACCGTTGGACCCGACTCCAGGCGTTTCCCCACTTTTGGACGCCGGCGCACCCTTATCACACCATTGGACCCGACTCCAGGCGTTTCCTCACTTTTGGACGCCGTGCGCACCCTTATCACACCATTGGACCCGACTCCAGGCGTTTTCCCACTTTTGGACGCCGGCGCACCCTTATCACACCATTGGACCCGACTCCAGGCGTTTTCCCACTTTTGGACGCCGGCGCACCCTTATCACACCATTGGACCCGACTCCAGGCGTTTTCCCACTTTTGGACGCCGGGCGCACCCTTATCACACCATTGGACCCGACTCCAGGCGTTTTCCCACTTTTGGACGCCGGCGCACCCTTATCACACCGTTGGACCCGACTGCAGGCGTTTCCCCACTTTTAGACGCCGGTGCACCCTTATCACACCGTTGGACACGACTGCAGGCGTTTCCCCACTTTTGGACGCCGGCGCACCCTTATCACACCGTTGGACCCGACTCCAGGCGTTTCCCCCACTTTTGGACGCCGGTGCACCCTTATCACACCATTGGACCCGACTCCAGGCGTTTCCCCACTTTTGGACGCCGGTGCACCCTTATCACACCGTTGGACCCGACTCCAGGCGTTTGCCCACTTTTGGACGCCGGCGCACCCTTATCACACCGTTGGACCCGACTCCAGGCGTTTCCCCACTTTTGGACGCCGGTGCACCCTTATCACACCGTTGGACCCGACTTCAGGCGTTTCCCCACTTTTGGACGCCGGCGCACCCTTATCACACCGTTGGACCCGACTGCAGGCGTTTCCCCACTTTTAGACGCCGGTGCACCCTTATCACACCGTTTGGACACGACTGCAGGCGTTTCCCCACTTTTGGACGCCGGCGCACCCTTATCACACCGTTGGACCCGACTCCAGGCGTTTCCCCACTTTTAGACGCCGGTGCACCCTTATCACACCGTTGGACCGACTGCAGGCGTTTCCCCACTTTTGGACGCCGGCGCACCCTTATCACACCGTTGGACCCGACTCCAGGCGTTTTCCCACTTTTGGACGCCGGCGCACCCTTATCACACCGTTGGACCCGACTCCAGGCGTTTCCCCACTTTTGGACGCCGGCGCACCCTTATCACACCGTTGGACACGACTGCAGGCGTTTCCCCACTTTTGGACGCCGGCGCACCCTTATCACACCGTTGGACCCGACTCCAGGCGTTTTCCCACTTTTGGACGCCCTCGCACTCCTACAGCAACAGTGGATCCGGTGTAGAACATTTTCTTCGGTCTAGGCCACGCCCTCGAATTTCGTTTCACACACACTGACTGACTGACACACACACGCACACACACACGTGACAGACTAAGCCCTTTATTATAAGTCATGATATATATATCTACACTGGAAAAAATGGGGGAGGGGAAAGTTTGGTAAAGGTCCCATCTTAATTTACGAGGAGAATTCCACAATTCATCTGGAATAAGGTCTACCATTTTGTATGTTGGAACGCCTGCGGGTACAGTCATTGTCGAAAAGATAGACGGACTGCAGGAACGCGGTGGGACGTGAACGATGGATGGGAGGAGAGCATGCTGCAAGTAAGAGGTCCCACCGGGATTCTACGGCCGCAACGATATGAAACCGCAAGCGCGAACCGTTTGTCTTTTCGACGAGGACTGTACTGTGCCCCAACAGCAAGTACGTTTGTAGCACAGATGAACAGAATTGAAGATCACAGATCGAGTAACAACTCTCATGACTTGAGCAAATTCCTTTCTCTGGATCATACAACATCACTCGCGCCACATTAAAGCTACAAGGCTTTAAAGCCCTAAGAAAAAAGAGGTCTTTTAACTCTCTTCTAAATGCTACTAACTCTTTCAAATGCTCGCATCAACAAATTATCACAAGCAAGGCATTTCATCTTCATGTAACATTCCTAGAAAGCCTTACTTGAATTTTGTCACTTTTCCCATAGAAAACAGTGGAACAGACAGTTTCGCAGAGAATCATTGTCCACCGCGGGAAGCCGGAGCTGCGCTTCGTGTGGACTACAATGACTTTCTTCCAATGACTTCCGTTCAGATGGCCCAAAAGTAATGTGACACACGGGTCCAAAAGAAAGCTCTGCGAAGCGTGCGCTAGGATGAAAATTGCACGCCTTTCGCTCACTTCACGCTGCAACTTTCTTTTGCTGCAAGTGAACTGTAAGCTCGCTCCACTTCCTACTGAATTATCCCTTGTTTTCAGATGTTTTTTGATATTGAGCCGGAACAACAACTGGCCTCCACGGGGATCGACTTAACAATCAAAACTTGTAGGAGTAGAATTTTTCCCTTTATTACTTTTCGAACCCGTCAAGATTTCCCTTCCGTTGCTGCGGTTTCCAGGTGTGAGCAGTACCTCGACGCCTGATGAGCCACTCAATCCACCATTATCTAAATCGCCACGAGATGCCTTCTTCTGGGCTTTGTTTTCGGCCGTCCTTCTGCTGATGGTACTCAGCTTCACTTCGAATCTGTTTCTGACCATAGTTCTCGCCAGGAGCTCTTTCAGAAATATTTGCGTGAGTGATTTTTTTGCTGCAGAAGCTTTAATAACGATAGAAGAGTATCTTTCACTTGCGCATGCCGAAGACAAGTACGACCGGTTTTTGGCGCTGAAATGGAACAATCACCCATTCAGAGGGGTGCTGCGTAAATGTTTCCTTTAAGGACTGAGAACGTTCAACCGTTTTTGAACATTACCATGACAATTGTTTTATCGAGACATTTCTAGCAATATTGCCTTGGCCTGCTCCTCCGTGTCGCCTTCGTGGAAGCATACTCTCGCACTCTTCATCAGTTTACATAGAAGCTATAGTCCAACAGGAAACTTATTTGAAAACAAGCTAAGGATAGCAATACATGTTAAATACTACCCAGATAAAGCCGCAACCGATATGCTAGCGAACCGTAAAACAACTTTGCCTCCAGCACCTAACCCTGTAGTTCCAAAATCTGCTCCTTCTGTGGAGGCAACTCGATATCCACTACCATGCACTGCTCCTCTTTTCGTTTTTGGCTTCTTAGCTGTTAAACAAAACTCTTCTGCTCTTGCACTTACTACTTGGTGTCAAACGCAAATGTTTCGGCTACGTATATGTATTTAGAGAGGAATGGTGACATGACAATCTAGTTCCAGAGATGAGCATTCATGACTTCCGCTACAATTTAACCTATTTTTAGCGCTCTTTCTGCAAAATAATGCTGTTATTTGTGGCCACCATCGTTGTCAGCAGTGCCAGCGACATCTTGTGTATGGTCTACTTCGAGGGAATGCGATACACTTCAACGCTGCTTCGCGATATAACATTACTCGTGTCCCTGGTTGCTTGCTATTACACGACTGCTCTCATTTTCCTACTCGGTCTCAACCGTTTTGGTGTATTTTGCTCGCCAAAGATCAACAAAGTTATTATGAAAAGGTAGGAAGAGTAATCACTCTTCTCCAAATCTAGTAAACGCTTGTACTTAGAAAGCTTCAAATTTTGGGCCTGAAGACGTATCGAGAAAGAAAAACATTGCGAATGTGTACTAATTGAATGAACAGAATCTTTGAGGAAATAAGATGTAGAGACGAATTATTCGGTCACATTCATTGGTGACAAGGAGTAAGAGACTGAGCCTACTTTGCTAATCACGAGTTCTCCATGCATTTGGCGTCGAAAAACTTAGTATGAAGCCCGAGGCTTGACTGGAGAAAGTTGTGTATCTTATCTTGCAAATCGCACGGTTTTGCATTCCCATGTTCAGAAAAAAAAACACTATGGCTTGGTTGGCTCCGCGCGCCTCTCTGCTAAGCATCCTGTTCAGATCGACATCGTTGCCCAAAAGTTTTTGTGTACCAGGCAATGACCCTCAAACATTACCCGCTCATCTCTTCTAAACATCGAGTGAATGTGATGCGTTTACCACTACCTCACAGAGGAGATACTGGAACTCGTACTTTCAGCAGGACACTTCATACTGTGCTTGCATTACTTTTGATACTCTCAGTCGTTGCAAGTGTGGTGGTACATAAGCTTAGTGGGTTCTCAACGAGTTACCAACAGGAGGAGGACCGACTATCGAACACTGCTCGCAACACAACTTTTTTAACGGTGAGCTTTCATAACTTTCTTCCTCAAAAAATCAACGATAATTGAGCGAAACTTACAGATATCTAACTACATTTTCTACATATTTCCGCTCATATCAACAGGGTTTTATGTCATCTGCTTTATTTCGTTGAGATCAAAACGATCACTTGCAAGTACTGGAAAGACTATCTCACTATTGGATAAGGCTGAGAAATGCACATTGAAACAAGGCATCGTCATTCTTTCGTTTTACTCGGTGAGAATCCTAGGAAAGAGTTAGGTACTGATAGTCACGTGTCGATGTTGTGGCAGCGCGGAGATATGGTTACGCAGAATCTGCTACGACATTTGTGTATGTTTTTGTGTTTCCAGTTACCTCTCGTGGCCCACTTCATTCATCGCTTAACTTCATGTGCGGACGATTCCGATGTTATAATATCTCGCATCGAAATGGCATGTTCAGTTGCAGCTCAATTGGCGATCCCGCTCACGGCACTAACATATTTAAAGGAAGTCCGAGTAGCTGCCTGGCATCTTCTGAAATGCCATCCAATAAGAAATTTGTTCGTGTATCTAGGTCATTGGATAGGTTACAATGCTCAACGAATGTAGTATCTTGATTTAGAGAGAATCAACAGATTGTTACTCTAGATCTTCCAAATGAATATTCCAGTTTCTCCCAAAAGCCTCCCTGGTTTCGTGTTTTATTTGACTTGATTTTGTCCTACACTTCCGAATAAACGTTCAAATCGTCACATTCGCACTGGGTTCCATTGAGCACGATACTATAAAGTGAATTAACTTGCCTTCGAATCATTATAGCTAGTAAACAAAAGTAACTGAATGATTACATCGGTAAAGTATGTGATGAACAGTTTACAGATGTCCACGCCCACGTAGCGAATAGCATTCACCGTCGTTGGTGACTGTGGCATTCTTCGTGATTTGCTAGTAAAGGGAACAGAGCTTGAGTAGCAACTTAGAGTGGGATGGTCGTTACCAAAATGTAGTGCTCCTACACTTTCTGCTTAACGTATTACGTTGTTCGGGATTCCGTTCTTGTAGCACATTTACCACAGTAAGCGTTATTGACATTACAGGCTCTGACGAATGACAAAATGCTGAAACGTTAGCCGAAAGATTAGATCAAACACAATCTAGGCCCACGCTCAAGCTTTTCTTCAAAATGTTGTCTGATTGCCACACTCTATATTGCCAAGTGTTGACTCGAAACTCCGACTAAGAAGATAAAAGACGTCTTCTACATACATTGCGTTGGATTGTAGAAGTTAGTCGGTACGAGCAAATCGGCTAAATACACAACCGAGAGCAAGCCATCAACGTGATTCCGAATGAACCTTATCAATCTCTAAATCGATGGATCGTTAACGTTCTTTGCACCAACGGCGACACTCTCTGTAGAATAGTCGTGAATCTCCATGTTCCTCCAAGCCACATAATGGAACACGGCAACAACAGGTTTCGCACTGACTAAGAACTAGCTGATATTCATCCGGACGATGGGTTGAAATGGCGCCATTGGATCAGCAGAACAACCAAACCAAGCCAACGATGATGAAGAGAATGTGGTGACGATATAGTGCATGGTGGTCTGCGATGATGCTACTGTCACTGATTGTCTCCAAGCGTATGTCTCCGTCAGTTTTCCCACTTTGCTTATGTGGTTGCATCACATTTTGTTCGACGAAATTGATAACTCCTATTGTGCTGGACGGAGGCATCGTGAGTTTCGGCTGCATTTGTTTGCATATTTCCCTGTTGTAGCTTTTTTTGAGCGTATATACATACGGAAGAGATTTTATGACACTTCAGGTTTGTGCAGAATCGAAGTTGGGCTTTCGAACAACGAATGATAGGACAATATTTCTCAATAAGAGGCAGTTTATTTTTCACTTTTTTCTGCCTTTTATTCTCTTTCAAATATAACAACTTCTTTTGGCTTCTTCGAGCGAAATTTGAAGGGCATTCATTTGTAAGAACTTGTCTCAAAAGTGTCACGGATTCGAATAATGTACTTGCAAAAAAAAACGGAATACATACTACATACATACTACCAACGTTTGTAGGGGTGGATACTTAACAAAAACAAACTTATGTCGGTTTGAATGAGTGAGATTTGGAGATGCTTGTCTCAATGTTAAGGATTCAAATTCAATGATTTCAACCGGTTTGGAGGCGCTGGTAGAAGCAATTTTTTTTAGTTTGGAGACCACTGGTTAAGCTGAGGGTGTGCTTTGAAATGTGCTCCTCAATTGTTGTTTTGATAATGAATTATACTTTCCATTCTTGCTCTGCCCATTAGAAAGACAAGAATCATCTCAATGCTCTTCGCTCTTTGGAGTTGTGAACGGTACAAGGGGTGGTGCATTGCACATGAGTCATATAGTTAATGTCATATGAGTCCTATAGTTTGCCTAGCAAACTGAAGGTTCCGCGTGATACGCATCAGAACTGTGGAAGGAGTACCGAGAAACGGCACCTATCTCTCCACGTGTTCAACGTAATGCACAACATCGACACGCTTTGACATTCGCAACCTCAATCTCTGAGAATGCATTCTTCGAGGTCCTCAGATTAATGTTCTATAACTACATATCGACAAATTCTTCGAAAAATTGAAATCCTAAAATTGGGAAGAGTCTAGGATTTTTGGGAGTAAGGAAATAAAGATGTCCGTAGGATTTCGTGCACCTGAAAAAATTTAAAACTAGTCCATTTCTTTTCTATCCACGAACCGAAACGACGATGGAAATGGTGGGGAAAAACTAGCCCTGTGGTAGCCAATACAAAACTTTTTTCTTTGTTGCACAGGTTTACTTGTTTGATCATGTCTATTACCTCTGACACTGCTCTACAATGAGCAACATTGTGGGGAAGGTTCCAGTTCTCACTAAAACAGATTCAAAGGGAAAATCATGCGTTACTTTTAAAGTCATGGTTCTACTGCTATGCCAGATTGCTTAAGAAACTTCTAGAACATTTAAAAGTAGTTTATACCAGATCGATCTTACCCTTTTCTTTGAGATTTCTTATTAAATTTGTTCTCCTCACTCCCTCACTTCGGTACGCAATCCGAATTTCTGGTCATGATTAAATATAATATAATAGTCGATTTTGCTGTTTCATCTCATGAATTTTCAATGATTTCCAATTGTTTGCATCTTTTAACACTGCTTATAACAGAAACACCCTAGGTAACACCAAGTGATAATTGACCGGGTCTCATCCGCATTGTCTTGTACAAGTTCAGTTATACTAATCGACACCTAGCTAACACTTGTTCCATATTATTCAGCAAGTTGGCTGAAAATTCAACCCTTTCTAACTCTACTACTAACTTGATATGACTTTTTAAGGCACCGATGTTGGATCACTGTAACAAACAAATGTTTTTATACACAAAAAAATATCTAAATATCATAAGTAGGTATAAGTTAGGGAGTACTAATCAAATAGCATAAAACTATCTGTTTTTTTAAATCGTTTCCTCAATAAATTCTGGATCTCCTTGGGAATGCGAGATATTCCTATGGACATACAAAGGGAACAGTATTCGTATTTGTGCCATAGACGCTATTATATGAATCAACCAGAGTAATGACTTCTCATGTCGGTAATTGAAGACAATCAATTCATTTCCTGTGTCTAGCGTTGTATAACAACACTACCACTTCAGCTTCGTTAGTCGCAGTAATCTAACGCCTTATCAGTATCTTAATATACGTGCCGTTGAAAGCAAAAACTTCATATATGTATTTAGTTCAGCAAATGTGTTTATGTACACTCTGTTTAGGTGAACTCCACTCTCCGCGACTAGTCTAGTCTGCCTTTTCACTTTTTGGCCTTAAAAGCACGATTCCATCTGATTTTTTATGCAGATGATGTCAGACACTCTTGACTTTCTCGCCACGCTGGTTCAAATAATGCACAGCAAAAGTCACAGAAGTGACAAATCCCGTTTTCTCTAGGGTGGATGTACCCGCTCCTTGGAGCAGTGGCGCTGCAAGCTGTGCTGGCTGTCCGCCACAGCAGCAGCGTTAGGTGAATTCTTCTCGGCCTGTCCGATGGATGAGATCAAGGGTAACATACGTCTTTCCCCGTAAATGTGCTCCAGCAAACTGGTGCAGGCCTCGTCCAAGTCGTCCGAAATCGAGTTTACAGGCCGTTCTGCGGTATTTTGAATACATTGCAGGAATCAGCGCATCTAGAAGGTTCAGAATGTGTCCATAGCTCAGACAAGAATGTGAGGTGAGCTCCTCCTTTTAACAAAGAGATCTCTGCCAGGTCTGTTCATTTCAGTCGGTATGTTAACCGGCAACATAGAGCCAAACACATGAGAATTCGAAATGCATCTGTAGCCATACACGCCAAACAATGAAAAAACATCTGCTATGTACATCATGCCCATGCTATACTTCCAAGAAAGTCGGTTTTTCTTGTGATGGAGGTTATGAAAAAATGCAATAAACCATGAGTGAAGTCTTGAGCTAAGTTATTCTGAGTAATTCTCTGATTTTTTTCTTTTTGCTCACTCCTCATCTGCCTTACTGTTCGTAAGTATAGAGGGAGCGATGAGTGAACAAGCGCATGAGAATGTTGTCAGCACGACTAGCGCAAGTGTAATACAAAAAATTCTTTGGATATTACGAACATCACCTTCAAGGCACGAGATTTGTGTGTTACTCTCGATCCTGCAGGTGCAATGGTCTAGACGGCAAATGGCCACAGCTGCCCAGCTAACATTGCTACAACAAGCTTATCCTCACGTCTACAATGCCCAAACATCCATACAGAGATTATTTGTGTTTAAGCTCCGATTAATTTTTCCGATAACACAAATCCCTGATCCTCACTACCTGTCTAATATCCTTTCAGTTAGTTCAATCTACGTTTGTAAAACATGTTTCAGTAAATACGTAAAAATTTTATTTCCTCGAAGTACGCCTGTTCAAAATGTATCATGGGCTGAAAGTATCTCCGCGACTGTGTCCACTTACTTCGCGAACCAATGAGAAATCTCAACATTTGTAAGTAGAGGGTGGGCCATAAATGTGACAATAATTGTTCTGCTTCAAGAATTACTGTTCTCCCTCAAAGTCAGGTTTAATCAGAAGGTCGCCTCCGGAAGTTTCACCAGGACAGTGCTCAGGAACTCAGGTTTAGTCTGGTTTAGAACTGAAGAAACAATATATTATAGGACTTAAAAACAGCACCCACGAAAATTTTCAACTCCAAGATTTCAAGATGACCTTGGGTTTTCGACCATGAGGAACACGAATGTGAGAGTAACTTCTACTTGAACGTCGCCGGAAAACAATTTTTGAATACTATGAATCTGCTGCGATTGGACAAGACGCTCGAGTTGTCCGGCTTGGGGTAGGGCAAAAAGTCGATAGAACTGACTTGATCGCCACATATTTTCTCAACGGATTTGGATATTTTCGTAGTTTTGCGGCATATTCAAGACAAAAAAGAACAGAAATCAAAGAAAATGAAGTGTCGGCTGCACAGACTTGCTGGTGAGGAAAAAACGAGTACAATTGGAAAAGAATAGAAAAGAAATAGTACAAACAAACAAAATACGAAGAAATGGATGTTGTGGAAGGAGAAAATAGGAAACAGCTGCTGAAAAGTAAGATTAGAAAGCAAATAGACAGGTGCAGCCACAGTAGTGTAAGAATGGTAGGGAAAAGTGCGTGGAACAAAATTATTTCAAAGAAGAACTGAGCGATTGTATGTGGAAACAGCTGATTCGTTCCAACATCGTCCCACGGCTATTTCTGCGCAGCAGGTCAACTCGTATCAGCAGGCTGGGTTCGAAATGTTGAACTGATGTTATACTTCTGATATCTCATGAAATGCGGGGTCTCTGACAGCACTTCCATCACAGAATTGTCGAGACAATGCTTGAGGTTCGAAAACTCTCAAAAGTACAAAAGTGAAGATTATAGTGGGTGCTGCCTTTAATGGTTTTGTCGAGTGGCAACTCATTTGCACAGAACTCATTCAAATGTAGTAGTAGGTTTTCACGTACCTGAGACATAGTCTTGATCAAGGAGCTGGAAATCTCCGAAAAGGAACTACAAAAATAAGAAATAAATTCTCATCCAACCACTTGCGCACGGAGGCCTGCAACTTCACTTGTTGTCTCAGGGTCTGATTCCTAGCAGATGGAGGATTTTTCAAGATGTTTTCTTGTATTATCTTCGTTTGGGGTTAGTGAATATCAGTCATGTGACAGTGTCCCAAATTGCTTTACAGATCTTTTTCTGATTGCCTTTCTCTTTGTTACCGTAATTTTGGCCCGCCCAGTATATTTGAAAATTCCACTAAGGCCTCGTACTTCTGTTTCGCTGCTGAAGAATTCAGTACATCAGTGACTTCACTGCAACGAACGAGTTTGTTGATAACATATTGGAGAACTGCTGCTCCCATTTTATCTTTTTTTTCAGATGTTTGGCAACATGACCACAGAGCTGCCACTGTTACCGCTGACCATTCTTGGAGGTTGGTTTTGCACATGCGACATCTACTAGATCTATGACGATATTTATTCTAGCCCTCAAAATTTTCCAGGTGCTAGCTCTTCTGAAGATGAATCGCTGCCTGACACGGCACCTTCGGCGACACCTCGCGATGCCCCCTTTTGGATACTATTCTCTATCAATCTTTTCCTGATGATGCTTAGCTTCACGCTCAATCTTTTTCTTACCGTCATCCTTATTCAGATTAACTTCAGAGATCTGTGTGTGAGTTGATTACACGTAATAAGGAACATTGGTTATATAAAGTGAAATATGCGCACTGTTACCGCGATGCTTTTTGAAACAAGAACGTGTTCATGGCATAATAATAACTTGATAGAGATTGGGCTGAAGCTCCAGTGTTCCATATCTCGAGTAAAGAACTTCCTATAGTTCTTAGGTTGTCGGAAGTGTTTCCTTTCGCTTTTGGCCTCCTTTTTGAATTTAAGTTCCTCTTTAAAACAAATAACGATTAGCCACATTTGTGCCATCATTACTTGAAGGAAGTGTAGCGGTAGAGTAGGATATGTTGGCAGCAACTGCCACTGAGCGATTCCGTTGTAATTCGAGCAAATACGAAGCATCGTCGTCCATGTAGGTGGCTCTCGTTTTTGTGATAGATTCAACAACAACATGATCGCGCCAAGCCTTGGCGTCCTAAACTCATCCTGAAGTGAACTCCACGGCTGCTCCAACGACGCAGCGTTGTCGTTGTTGAAGCAGTCAGAGAGTGCAGTTTAGGATGTTACTTATTATTCACAGTCTACGGGCCTTACTCCTTCGACCACCATCGGAGGGTCTCCCAGTGTGGTTGAATGCCATCGGAAAACACAGTTCTGTTATTGGAATTGATGCTTCTTGAGGAATGATGCCGAGTACAGCAGCACTTAGGTTTTAGGAGTGCTTCAGGACGGTCTACGATAAGACATACATATTGCTAAAAGAATTATAGGATAGGTGGAAAAGTCGCAACTGAAGAAACATAGCTGATAGGAGGATTCCCAAACAAACTGAGTAAGGAATACGGAAAATGAGGCCAGTGCCCTACTATGCAAGATCGTGGAGTTGCAACTAAATAAGAGCCTTGAAATGATGTCTCGGGAGCTATAGCACTGTCTGCCATTCCGTGAAAGATCTCAAACCTCTTATTCGTAAGCGGATACTTACCAGATTGGAAACATCTACACACATTTCAGTGTTCTTTCTACAAAATCATGCTTGCGTTTGTCGCCTCCATTGTTGTTAGCACGACAAGCGATATCGTGTGCATGGTATACTTTGAGGGGATGCGGTACAATTCAGTGGTGCTGTCCGGTGCAACATCACTGGCATTTCTGATACCTTCCTATTACACTCCTGTTGTAGTTTTTCTTCTTGGTCTAAATCGATTTGCCGCATTTTGCTCACAGAAGCTGAATGACTTTATGATGAGAAGGTAAGATTAATTTTTCAGGCGCAATCAAGTGATAAAGGTACAACATTGAAATTTCGTTGCCAAAGGGTGACCGAAAATTATCCGTGCGCCCCCAGTTCTGTGAGAATCCCATTCGCGTTATTTTTTCATTCCTATTACATGCTTATCTTTTATTCCCAAATAACAGTTATCTCATGATGGTTGTCTCCAACGTCATGGGTATGCCATTATACAACTCATAGAGACTGAAAGCCTGTAACGTACATGGCGTACATTGTGAAAACGTTATCCCTCCACCTTAAGATACAACAAAAAGCTTCGAAGAGCTCGGAAACCATGAGGACAAAGAAGGTAGATATCTTACTATTACTGCAGTCACTCCCAAGCAAGTGAAGGTTGATCGGAGCAGGGTTCACAGAAATCCGTAAATTCCTTGCCCAAAATGGTGACAGAGGTCAGGATCGTCCAGAGACCCATGAGAGAAAGAGTTCGAGAGAAGCCGAACATTTATCCTCACCACTCTCAAAAAAACCCACGCTTTATCCGATACTGAGCAGAGAACAGGAAGAATTTGTACAGATAGATGCTCAAGCGATTCCTTCATTTTCACTACCGCTCGATCGTCTTTTCACTGTAGCAAACGCCCAGAGCGACAGAGTCGTACGCGGATATATTGCTTAGGCCTACTCAAGCTATCGATAGAACAGGTCAACTCCTATCTCTGACGCCGGATATATAATGTCCAGAGGCAGGGCTCCCTTAGTTTTTTGTGGTCTCCGATGCTATCATACATTTGCGTTTACGTGAGCAATGACGTAATGCTAAAAGACTTTACCAGATTGTGTGGAGCTGCACTTCCTGAAAATAACATGCGTATCCTGCGATAGGCTCCGCTCCTCAAGAGGTAAAAATCGTTGAAGATTGGAGTAAACCTCAGCCCAGTAAAGCAAAACCACATTTTTCGCCAGTATTTTAATACTATTTACGCTTATAGCAATGGTCGACGCGGAATGTGGACGAGAGGAGGAGGGAGAGGGGGGGGGGCTCTCTGCACCTGAGAAGACCCGGATGGAGAATAAAATTAATGAAATCATCAGTTATAGCAATCAATAATTACTAAGGACTATTTTAAAGACGTTGATAAACACAAATAATTGGAAATAAAGTATGATAGTACAAGATTTTTATTTTTTCTGTGAAGTAATTCCAAGAATTTGGCAAACCATTCTCAGAAGGAGGTGTGCCTTTGCCACTGGCGTATATTGCTTTACCACGGGTGTTACTCCATAGTTGATAGCGAAACCTACGAAGGAAGTATTGATCAACGCCAGCTTTAAGCATTACCCTTTAACTTATGGAATTTGCTCAACCTTTATCTCTCAGCGACCTACTTTGTATTCTGCTTGTGATGCTGCTGTTATTCTCAGTTATTGTCGCTGTCGTGGTATTTAGACTTGAAGGTTCTTCAAGCGTCGAGAAAGATGCTAGTCAAGCTATGGATACTGGCGACAATGGTTCAGTTCCATTGACGGTGAGGCTCTTCTGTTTTGAGCAATCCACAGCAAATGAGATAAATTTTTAGATATCTAACTATACCTTCTACGCGATTCCAATCTTATCAACCCCTTTTTACGTGATGTGCTTCATTTCGCTGAGATCACAGCGATCACTTGCCAGCACTGAAAAGACGATGTCACTGCTGGATAAGGCAGAAAAAAGCACACTGAAGCAAGGCGTTGCCATTCTCTTCTTTCACTTGGTGAGACAGTTTCAGACTATGTACATATGTGTGAAGAATTGAGAGTTCTGACTGAGATGCAGCTCTGAGAAACTGTTGCCATGTAACATGTTATAATGGAAAGATAAGTAAGCAGGATTCTATGAACTTTGTGAGGAATGTTGTGATTACAGTTATCTCTCGTGATTCACATCCTCCTTCGCTTCTATACACCTGCAGATGCGTCGTATTTTACACTGTCTCGTATTGAAATTGCAACTTCAACCTCGATTCAACTGGCGATCCCACTTACCTCACTGGCGTATTCCAAGGAGATTCGAGAAGCCTCTCAGCGTCTCGTAGAATGCAAATCTGTAAGAACTTCATTTTCATACGCTATGGAGAATCTTCAGCGATCGGGGATCAATTCTTCATCATTTATTCGGAAAAAGTCTAGCATCATACATACGTGAGTCTCCATGTGGTGGTCCCAAAGCTCGCACAGCCTCACTTTTGCGGAGCTTCTAAATCTTGATAGTAGCTTTGTTGGATGACCACAGAACCTCTTTAATTAAACGCGAACAGTCGTCTCTCACCTTGCTTCTGTTACGAGCTCGTGCTGCGTGCACAACCAATGTTCTGAATCACCCTTTATAGCTATCGGACATTCACCACTCACTACGTAGGGCTTCGGTAGATAGCTCGTCCAAGACCCTGCAGGTTCCACTTTTCCCGAAAAGGACCCTTGATCGTTGAGGTCGAGTGTAGCGCAGTGGCAAGAGGTGCTCTGCGCAAGCATACAGTCGATGGCGCCAAACGCCCGAGGCCAACCAAGCCTTCCATACTTCCGAGTAAGTAGATTAGTGCCAGAGGAGTCTAGGAGGATGAAGCACTGACTAGTCACATCGGATTTGGCGCTCCATGCAAGTCGCTGTATACGGCACTAGACACCTTCAATACCCCTACGATGCTCAGCTGAAGTTGAATGTGTGGCGTATCCTACAAACCGGGATTGACTAACGCCGACCACTTCATGCTTCATCCTTCATTGTTGCTTTAGGATAGTAGATAAATCTTTACAAACTAAAAATATCCTGCAAATCACGTCCGGCTCTCCATTCCCAAATGTGGGAAGACACAAGGATCCAACGCCGCACTCTCGGGTGCTAGGTCTGCAAAGACGATTCTTTGTTGTCTCCCGACAGTCCACAGCCTGCTCCATATCTGAGTAGTACCGTTCATAATTTCCTGACTGAATTGAATCAAAGATCCGGGGTGAGCTATTACAGGCCAAACTCGATTTTCCACTAGCTACCGCTTGAGATCAGTGCTTAGTTTCTTCCCTCATCATTCAAGGTCGAAGATGTTGTCTGCCAGCTATAAACTTGGGATGGTAGTTGAATGTGAATGCACAGCAAAGATAGCTGTGCTCCTACAGCAGACTTAAGTGACTACATGCTTACACATTTTTACCTAAAAAGTGTTTCCAAACAAGCATGCGCCTTCTGCAACCACTCCTGGCGGACCTAGCAGTCACGTGACGAAGTCTGCACGTACGGCCTCATCCAGTTGAGGATTTTTCCAGTGGAAGCAACGATTCCTGATTGTTTTTTTCTACACTCTGTTCAGATTCCTTTGTATTTTTATGAGAGAGTTGTCAGTATAGCAGCACGAAAATACTCGGCTATACCGTTAGGTAACCACTTAATAGAACGCTTTGAAGAGTCTTCAGTTTTACACAGAACTCGAGTTTACTATCTTTTCCTTGCGCATTTGTTACTTTGTTCTGTTCCATACGTATCTTTCATGTTGTTGTGTAGATAACTTATAGAATATGATTCTGATTGCATAATTCAGCCACGATCAAGGAAACAATGTTCGCTTCCTTCTCGTACGCTGTATAAATGTTTTATTTCCTGTCAGGATGTCAAAGTTTTATAAATAATCCACAAAGGAAAAACCTATGCGTATTTTGCTCCCACATTCCGATAATTTCCGGCATTGAAATTGTCATTCAGGTATCAATGGAACAAAAAAAGCAGTTGTGCGATAGCATCTATTCCATTAGTCCGATATACGGGACCATTGATCTATGACATTTTCTACGTTTTCATACACAACATAGGGACAACTGTCAGTGCACCGTTTCTCATTACGACAATTGGCGATTGTGATGAAAGTGTATTCAAAACAGAGTGTAAAAAATGATTAGAAAAATGAAATACTATAGTAGTGATGAGCACAGAAAGTTGTATCTTTTGTTCTCTTGAAGATCACGTAATTTGTGCACAAACAAAAGTTTTAAAGAGAGGTGACATTTCACGAACAGGGCTCTTACATATCGAAGAATCATCTCTCTCGAGGAATAACATGATGGAGAAGTATTAGGTTCCTGGTTCTTTGAAAACAACACGCTGACAAGACATTATATTATTGGGATTCAATTCAGATTGCCTCCGCTATATCATCCGCTTTGTCTGGTGCTTGTAATTATTCCGACATGAAATATAAACCTTGCAATGTGATGGTGCTGAATCCCAACAACCCGGAAGACCTAGGAGTACAACGCAGAGAACACTTCCGCTTTTGGGTGTGTATGATTGGGAGGGGAAATGAGGCTTTATCAGGCTACTGCGATTGGCGCCTTTAATCAATGCACCAATCATAATAACCTGGTAAAGCACCTCTCCCCCTAGGATGGCACACGCCCTCTGCCCTCAAGAAGAAAATATTAGGTTACTTCGTAGGTTCTGTCCCTGCATGCTTATCACATTGTTATCACTTGTTATCGCAAGATCTATTGCTGACATAATCTAGATTATGAGAAAGGACTACGTACGCGCTACTGAAGTATGGGTCATTGGGCTAGAAACCTGCACCGATAGAAAGTCATTTGCAGCAGAAACACTACTCTGGTTCGTCGCCAGCGTAGAAGAAACCAAATCTCGTAAAAGGATGTGCATTTGGAGTATGGAGGATGTTCTAATTCTTGAACTGTGACGTAATGGTTTCTTGCGGAGATAATTTGCTTCACCATAAACTGTGTTTGAAGACCCTATTTGAGTTGGATTTCGAGGTTGGGAAAGCGCAACTGGAAGGAAACGTCCTGACAACCACGTGCCAGTTGATATTTGGTTTACTGCGCTTTCAATCACCCAAAGCAGTTGGACTATAAACAATTGATAGCAGACCTAGAACCAACGCATCGGCGGAGCAACCACTAGGAAACGCGCGACTTGAGATGGACGGAACATGTCACCCGCCAAGGCTGGCAGCACGACTCGCTTCCGTCAGAATGCATGAATTCACCTGCCACGTAACACACAATACACAATCGCACCGGCCCCCTAGGCTGCCAACCATGCCACTACAAGACATGCAACACAACTTGGTTCCATATACTATGCACAACTAACACATCAACGACATATGTGACGGACTTATATGCTGCCACCATTGCCGTATATGTTTAACTACATATGTAAGATATTGACTGTGCTAATATATGCGGCCGCTACCTTCGCGGCACCCGTCTATACTCTTGCTACACAATGCGAACATGTGCCGTGCTCTGCAGGAGCAGCGTGTGCTCCATGTCTCCTCGCGCAACCAGGAATGTCGGGTTACCTCTGTGTAGCGCAGCTCCCTTAGGAATGTCGGGTTACCTCTGTGTAGCGCAGCTTCCTGTCCCTGTCGTACCATGTGGATTGTTGCAATTGCTGATCGACACATGTGCTGTTCCACCACCTATCCTCTTGCCTTGCCACGCTACCGCTCCCCATGGTTGACACTCGACGAATGGAAGGATGAGTACGCGCACGCCGGCTATTTGTGCAGTTTCGGCGGAGGGGGCGGAGCCTAACGTGCGCGACAACTTGATATGGTGGTAATCAATCCCTCTTTTGAATCTGCCGCGCACTAGACTTTAATCAAGGATCGTAGCTTGAATCGTAGCTTGAATGCGTACGTGCCACATACAATTTATCGGAAAGGGTGTCTGAAGTAAACGACCTAAAAGTCAAAGATTTAATCGTCTGTTCTATCCTTTCTATCCTTTAAGCTCCTACCGATCTCCCCAACATGAGTTGAAAGGCGCAATTCGTCCTACTATAGACGCGTATTGTCACTTAGCTATACGCCCACAATCTCATTGATTTCCTTTTCACTCTAATAGAAGTGATTCACATCTATTTCCCAATTTCCATCCCTAGTAATAGCTGCATGCCAATGCTTCCAAGAAAACATCAAATGAAAACATGAATTGAAGTCATTTTTCGCTATTTCCTATTATGTCAGTCATTTCCTTCTGCCAATGACAAACAAAGAATTAGCCCATATTCGTTGTGTTTGACATACTTCATTACGGCCGTAATGTTCCACACAGCAATGGCCATGATTTTACCACCGAACAATAGCAAGATAGATTCCAGTTTACCTCATGGAAAAGCTGCATATTTGGGATATGTGACGAACATTTTTCGTTTTCTAACGGGAATACATACTCTTCTTCTGATTCTCCGCTGAACATAACTTATTCTACAGGCCTTTTTCGTCATTCAAAGTTTTAGCTGCTGCAGTGTGCCTTAAACTGTGTGCATCTTTAATCTTTATGAGTGTTCCAAAACGTGATTTAATTAATAGTTCCATGCCACTATTGCACGTTGGTGCTGCAGCGTTGCTGCTGCATGCCAGTACAAAACTCTTCAACCTATGTGGTAACTATTCATGTCCTATGGCGTCAGTATGAACAGGGAAGTACTCATGCAAGAAAGGTCTGACTGCCCTTTTACAAGTGGGTGGATGTTGTCCTTGGCGTACACAGGACAATTGCCCCCCCCCCCCCCGCTATTACTATTCAGTACTGACATTAGCGATTTTTACTAACTTTACGGAATACAGACGGTAGAGAAAATTATGACTAGCTTCCTTCGACTTCTCTAATTTTGCTCTGTTTTGGCGTCCACCCTTTGTTGTTAATTCGCTTATTCGTACCAGTCCCTTACACGTAATCCCCCACTTTTTTGGAAATGTTCTGAAAGCGACTGCACTGAATTTCCATCACTGAATGACAGCGGAGGGCAATCAAGGTGGATTTGTTGTGCATTTAACGTTTAGAATTCTTCTAAAGCATCTATTATGAGTATTTCAAGAAAAACAAGCCAGCATGGGCAGAAAAAAGCTCAGTCTTTCCTTCATAACATCGTTTTTTAGGCATAAGTGGAACGTAAACGACCAAACGATCTAGACAGTGCATCATTCTTACTTTTTCATTAATGACTTCCTTTCAGCCCTCTCATTTTTCAGTATTTGCATTGTATTTTCCCGATGGAACATTCTCATGAATTCGTTTGGCTTATATATCTACTAAGCTCATTGCAAACTTCACAGTGGCGTCTTGGTTGTGAAGAAAATGAATGGAAATGATGAGAACGAAGCAGGTTCTCCAATCTAATCAAACTATTTGCATTGAATAGTATGATGGCGTAGGAGCAGTTGTGCGAAAACTGCTGTAGGCGCACATACGCAATCATTGCGTCGGTGTGAAATGTCTCGAACAAAAAAAAATCGAAACGTCGACAAAAAAGTCCCATTAATCGAGTTGCCTGAACAGACTTCTTTCTCTGGAACATTACTATGAGAGATTGTTTCCATACTCATGCCGCACGAAACTGGTGATACTGAGAAGGGCCAGTGACACGAACTTGTTTGTGGACTCACTGCTAGACCGATAGAAACTACCTCATGTATCACATCTGATTTGTATTTTCAGATGTTCCTGGAAATTGAACCAGCTCCACACTCCACAGGGATCATCGCTGGAAATGAAACTCATGAAGGTTTGCTTGTAGCCTTCCCGCTTCTAAGCCAAGATATTATTTTCTCTGTTACTGGTTCAGCAGATACAAGCGTCCTCACCATTTTAGTGAGTGAGACACATCATCAACCAGTATCTCGTGATGGAATATACTGGACTCTGTTTTCAATCAACTTATTGCTTATTATGCTCAGCTTCGCATTTAATCTTTTTATGACTATCATCTTTGCCCAAAGCATACCTAAAATCCGCTGTGTAAGTGAATGATCTCCTTGTTACAAAAGGATGATCAAACGAATAACGCAAAATCTGAACGCTGGGTTTCTAGCGTTCTTTCTACAAAATTATGCTGGTATTTGTCGCCACCATTGTTGTTAGCAGTGCCAACGATATGGTGTTTATGGTCTACTTCGAGGGTATGAGATGCAATTCGAAGGTGATTTACGACATCACAATAATCGTATCACTGATTACTTCCTATTACACAACTACTCTGGTTTTTCTATTTGGGCTCAATCGTTTCGCTGCATTTTGTTCTGCAAAACTCAACGAGGCTCTTATGACTAGGTAAGAAAATGAAACAATATGCATATTCTCGTAATTCAAATTAGATTCTAGATTGGTCTAGGCTTGGTTTACGCCATAGCTCAAGATTAGCATTACGAGCGGCTAATATGCATTAGGATCTGGAACATGCGGGTTTGTTGCACTGAAAAGTATAAGAGGTGCGAAAAAAAGAGTGAAATATTCTTCCTGTCCACATTTTCATCTCTTGCCTTCTGCAAGAATAGTCGCAATGTCACGAGCGACGCTGAGAGTTTAGTGTTCTTCCGTAGGTCCACCCATACCCATCGATTTTTTTTAAAGCTGTGGTTGTGGTTTCCGCTGTCTACTCAAAATCAATTCCCTTTCAGTAAAAAGTGATCTAAGCTATAAAAGTGAACGCGAGAGGGGTCCTAGCTGTGCTCCTTTAGTTCGTGCAACACTTATTTCTCTGTGAACGCTAGGCGCTGCATTTCATACGATCACAATTTGAGATCTATTCTGAAGAATGAATTCTACTGTTATCGAAGTCGATTACCTTGCGCAGTTGTGGATACTTTGGATTGTTCAAGCTGTTTCCGCTTCACTGGCTCCACGATTTGATTCACTTCCCAAAATAACACGACTTTTGTCTCTTCTATGTGTACTTCGTTGGAAGTTGCTTTCAAATGCACTCAGAATGACAGAAAACTAGGCAGCAACGAACTCATATATGAGAGACAGTGACTGGCTGGCTAGCAGATTCATTCCCAGAGAGTCATACATTTCTATCATAATTAGCAATTACCTCATACATGTATACGTTGTGTTCCCTCGCATGGTACTACTCGTACACTGGTACATAAGATCATAAACGCACCACAACCGTTCCTGTCGCACCTTTTTCAGAGTGGTACATCATCGATTTCATGTTCAAGGAGCATAATTACAGTGAATAATCTCTCAGCACATGGTTTTCCTCAAAATAATCAATTCTTTATAGAGCGCGCTGAAATTTCATGCTCACATGCTTTGAAATGGTATTGGTAATCCGCAGTGCCGGACGCAGAAAGTGGACGGGAGAGGGGCTTGGGGAAAAAATGGGGTTTGGGGATCCAGGCGGCAAATAAACTTAGTGAAAATACTTTTTATAATAATAAATTATAAAAATATTCAGAAAAATAATAATGGGAATAAGCAATAATAAACTAACACGAGATTTTCACTTGTATTGTAAAGAAATTTCAACAATTTGGCGACCCATTCTCAGGGGAGGGCGCTTCCCCCCCCCGCATCCACCACTGGTACTCCGGTAAATTAATAGGAGAAGAATCACAATACTGAAGACATCGTATTGAGCATTGGAGATAAGAAGACGATTGCCTCAGATTAACAGCAAAGATGAACAGCTTGAAACGCTGAAACTGATCTCGTGATTATTTCACATCCAACTTTCTCAGTTGCTTTTCAACCACCGATGGGTGAAGCGCTCTTCGTCTACATCTGTAGCTCCTCTCCTCCCACTGTAATGTATTGTATGCTCCTCTAGGCTCGAAAATGGCGTTATAACGCCGGAAGCTGGCCTAATGGAGCGGTCCATATCCGAAGTCTCAATAACCACGTGAAAATCCTGAAAAAAAAGTTAGCTCATCCTGTACTGGTAATCATCAAGTAGTTTTTAGCGAGTTCACTCTCTCAGAACGCGAACGCTGTCGTTGAGCAACCAATTCCTTCGCTGCCTCCGCAATTGTAGTTGCGAATTCGTATTTCAGGCTTCTAATCTCGTGACCATAAATAAACCTACTTAAATTTTAGGTCAGTCGAACTTTTTTGAGTAAGTAGATAGATATTTTGTCTATCGCTATGTGTTCAACTTTGTTCTGATTTGTTCTTTTCCCTACACAGCCAGTAGTCTTAGGTGTGGAACAGCGCACGAACGGAAAATGACCTGTGAATGGCCATCGCTGTCGCTGTCTTCGAATGGCTTCAACTCAATAATCCGATTTTGTTTCTCGTTGAAAAGCTGTTGTAAAGGCATCAGTTGGAAAAACAATGCAAAATACAGTTTGGTATAGCGCGATTGTTGTTTCGTAGTTCACGCAGCAATACCTATCTGATGTGTCATTTCTGATGTGTTTTGACTTGTGGAACATTAGCAACTTAAAATGAAGATTCCTGGATACTCTACTGCTTGGGCACTGCTCTCATCGTGCATGAACTCGTATAGAAGCACAGTAAAAAATCTCCGATGAGCATCTTCGAGCTTATCTAGATCATTGGACAAATTATATGCAGTGGCGGCGATATTGGCTACATATTCAGCACGCTTACTATTTTGGATGACGGGGTTTCATATACATATATCATATCGCCAGGAGGAGCAATCGAAACTAAGTTTGATTATGTGTTTAGGCTTCCTCCCTATCTATTTCTGTATGCACAGAGTCGGTTCAAATTGACCTTGAAAAAAAAACTTCAATTTTATCGGGATATCCAAAATAAAAACAATGCTTTTCGTCTTCTCTCTCTTCTCTTTCAGCAAATTAAAACAATGCTTCTTGTTTGTTATCATCATGAGTCCTTTTTTGCGAATCTATTATAGGTCAGTTGGCGATTCCTACTTTTCCTTAAAGACAGCACTCACGATAAAAAAAAACGTCCTCGATTCTTTCCTGAAATTCTGCTCTGGAGGCTACCCTTGTGCCCATAGTGGAGAAAAGACCATCAAAAAAGGCTCCGTTTGCAAGAAATACTATGTTGTATTTTGCCAATCCATGTTCTTTTGTGCGAGATTCATCGCTTGAAATGGCTGCGGCCGCCGAGATGCTGAAAGGATCACCGCTCTCCGAAAATACTGATCGATCCTGTATCAGCTGAGAAACACAGCCGCACACGATCACAGAGAATGGGGCGGGGTTGAGCATGGCGGCGTACGAGTTTTACATGCGTACGAGTTTTATTACTCGAGTAACTGCACGATTCAGAGTGATTCCTTTTGCAGTTACGCTCCAATTGATGGCACCTTTAAAACAAGTACAAATGCAAGATAACTTTTTTCAGCGTGAGTGCTGCCTTTAAGCTGAACAACTTCCCATAAAAAGTGTTGTAGCAGAGTGCGCAGATATGTCGACAATAAGAGATGAACTAAAATATTTTCAAAACTGCTGCATTCTTGGCGTCTAATGCAGTAATCCAAGCATATGGCAGTCCTTTCTTAAGCTGACCTCATCCAAAGTTTGCATGCTGATTATCCTCCCTTTAAGTGAAATTATCGAAGGGAATGGGGGAGGAATTACATGAAAGATTCTATCCAAAATTTGTACGATTGAATAATATTATATTTTCAGCAAACCACTTTGTTCTTTACTCACAACTCTGTTATTGTCCTCGGTCGCTGTCAGCGTTGCAATATATGCTCTTAGTGGGATCTCAGTAAGCTTGGGTCACGGTGAGAGTGAAGTGCTGCACACTGCTCATAACACTATTCTAATAACGGTAAATTTTTTTGTCGGATCAAGAAGAGTTAGGAAATAGTCGAGGGAACTTTTCAGGTATCTAACTACATTTTCTACGCAATTCCACTCATATCTACGGCGTTTTATGTCATCTGTTTCGTTGTCCTGAGATCACGACGAACGCTCGTTAAAACTAAAAATACCATTTCGCTACTGGATAAAGCTGAGAAGAGCACATTGAAGCAAGGAGTCTTAATACTCTTTTTCCATCTGGTGAGTGAAGTAAATATTTATAAAATTCATTTTCAATTTTATCAAAACCTCAATAACTGCAGTTGTCCCTCGTGATCCACATGATTCACCTGTTTTCTCCATCCGATGAATTGGAGTCCATATTATCTCGCATTGAAGTTGTATTTTCTACTGCACCTCATGTGGCAATTCCGCTCACTGCAATAGTATACTCAAAAGAAATCAGGAAGGCTTCGTTTCAACTTATAAAATGTTATGCACTGCGGACTCCATCGGCAAACCCTACAGATAGTTTACGCTTTTCGAGGAATAACTCCACGATATTCTTCGGGAAAACATCCTAGTATGCAACCTTGATCAATCACATGGAGAAGCTCTATTATGATCCGCTCTTGCTTATTTCTTGCTTATTTCCTCACATTCATTATCACATATTTGTACCAAGAATGCAGCACCCGCAATAAGTCTGTATACTATCATATTCCCTTGTAATCCCAGTTCCAGCACTCTGGTGTTGACGAACGCAGTGAAAAAAAAATTGTCGACTTGTACGCAGAATACGGTTTCACTTCGTTGTAGTCAGGCTTAAGATGAAAAAATAGAAATGGATGGCCGAGTTGCGTTTGCTGGAGCTTGAAAGATGGAGCGGAAGCGAATTCTATCACAGAAAAACTGATTTTGAGCTGAATTATTCACTTTCTTCATACTACAGCTGATCCCGTTAGAATGTTGAGCCAGTTCCAATTTCTTACCTTGAAGGTGCAGAGGATATGGGAATTATCGTTGGTGCTGCTTTTAAAGCCATTATCCACTACTGATTGATGTGTGTTTATCACTATCGAGTAAAGATTTCACATTATGTTTCTGATTCCGTTGCAAAACTCAACGTTTTCTCCACTTCAACGCAAAACCCCTCCCTATCTACCCCACTGAAAAACACGATTATATCTCGATTATGTTCGCCTGAAAGTCATTGTGAACACATAGAACAGTAGGAAACAAAGTGTGGGACATAGTAGTGACATATCAGGTTGTTACGAATTTAATTGCCGAAATAGACAGCCCAGTTCAAAATGCTGTAACTCTGTTCAAACTCAACTTCATTTATCAAAATAAAATGCTTCAGATTCTACACATCTCTTTTAACGATCCGGTAATTCATTTGTACCTTTACAATAGAAACTGAGATCACAAAATTTTAAGAACTCTTCGAAGGCAACTTCAACATGCTCCAAATCAGGAAACTGCTGCTGACGCAGGTTTGCTTCGAGAGCCCGGAAAGAGTAATAGTCGGTGAGGGAGAGGTCTGGAGAGTAAGGTGGGTGAGGAGAACCTCGATGCCTAACTGCGTCAGTTTTTGCCGGATGAGTTTTGAAGTGTGAGGCCTAGCGTTATCCTGGAGCAGGAGAGGCCCACCTCTGTTTATCACCGTCGGCCACATTTGTCGTAACTTTTCATACATCAGGTCTGAGTCACAACAGTAAGACTGATGTAACAGCCTGACCAGGTTGCAAAAGGCTATCATTCTATTTAATAACGGGCTTAGCCTGTTTACATGTGTGTCTGTATGAATGTAAGTATGTAAGCATGTGTGTCAGACCGTTACGAAATTCTACGATTGGTCAATGATCGTGATTGTGAGATCATATAAAAGGCTAGGAACGGGTGTGGTGTGGTGGAGTGGGGTAGGGATGAGATCGAACAGAAGGTCGTATGGTGTACAACGGGTCCGTCAATGGAGTCCATGGAGAAGGGCTGCGCCGGCGCCCAAAGTGGGGTGAGACGGGTCCACCACCGTGATAAGGGTGCGCCGGCGCCCAAAGTGGGGGGAGACGGGTCCACCACTCTGATAAGGCTGCGCCGGTGCCCAAAGTGGGGGGAGACGGGTCCACCACTCTGATAAGGGTGCGCCGGCGCCCAAAGTGGGGGGAGACGGGTCCACCACTCTGATAAAGGTGCGCCGGCGCCCAATGTGGGGGAGACGGGTCCACCACTCTGATAAGGGTGCGCCGGTGCCCAAAGTGGGGGAGACGGGTCCACCACTGTGATAAGAGTGCGCCAGCGCCCAAAGTGGGGGGAGACGGGTCCACCACTCTGATAAAGGTGCGCCGGCGCCCAATGTGGGGGGAGACGGGTCCACTACTGTGATGAGGCTGCGCTGGCGCCAAAAGTGGGGAGAGACGGGTCTATCACTGTGATAAGAGTGCGCCGGCGCCCAAACTTGGGGGAGACGGGTCCACCACTCTGATAAAGGTGCGCCGGCGCCCAATGTGGGGGGAGACGGGTCCACCACTGTGATGAGGCTGCGCTGGCGCCAAAAGTGGGGGTAGACGGGACCACCACTGTGATAAGGATGCGTAGGCGCCTAAATTCTTGAGAACTCCTGGATACAGGTCCGACGCTCTGATAAAGCTGCGCCGTCGCCCAAAGTAGGGAAACAGCAGGGAACATGACCAGAGTTGGCACAGCCTGTAGAGGAAAGGTGGCAAAGGTGGGGCTCAATGATTCATCCGATGTGTGTTTCGGTTTGTTGCGCTGCTGAGCTCGCATCGGAACAAGTTGGGAGAATAATCAACTTCAAGGATGTGAAGGTAGTTGAGATCTTACTTCTTCTTAATTGGCAGTTCATGTGTGTGTGCACGAGAACCAGCCACTAAAAACGGGAAATACCTACACCATTTGTTCAGCGCTTCGAGTTATGTACGAAAATATGGTAAATTTCGATTTTTACCTTGAATTAGAGGTGTTTCGGGCCAGGCCAGTCATGTTCAGACATGTTAATGTCCGACTGTTGTTTTCATCGCAGTCGGAATGAATGAGATAGGCCTGTGATTACAGAACCGTATAAAAGGAGAGAGACAGATAGGTTGCCTTTATAACGAAGAGGAGGAACGAGGCGGACGAGGAACGACGAAGATAAGCATTAGGCCTTAGTGTAGTGTTAGAGGTGGGCTGGGGGTGTGATAAGGATGCTCCGGCGTCCGTAAGTGAGGAAACGTCTGAAGTCAAGTCCAACGGCGTGATAAGGGAGCGCCGTCATCCAAAAGCGGGAAGACACCTGGAGTTGGGTCTAACGGTGTGATGAGGATGTGCCGGCGTCCAAAAGTGGGGAGACGCCTGGAGTCGGGTCCAACGGTGTTATAAGGTAGCGCCGGTGCCTAAAAATGGCAGAGAGTCCGAAAATGTGGAGATCGACGGAGGAAGGATGCGCCGCTGTCCACTACTAAAGAAATGACACGAGTCATGTGCATATTTGCTCAATCTTTTCGCTGGCGCCTAGCATCAATGGTAAAAAACTAGAAGTCAGACCTCAGCAATGATTAATATGCAATCCGTGTAAATCCCTCCTCCTTACATCCCCTCTCGCGTTCTTCTCTCATTTGTTTATGGATACACCACATCCTCCTCTTTTATATGTTCAAAGTGGCTCCTATCACTTGACCAGTTATAACAAACAAAGAATGATAAACCGTTTGCGATCATTCCAGATTCAACCAGTCATACATAATTATTTCAGTCAACTATATATGTTTTGAATAGTTCAACAGCTATTTCAGTGGAGCAAAAGGTAAAATTGCCGCGAGAAACTCGATTTGTCCTCTTTGACAGGTCCGGTTTCACATGAAGAAAAGCAATGGAAAAGATGTGGAACGCATTATAAGTGGTATGGCTGAGTTCATTAGGATGAAAAAGGGTGAAAGTCATGCGAGCGAAGCGAGCATTGGGAAAAAACTGGAAGTCCGGCGTCAGCCGGACGGCCAGACTGGTGATGAATAACACCCTTACAGCACCACCAAACTGTCAACATAACCTTTCTAGAGTGAAGATCAGAGGACCAGAGGACATCAACTCAGGTTCACCGTAGGGACCGCTCGTACGCAACAATTTCATGACTCTTTCTTTGCAAGAAGTGCTAGAATCTGGAACGAGCTTCCTGCAACTGTGGTTCTCTCGCCATCAAACTCAGTTTTTATCAGCAGATTACAGACGACCCTTAAAGAGAGGGGGTTTCAATGACTTCTTTTTGACTTCCATTGACGACATCAGAGTTGACCATATTTTTATTTCAGCGAGAAGGGAGTACACAATCCCAATTGGCGAAAATGTTGACGGCTCTTTCTTTAGTCTTCTGACTGATTATATGTTTTCTCCTCTACAGTATTATTTCTCAACCTACCACTGTTTTTGAACCTTTCGATTTTCTTCCTAGCAAGACATGCTTCTTTTCCTACTGCTCTTACGTTTAATAGATACCCTGTACCACCTGACGGACAATAATGTGGACCTCGGCGAGGTTGACGGAAATACTAAGATGGTATCCGGAGCCCCGATCTACTCCTCTGACGGACTTGCGGTGTTGGCGGCCACCGCTCTTCCTCGCCGCTGCGATCCACCCTCCCTCCTCCCCCCCCCCCCCCCAAATTGACTATTCAATTATTTTTCACTAACTTTCACTCTTCGAGGATCACTCTCTTGATATATGTCTCCGATTTCACACTCCAGTTTTTGTCGGTGTTGTTCTCTTATAACTTGTACAGTGCTGGTTATATCTTGTAACCGATAATCTTACTTCTTCTTAATTGGCAGTTCATGTGTGTGTGTGTGTGTGTGTGTGTGTGTGTGTGTGTGTGTGTGTGTGTGTGTGTGTGTGTGTGTGTGTGTGTGTGTGTGTGTGTGTGTGTGTGTGTGTGTGTGTGTGTGTGTGTGTGTGTGTGTGTGTGTGTGTGTGTGTGTGTGTGCACGAGAACCAGCCATCGAAAACGGAAAATACCTACACCATTGTGTTCAGCGCATCGAGTTATGTACGAAAACGTGGTAAATTTTGATTTTTACCTTGATTTAAGGGTGTTTCGGGCCACTTTTGTCATGTTCAGACATGTTAATGGCCTGCAGTTGTTTTCACCACGGTCGGAATGAATGAGATAAGTTTATGATCACAGGACCGTATAAAAGGAAGGAGAAGGGTAGTATGCCTTTATAACGAGGACGATGAACCAGACGGGTGAGGAGTGACAAGGATGGGGATTGCAGCATAGAGTATGTTAGAGGTGGGCTAGCGGTTTGATCGGCGTCCAAAATAGGGGGAACGCCTGGAGACGGGTCCAAAGGTGTGATAAGGGTGCGCCGGCGTCTAAAAGTGGGGAAACGCGTGGAGTCGGGTCCAACGGCGTGATAAGGGTGCGCCGGCGTCTAAAAGTGGGGAAACGCGTGGAGTCGGGTCCAACGGCGTGATAAGGGTGCGCCGGCGTCTAAAAGTGGGGAAACGCGTGGAGTCGGGTCCAACGGCGTGATAAGGGTGCGCCGGCGTCTAAAAGTGGGGAAACGCGTGGAGTCGGGTCCAACGGCGTGATAAGGGTGCGCCGGCGTCTAAAAGTGGGGAAACGCGTGGAGTCGGGTCCAACGGCGTGATAAGGGCGCCGTCTAAAAGTGGGGAAACGCGTGGAGTCGGGTCCAACGGTGTGATAAGGGTGCGCCGGCGTCTAAAAGTGGGGAAACGCGTGGAGTCGGGTCCAACGGCGTGATAAGGGTGCGCCGGCGTCTAAAAGTGGGAAACGCGTGGAGTCGGGTCCAACGGTGTGATAAGGGCGCGCCAGCGTCTAAAAGTGGGGAAACGCGCGGAGTCGGGTCCAACGGTGTGATAAGGGCGCGCCAGCGTCTAAAAGTGGGGAAACGCGGGGAGTCGGGTCCAACGGTGTGATAAGGGCGCGCCAGCGTCTAAAAGTGGGGAAACGCGTGGAGTCGGGTCCAACAGCGTGATAAGGGTGCGCCGGCATCCAAAAGTGGGGAAACGCCTGGAGTCGGGTCCAACGGTGTGATAAGGGCGCGCCAGCGTCTAGAAGTGGGGAAACGCGTGGAGTCGGGTCCAACGGCGTGATAAGGGTGCGCCGGCGTCTAAAAGTGGGGAAACGCGTGGAGTTGGGTCCAACGGCGTGATAAGGGTAGGGGGGAACGCCTGGAGACGGGTCAGAAGGCGTGATTAGGGTGCGCCGGCGTCCGAAAGTGGGGAAACACCTGGAGTCGGGTCCAGGTGTGACAAGAGCGCGCCGGCGTCTAAAAGTGGGAAAACGCGTGGAGTCGGGTCCAACGGCGTGATAAGGGTGCGCCGGCGTCTAAAAGTGGGAAAACGCGTGGAGTCGGGTCCAACGGCGTGACAAGTGTGCGCTGGCGTCCAAAACGGGAGGAACTTTTGGAGGCGGGTTCCAACGGTGAGATAAGGGTGCACCGATGTTCAGGTCCAATCCCAGTTTGCACTTACTCGGTCAATTTTTACTATTTACTTCCACCGAAATGCGGCGCCACAAATTGTTGGAAAGAAGCTGTCCATAGTGGGTCAATGGTTCCATGAACCGCGGTAAAGAATGCTTCGCTGTGGATAGTGTCTGTTCATCCACCTGCACTAATCTTATCTGAGGACAATGAAAATGTGCGAGCGAAGCGAGCACGAAAAGAAGCCTGAGAGTCCGGCGTTAGCCGGACGATCAGGCTGGTAAATGTAAATGTAAAGATCTGGTTTAGGGAAGCTTGGAGGGGTAGACAACTTGTCTACCCATACATAACCACGTCTCTCATTATCAAATCGGAGCCTCTTTCATCTATAGTTATTAAACGGTCAAGAAATTTTTTGCAATTTTCTCACCATGCCAATGGAGGGCAAATGTTTTGAAACATAGTGAACCCCCAGGCCTGCCGCCAACGTACGAGTAGTAATATCGGGTTTCGTTTCCACCGCTGCTCTCAGTGCTTGATCGTCCAGCAACATCCTTCGACCACGACCGGGTTTATCTTCGAGATCAAAATCGCCGGAAGAGAATTTTGCGAACCAGCACCTCCCTGTCCTTTCGGAAGGAGAGTCCGTGCCAAAAGCAAGCGCTATATTACGGGCTGCTCCCGCCGCAGAATGGCTGAGTTTGAACTCGTACAACGTGATCACTCGAAAATCGCGTCGGCTCACCATTTTTCGCGATCGTATAAAAAAAGTCTAGGGAAGAGCTAGCCAGATTTTTGAGGAAGAATCTGAAAGAGCAGAACAAACCCTACCAGGAGCTGGCACAAGTTGGCTTGAATTTGTTGAATTGGGCAGGAAAAAAGTTTTTTTCAAGCATATCGTGAAACGGCAATTATTTTCGCAACAACCTAATAGAATACAGTGTATGGAAAACCTTACGAAGCATTTCAAGAGTGTGTTTGGGAAAAAGGAGTGATGAGGTATGAGCTTTGCTGAACAAATCCCAATCAAAATTTTTCTCTAGAGGGTGAGCAATAGGAATGTGTTAGATGCTTTGGAGAGCAATCTAGATGCATGTGCAATGGCCTGATTCTTCATATTGACACCACATTTTTGAAGTCGGTGCTTGCTACGTTTTCAGACAAATTTTGATACGTATTAATCTTCAAAATGATACCAGCCTTTGGAGTTATGGATCTTCTCCGCGAGTATAAAGACTCATTATGGTATAACCAACAGTCAAAGCTAACGTCCGAAAAGTGATGGTGACTTGCCATACAACATAAAGAAAACTGTGTTGTTCGATATTCTAAGCTCAGACATTTTTGGTGGTGGTGGGGACCTGGGATTTCAGTCCTGTGCCCTGTCGTAACACCAGCAACAGAAGATGGTATTGACAGTGTTAGCGGATGAAAATGAGACACAATGAGATATGAAAAATGAAACAATGTAAGTGACGGGTTCAACGTAACTGTAATGTATTCTTATTTGGAATGATGGTCAACGGCATATATTGCTCCAGTCCCCTTTCAATATTTTGCACAGCTATGTATGGTATCACTTTGAAGTTTGCGTTCAGAGTTAGCGGGACATATCTCGACTGCCACGGGATTGGTTGCTTGCACACTTCAACGCACATTCCACATAATGTGGTGATTCCATTCATTTTATTAGATGTCAACATAAGTTCATGCGCTTTTCTTCGGATGCAGTTTTCCTCGCCTTTTTGTTATCTCTCAGGTACAATTCATATGCGATTGAAAAGCGCTGTTCCTGCTCTACAAGAATGTTACCGGCAGTTTTTTCTTTCAAATGACAGTTTGGTCGATTTTTCAGCCTGCGAATTAGAGTCATGAGCCAATCAAAAAAAAAAAACAGCATAACCAACCTCCCTGTCCTGTCTTTGGACAAGCGACCTTCGACCTGTTCTTAGTATGAAAGAGAAGTTTTGCTTGAAATGGCCGGCCATCATCGATTTTGTAAGCTCAAAAAATATACTTCATCTTAATGACACCAACCACTTCGACCAAACATGTTTCAAATACACAGAGAAACACTGCGAAAAGGAATCTTATAGTCTGGATGGATATCGTACTCCTTGGTACCACCATATAAATGAGCTAATTCCTCTGAAAGAATCCAATCGCAAGATTCTAGTCATCCTACCACGTGAGAACGTTGGACCCCTTTCAAACCATCCCTTTCCCACCCCCAGCTTCACCGAACTGGTCCTCTAACGCTTTGATTGATAATGTTCTTCAAAGTTTATATTCTACAGTGCGAACACGTTCAAACGGTACCAGTTGCTTTCTGGTCCCTGTTAAACATAGGGAGGAAATGGAGTTTTTCCTCAAGTTGGCGTTTTTCTTCTTAAGCCATTGAATTAAGTAATTCAATAGTTCTGTGCAACCACTTAATAATAGTATTGTAAAGGAAGGAAAAAGCTTTCGAATGGTCTGGAAAATGTTACGGAAAAGTGGTATTGCGGTGGAAAAAATCGCTACTAAAAAAGCGCAAGCACTCATGTTAACAGTCAACACCAGGTATTATCGGGTGAATGTTTATACCTCAACGTTATCGACCCGGTTGATGCAGTGGGTAAGGTGGCGTGCTGGAGAACAACGTCATGGCACGTTTATAAAATTTAGCGAGGTTTTTACCCAGTTGGTCGCCGCTTCTTTGCCGAAACATTTGGTGGGTATTTGTGTATGAGAATGTAGTTGACGAATTTTGTTCAGCTAGCTATTTGTGAAACCCATCCGTTAGACAGTCGAACAAAGTTTGCCAAGTGTATTGGTGCTAGACTACAGAGCCGGTACATAATCACCAGACTCAGATACATGAACTGGTTTAGTATTGAGGTTGATTTAAAACAAGATTTTCAGATTGGAAGCCAATCTCAACTTTTTGAGTTAATTAGGTTTCGGAATCGAACACTTCTTTTGGGAAAATATTTAACCAGACTAGTAGTGTGTATGTAAGTTCTACAGTACTTTTCAAATGTCGTGACCGAAAACACAGTCACAAGCAGTATGTAGAAGCAATGTACTTCGAGAGAAGTCATTCGAATAATAACACGTCTGTCTTGTCGCTTACTTGAAAATCCCTCCTTTCAAACATACCCTACAGAATCCGCGTAATTACCCACATTGTGTCTTTAATTATAATGCTAAGAAGCTACAGTTCTTTCCTCCAGTTGAAGCAAATACAATACCCGCACTAACTTCGTTAAAAATGAACGTTCAGAACGCGGATTTGCATCCTCTTCGTTCTAAGGCTATAACTCATCACAGTGAAATGATCTACGGACCAAACCAGGTGTCAGGAGTAACGGAATGCTGGACTATAGGACTACGTCTTACAACTCGTCGCGCACCTTGTCGCACGCGATCAGCGGCAAAATACGGGCAAAATGAAAAACTTCGGAAATCCAAGGTTCAAATTGGAGATTTGGAGATGATTTCGTTATAGCCGTTAGCCCAGTCTCCCGTTACTCCTGACAACGGGTTTGATCCATAGATCATTTCGTTGTGAAGAGTTATAGCCTTGGAACGAAAAGAACGCAAATCTGCGCTCAGAACGTTCATTTTTAACCACGTTGATGCGGGTATTATTCGATGTTTCCGCAATCTCTCTCAAGCAGTGTGCTCGTTTTAGGCTCCGTACTCATCTTTTAAACATATGGGGGTGCCAAAGTTTCCGGCCTCAACCTGTTCCATCCTTTTTTTCTCAAAACTTTGAGTGCGATCATGTAGCCTAAAATCTTCAAATCCACCATGCCAAGTTTCATGTTCTTAGGCTGACTCATTCAATAATAATGGCCCTTTTTTCTAACCTAACCATAGTGGGTTTCACATGCTTTTCGACAGCGCACGCGTCCACAGATTAAGAGTTGCGCTTGCTGCCACACGAGAACGTGGATTCGAATTACTGAATCACATGTCCTATAGTTTGGATCTTGCACCCAGCAACTATTTTCTGTCTGGAAATTTGAAACAGCATCTTCGCACGATGGGACTGGATGTCGAAAACGTCAAAGAGTCGGCTGTTGAAAGATACTCTGAGTCAAATGAGAAAAGCAGCTCTTTGAACTGTTTAAAAAAATTCAAATCGAGCCATGAAAAGTGTATTAGTGTTCGAGGGACCTGTATTTTACTACAACAAAATATGCTCGCTGTAGATCTTTTGGAAGTACTCTAGGCCGGAAACTTTTTGATACCCCTATAACAGGCATTTTTGAACATCATATGAACAAATGGTTGGATTTCAGAGCATCCATGTTTGCTGACATTACACCTCCGAGTATTACAGCTGAATTTCTACTAAGGGAAGCAAGTTATCCCAGTTTTTCGTTGTGTAAGTATATATGGTCCTTTTTACCAATTGCTCATCACACCCATTTTTTACCAATTGCTCACACCCATTATTTAGTTCTCCGAACAAGAAACAATGTTAGACTGCTACTTATAAATGCTTGCGTCACTGAGAAAAGCAACTAATTGGAGATAAGTTCCCAAGCAATTAAATCCGATCCCCTTTTTTGTGAATGCAGAGCTCTTTCCATTATTTCGTCACTGCTGCGAATAACATGATGACAAAACACACTGCAACAACAAATTCTTTTTTTTTCGTTTTAGTCAACCAAGGTCATTTTAGTTGTTTTGCAGTTCTGGACCCGGATCTCATTGCTTCTAACCCGATCAGACCTTATGATTTGCCTCCGATCCGAGATCTCATGTTCTGGATATTTTATCTGCTGGATCTATTAATCATAGCAGCATGTTGTACAATGAATCTTCTTCTCGTATTCGTTCTTCTTCAGGTTCCGACGAAGAATTTCTGTGTGCGTTTGATTTCAAGCATGCATATGTAAAGGAAAGATAAAAACAGGCTAAGAGAGTGAATTCGTGAATTTTTCATGAATTTGAGGAATTGCCTGATGGAATCTACTTACGTATTTTTGTTGAATTATAAAACTTTTGACTTCAGTATTCGCTGAAAACTTTGCTTGTTGAAACTGTACAGCTTTCTTCATTTTTGATCTATTGCTGTTTTTGTTCCAAAATGTTTTTCGTCTCATAACTCTCCTTTTCTATCATGTCGCCCAGTTACGAATCGCCTCTGATGTGTATCATAATCCCGAGCATTCCACAAATGCAGCCTTGAAATATGTATCTGTCTCGCAACAACACCGTCTTACCTATTTTCGCATCTGCAAAAATCATGACCGAAAGTGAGACGTCCGTGTCTTGATGGCACCACAGTGAGATGCATACACGTACCTAGATTTATGCGCGTTTGACTTGATAAAATTCTACGACAGTCAGCGAAATGAGGCCAGGGATGTTTGGAAAGGGTTTCGTTGCTACGCAACAGGTAGCCCTTCTCAAAAAGACGGATTCAGTGACTATAAGAACTCGGTGAAGCCAAAGCGATGGATGAGGAGAGAGCACGCGCCAAGTGAAAGGTCCAGCCACGATTCTGCGGCCACCATGCTGTGATACCGCACACGCAGTCTATTTTTTGGCAAGGACTGTATGTCACTAGCACTTATATGTTGCGTATGAAGTATAGTTTTTGTACGTATGCTGCATCAGCATTACTGATATTAAAGGATAAAGTGGTCGGCGTTAATCAATCCCGTCACGAGGGATGCGCCACGCATTCGACTTCATCTGAGCATCGTAGAGGCGTTGAATGCGCATGTGCCCTGTACAATGACTTGCGGGGGGCACCCGATGTACCAAGTCAGTGCTTCATCCTCCCAGACTCCTCTGGTACCAATTTACCGACCCCGGAGGGATGGAAGGCTTGGTTGGCCTCGGGCGGGATCGAACCATCGATCGTGTGCGTGCGCAGCGAGCCTCTTACCACTGCGCCACACGCGCCCTCATTACTGATATTACCTACAATTATACAACAGTTGCTCTCTGCCGCATAAAAGCACGGTGCCTCGTCTTATGACAAGTCTTCGTCGCACCCCACGGTTGCCGTCATCTTGTCAGTGGTGCAGAAGTGCAGAAGGTCCCTATGACAATGCCATCATCAATTCGGGAATAACTGTAATAGCCAGTAAATTTTTATCCATGATCCCTTTTATTACAAATTTCAGGGTAACTTCTACACAACTATGTTGGCATTCGTCGCAGCAAATTCTGTTAGCAACATTGGTGACATATTATACGCCGTATGCGCGGAAGGGTTGCTCTACAGCTCGATTTTGTTCTCCAACATTACACTAGCCATGTCTTTGGTCACTTCCTACTATTCTACTATACTCATTTTTCTGCTTGGGCTGAATCGATATAAGGCTTACTGCCATCAAGCACTGTTGAGAACCGTGTTGACTAGGTGAGTGAGATGTGTGCGTTCTATCTTTGTCCTGTGCAATGACGTTTTATCTCAGAGCTGTGTTTTAACTCTGGTAAATGTGCGCTAGAAACACCGTCCAACGGGTTACCAGGTAGGTGTTGTCTGCGGCACGCAAGTAGTGGTTACTATCATCCTCGAGTTTCTGTAGAAAGCTCCTTCAAAGCCCACCAATATGTCATTACCAGCATACATTTGATCTAGGAATCACCCAGACAGAGTAAAGCAGTGAGAGGAGGCTGACGGAACTGAAGTTGACGATCTGAAAAGGTTTTGCTAGCACCATCCACGGGACTTCTAGGGATCTCCACTTCCGGGTGATAGTTTTTCTCGCTTAAGAAGCCCCTCTTTAATTGTTTTAATTGTTTCCTCGCAGTAGCCCTCACTGATGGCTCGACAATGTTCGTTTCACGAGAGATTTGATGGAAATGGCTCCTCTGCATGCTCCGACCACACCGTTCTTCGCGATATTGGCCTTTTTTTTAGGTACGGTGCCCTTCGCAAATGAAAACACTGCCTCCTGCCGCCGGGGCTTTGACACATTGTACCACTCTGTGGATAAAGTTCTTGTTGCGTGTCCAAACGTTGTTATGGCGCTAAGTGCTAGTGACAGGGCGATACTACTCTATAATAAAGCGCTGGGATATATTAGAAATATGTCTGTCTGTCGCCGGGTGACTCGTCGTCTGAGGGTGTCGAGGGGATGCCGATTTTTTTCCATTATCGAACAGAATTCTAGTAGAGACAGGGAACGTTTGAAGAGAGTTCCCTACACCTACTGGAGAGGGTATTTCGCAATCCATCAAGAACGAAAATTCGAGGGCGCCGTGATTGATGCCCGCTGTTAAGTTGCTTGAACAGCAAGCACGTTTGGAATCTACGTGCGCAGAATTCAAAATAGACGTAAGAGCAATCTTCATCTCTTTGATTTCTTTATTTCTCATAACGTCCTCGAAACCACTCACTGCTAAGAAAAATTTTGCCTCAACAGCTCCTGACGCGCGATACCCTCCCTCAACACATTTTCCCGCAGGATAGATATAGAGACCGTGTTGTGATTACTCAGAAAATCCTTGAAAACAGCGAATCGAGTGACTACTTTACAGTTCTGGAAAGAATAATGAGTCAAGACTATCTATTCACGAGGAAAACTTGAAAACATTCGTCATACACAAGTAGATTTAATAAAGAATTGAAAATTCCATCCCGAGCCCTTCAACAAAAAAAATAATGGTGCAGATTTGCAGAAAATCACTGTCATCCACGAAGCTTGGTGAAGCTGCGCTTCGTATGGGTGTAGCTATCCTGGAAGTCGGTGGTTTTTTTTTCAGAGTGTAGCTATCCTAGAGGTAACATGGCGCACATGACCGACGCCTCGGTGGGTCTATAAATGGGCAGTGGTTGAAACCAACAGATGAAATGAGATGAGCAGGAAGTAAAGGACTTGGAATTTAGGAAAAACTTGATAAACTCCCAGAAGGACCTAGAAGCTTGCCAATACTTGAGCAAATTTACAGCGCGTGGACATTACCCATAATTTTGGCCCACTCCGTAGTATCCCTGCTCTTTGTTTCCCAAGCCCGAATAACTTCCGGTTGCGCCCAAAAGTACAGAATGGTGACTTTCTATATTGCAATGTTCATATAACACTGATTGGAAAACAACTGATTAGAAAATTCAGGACCTTAGTTGAGAAGTTATATGCAAAGCAGCATTTTATTCAAGACCAGCCCAGCCCTGATGATTTCTACCTCCTCCCAAGGCCTTAATGGATCACCTGACAAAAAACCAAGTTAGGTTACTAAAGTAGGACTTTAACTACATTGATAGGAGTTCCATGGAGTTCTGGCGAGGATTAGTCAGAAACGGACACCAGAAGACCATACTTCAAAGATAGTTCATTAGAATTAGATATCAATGAGAAAATTTACAGAAGAAAAATATGTTGTACAAATCTGTAGGTTGAGCCGTGCCGATTACCCTTTCCCTTATCGTTATCTCTAACAACCAGATCATGGGTTGACATGTTAGAAATGATTGAAGATAACGTTCGAGCGTGATATGTAGGCAAGAGATGACGTTGTAGAGTGTTGCAGATTACGTACGGCTCAAGGTACAGGACTATAAATGGCACAGAACGTTTAAGGGAACGTAACAATTCCACTAGGTTCTCAGTGGTTCCTCGCCAAAATCAATATGGTAATATTTTCGTTGGTAGAAAACAACCTTCCATAATCAACAGACGTCACGGGAGAAGGAAGGGGCTTGGCTGTACTGGTCTCGCAGCAATGAGGAAGGCATACCTCTTCTACCTTCTTTTTTCGTATTTTCCCGTTTTTCAGACTAAATTCTGGAGAACGTGAAAAAACAAAAATGGCCGTAGAACGGAAAGTGTGAGACGGAAAACTGAAACTTCCGCACACCCTTGCTCCCCATCATGGACCAGTAGCGGGCAGAGGTTCCTAAGTACAGCCAGTTGTACAAATTAAGAGATTTCATGATGTAAAAATGTTAAGGCAGACCAATAACACCTCTGTTTCAGAAGGATGTTCCGTCTTTTCCTTATTGGTTTGTTTATATTTTCGTGCTTTTGCGGCACTGCAATTTGCAAAATGAGCGGGGTTTCACGAGTATACGACCATGTGGAGAAAGCAACTCTAACAACAGTTTAAGATCCTTTCCTATTCACGGTGAGATGGATTTGTGTTCACATAGGAACAATAACAAATGGTAAGTGCTCTGAATAAGAAAGAACCTCACCTTCATTTCAGATTTCAAGCTACATTTTCTACTCTATTCCTCTCACATCAATAGTATTTTATGTGCTGGGTCAAGCGTAGGATGGTAATTTACTAAGGGGGGTCGCCTCGGGGGCAGCAGGGGGGTCGCCTGAAGAGGGTAGTATGATAACAGCAAGCTTTGAAGTTCATTTTCCACCAGCGAGCTCCAAGTTCGATTCCTCGTGAGGATGGTGGTTCCTTCTCTTAGTAACAGGAATAACAAGTGTAAAATCGTCGGTGACCACTTTCTTCTCAAGTTTGAACATTTTATTTGACTGTAAATCGACTCTTAGGGTCCAATAATATGTAGCTCGAAAGACAATTCCGTGGATGGTGTCCTAGAACCTCATCACATCACATGACACCACACCAGACATCACATGGCGCTCTGAAGCTACGTATGGAGGCGGTTTCCCAGGATCAAACCCTGTGAGGACGCGAAATCCCACGGCTTCTCATTCATTGGAATTTTTTTATAGCGATAAGACCACACAAGACATGACCGCAAAATTTGTTAAATTTGAGGAATGTTCGCACTCAATACCTCACAGAACCAGAAGGTCCTGTAAGAAATGACCCTATGCACAAGAAATAGCAAATCTTCCTCTATTGTAAAACCTTGAAGCTGTTCCCTCATATGAAGAAGTTATGAAGTTATTCGCCTCAGATTAGCACCACATTCTTGAACTTGCCAAAAATTAGGTTTTTTTGCCATGGCTTTTTTTCAGCGCAAATTTAAAAGCTGACAGAACCTCAAATGTGATTCTGAAACAGGAAGTCAAGCTCTATACTCGCGTAAAATTTCAGCTCTCAACATTACCTGGGACGAGTTTTATTCCGTTGGTAAACCTATGGTAAACCGTTGGTAAAAATGCCAATTTTCCCATCTTTTTACCAACGAATTTCCACCCAAATTTAACCCTAATCGTCTAAATCTTTTGGGGTGAAAGAATGTGCAAAAGGAAGCGCAAATCTTTCTCATAGCAGAACGACTTAAGCAATTTTCCTAGGTCACCTGTCATTCCTTTTTTAATTCCTGACAAACAACCATACATCTGCACGTGTACGAATCTAATTCTGAGTGGAAGGACACCACTTACGCACGACTTTCAGACCTCGAAAATGGTCCTGAGATTTTCTTTTTGTTCACACACATGGATACTTGATTTCCGACTGCTCCACATTCATTTTTCCATTTTTGCAAAAATTAGTCTTCGGCGGGGATCGAACCCTGAACCTGCTTGAGCATGAATACGACTTCTGCGTGACTCCAGTTGCTTATAATAAGTTTAGATGCGTGACTGGTTGTTGATAAAACTAGAAATTCAAAAATAAAAAGTAATAATTGAAAATTGGAAAATTAATTTTAAAAATTAATTTATTTCAAAAAAATATCTTCCGGATATTTTGAAAGTGTTGAATTTCAATAACTAAAAACTTTAAAAAAAGATTCTGGAGGGGGTCGCATTTTTCCCGTCTACCACCCGTCAAAAAAGATTCTGGGGGGATCGCTTCGAGGTCGAATTTTTACCAACACAACGCTTGACCCTGTTTATGTGATGTGCTTCTTCAACATACGTTCTCAACGATCACTTGTTCGCACTGCTAGAACCATGTCAATGCTGAACATAGCCGAGAGTAGTGCACTGAAAGTCTTTAAATGTGATTGTAGACCTCTTTCTTCTCCATCTACCCTCTGCCGCCCTCTTTTATACTACGTGAACATTCCTGGCTTGGCTAAGCTGACTGTTCCCTGGCTAAAAGTTAGTTGAGATCACAAGACGACAGTGCTGCATTCCAACCTTTCCTGATTAGTAGAGCATGTGATGGTAAATGTGAACACAATTTCCGATAGCATGTTTACCAAGTAGAAAAGGGAATAAATCTAGTGAAGAGACGTTTTGGAAAACGTCAATTTTTAACTAAATGAATCGCATCAATTGTGATCAATTGTGCACCAACCTAATATAATGGATCTAGATCACCACCATCTCCTTGCGTGAAATCAGGGCTGGCAGTGAACCTATTGAAACTGTCAGCTAACAATGGACTTTGACTGCCAGCTAACCAGCAGCGAACTGGGAACTCACTGATAGGTATTGTAAGCTTTATTGGCCTGAGTACGTTTCTCTAAACAGGGTGCTTAAATACTAGGACGAAACCGGGAACATACAGTGGACGTCAATGGCGTTGGCCCATTCGCGGCTTCGGGAAGGACGTCGCGCAACCGCGCCGCGCGCGCTGTAACCGATGTTTCTGCTGCTGTTATGCTATTTCTACCAGCTTTTCTACCCGATTTCAAGGATTTTCGACCAAATCGGGAAGGAAAGAGCCTAGAAATAGCATTCCGGCAGCAGACGACATGGATCCTGGCTCGCGCGGCGCGGTCGCGCTGCGTCCTTCTCGAGGCCGCAGATGGGCCACCGCCATTGCCGTTCACTGTACGTGCAGGTTTTTTTCCTCTGACATTCCAAAATCGAACTGTGAGCTGACCGTCAGACTGAGCTTCCTGGCAGTATGAAACGACGGGAAGCCGGGGAACGAAATAGTGAGCGGCGCGCCAGTACGCACACAGTAACCTCGGCTTTTCGCGAAACATTCCCCCGCGAAACAATCCCCGCACCATTCAAATACGTATTTAAAGAATGAGTTGGAGATTAGCTGGTGCTAGAAGTAGCTTGTTACCAATTGTAGTCGAGTTGAACTCGGTGTCTCACCTCTGAACCGTTATGAGATTTTTATACAGAAGGAGCCACTGATCACAATGGCATACAGTCTATCCGAAACGACGAGTCCCCTCAGCCGGCGGGAAAACTCGTGGCGGCGCGGCCGTCTTGGCAGCGTACGTCGGATTGATCAGCTGTTGATCTCCGCCGCCACGCTTGATCGGCTGAAAGGTGGGTTTTTCTTTCTTTTTCTCCAGTGTTGTTATTTCCTTTTTTGAATGTATCATTATACATTAGACCATCGCTTGTCTGGGGCTGTTTTGCATGTTTCTTTTTCATTTGAATGTGTTTTTTCGTAGTTTTTCTTGTGTGGCCATAGTAGGAACTACAAAGAAAACAAATTCAAATAAAAAAGAAACGTTTAAAACGGCCTCAGACAAGCAACGGCCTGATGTATGATTGTACATTCAAAAAAGGTAACCACAACACTGGAGAAAAAGAAAGAAAAACCCACCTTTTTGCCGATTGAGCGTGGCGACGTTGATCTCAACAGCTGATCAATTTGACGCACGCTGCCAAGACGGCCGCGCCGCCGTCGCGCCGCCACGAGGTTTCCCGCCGGATGAGGGGACTCGTCGTTTCGGATAGACTGTACATGACTTTTGCGAAAAGGCAAAAAAACCGTTTCTGAGCCCCACCTTTCGAGAAGGCGCAATTTCCATTGAATCAAATCCTACAAGAGTCTGACGATAAGTGCCAAGTGTCAATATCACCATTTGTGTCTCAGTAATTTTGTAGGAGTGTAAAACTGACAATATTGCTGACTATGTTTATTAGAAGCGAACAACGGTAACGTCGAGGTCTAGACTATAAAAAAAGCAAAGTACACTTTGGATTATTTCTATTTTCACAATACATAAGAGATTTTTAGGAGAGAGAACGTGACACCAGCCCATCTTGGTTGCGAAGTAGCATTTATTAGAGTTCCGTGGCGGGACCTATCAGCGTAACACTCGCCTGTGCTTTGAACACATTCCTCCTGTTTCCCGCGTTTTTCACGCTACTTCATCGAAGAGCTCACCGTCTCTGAAAACCCCGATATATCGCGATATCTCCAACACGGAAATTCCGATGAGTACTGCCTTTAAGCAAGAATGGAGCAGGCTATTTTCTGCCACCTGAACCGGCGCGGTTAGTTGTTTGCGAATGTTCAGACACTAGAGCAACAGGTCGATGCGGTTTGGAAGGTGTACGCGACAATAGGGATGAATCACGCTGGGTAGATTTTAATCGAGTCAAGAACATGTAAATCTCGTGCATAGTTGACAAAGGGGTTGAGTTCTGGTTGGTATGTAGCAACGATAACGAAAAGTAAAACAATTTCACAGCTGATGATGCAGCATTATTACTTATATTAAACGTTCAGATTTCGTTGTTCATTCATATTTTTGTCCGGTTCTATCCAGCTGCGCCTGGACTGTATTTTTCATTATCACGGATTGAAATATTATGGGCTACGCTTCCACAACTAGCAATTCCTGTGACAAGTCTTATGTACAACAGGGAAGTTCGCCAAGTGTTGTTGCGTATTGTGAGGTGCTCGAAACCTCAGAATTCGGTAGCAGTGTTGAATTGTTAACTGTTATGAAGCAGAGCAATGTGAATAAAGAATTGACTTGATTTAATGTAAAATTATACAAAAACGGAATATGTTTGAAGATACTGTGACTCTCTTGTACATGTGCATGTGCGATGGAACTAATAATTGGAACTCAAAATGTTGTATTTGTGGTGTGCTTTCGTCTAGCGACTAGCTTCATGATTTCCGTTTCGACCTACTGAGTTCCTGCTTCTGCATCGGAGGTGGACATTCTACAGCAGTATTTCATGTAACTTAAGAGTTCAAGATCAAGGATTTTCCATCTTCATTTAGCCTGAGATATGGTCAATATTCTCTGCTTCCATCGTTTTCCAACCTTGAGCGCATGGAAATAATTAAATAAATATCCAAAGCAGTAAACAAAATTTTGTAGTTATCTGCTGGCTTTTTTTTATTGATCTCACTCCTTCAAATAATTCTTACCAGGTTTCTTTTGGGCTCGCTTCGCTCGAGTGGCATTCGTGTATATGTCCTCTCTACTGAGCGGCGGTGTACCACTCTCGCTGACATGGATCCATCCAACGACATCCTCCCCGTTACTGAGCGCCAGCGCACCACTCTCGCTGATGTGAACACGTCCAGTGACATCTTTCCCACTTCTTGGGACGGACGCGCCATTCTCGCAGTTGTGGATGCGTCCAGCGACATTCCCCTACTACTGGACACTAGCTCCCATAGAAGTTAACCGTCTCCTATCATTTCCGCAATGACAGTGCCGGCGCAGCCCTCATCCGTACCATTCTTCGCCAGTTTGGCTCATCTTCCTCCTTCTAAGAGCAATTTAAACACCTCTCCCCTTCTATACGGTCTTGCAATCTTAGGCCAATATCACTAGTTCCACCTGGGATGTAAACTTCCGCTATTAGAAGAACTTTACATGTCTGAATCCTGAACAAAAGTGGCATGAACACCTTTAGATCAAGATAAAACTCTAAATTTTCCATATTTTTGTACAAGTAAGTCGACGCGCTAAACACAATGGTGTAGGTATTTTGCATTTTTGTTAGCTGGTTCTCCTGCACACACACATGAAGTGCCAATAAATAGGAAGTAAGATGGTTGTTGTTGGAGCGTCACAATCGCTTAGTCGTTGTACGTACACAGTGGCCCATTATCGAATCATTAGTGCGGCAGTAAGGATGACGTGGATGTATTGATAACCTTATTGCTGATCGAGGAACCGAGGATCACCTCAACAATGATGATTATGGGGTTAGTTACTATTCATATTCTTCAGGCAATCAATATAATTTCATTCTAGAGCAAACATGGTTTGACAGCTGCTAAACTTTTATAATGTTAGCTCGTGAAGATAGTAGCCGTATTCTGAACCCTGATGGTAGCAGCGGGTGAGAGAGGGAAGGGGGCAGGAATAGGGAACGGGACTGTGACTTCTTGCCATCTATTGTCAGTCCGCCCTTCTTCACTGGCAAATTTTGTGTTATCACGTGTAGTGAAATTGCGCATGGGTTCTCTAAAATGTTCGAAGTTTAACACATTCGCGACCTTACGCTTTCGGCATGGTGTGCCTCGCGGGACACCACGGTCCCTTAAAGGCAGCGGGAGCTGAAATCCTCGACTCCGAGCTGAGCTGTGGGTGATGAAGTACAGACTCAGCACATCATAAATGTGAAACGAACACAGACAATGATGGCTTACCTGCAGAGAAAATGGGACACTCGCCGCGAACACGCCTGGCCGTGTTCACGCGCGGACGAGTTTTCCCCGGCGCAAAAGGCCATTGCGGTGCGTGGTTTGGCGCAAAGGGAACAAAACGAAATGCATTCAATTCACAGGGTTTCATGGCGGGACTCGGCCAAAACCGCAATGGTTTTCGCGCCGGGGAAAACTCGTCCGCGCACGAACACGGCCAGGCGTGTTCGCGACGAATGTCCCATTCTCTCTGCAGGTAAGTCATCATTGTCTGTGTTCGTTTCACATTTATGATGTGCTGAGTCTGTACTTCACCACCCGCACCTCAGCTCGGAGTCGAGGATTTCGGCTCTTGCTGCCTTTAAGCACGCGTTTGTGTTCACCCGCCTGTGCACGCGGTCCCACGCGTCGTACCATGCATGGCAACCAGTTGAGCACTTTGTCGCGAATGTGTTAAAAAATCACTATCTGTTCAATTGTTCAAACTTCTGGGTCAAAGCGGACAAGTGCTCAACCGCTTGAGTCATATTCAAGATAAAGACAACTGTTTGTTTGGACTAATCTATATTTATTAGAGATTTTCTCTTGTACTACGAATGTTTATGTATGAGACATGGATGTCCTCCACTTTAGAAAGGAAGGGGGAAATTTCACTTAGCTTCTTCGGTTACCTCACCTTAAATTCGCCAAACTCAGAGAGGAACTGTCGACATATGCCGCAAGGACTACCTGGATCATTCAGTTCTGTAGCTGGAATCTTTTACATTTCTATAACCATAGGCCTCGAACAACTTCATCAACCACTCACCTACAGCAATAGCTTTGAATTTTCGATGTCCTTGCGCTAGTGCCGTCGTCATGGCATTCCTTTCAGCGCATATCCCGCCTCCATACGAAGCATTCTCACAATTGACTGAAACGAATTTACAGACTTGAAAGTCACATGACTCCATAGACCTTTGTATCGAATTATTTTGACATATAATGGGAATTGCATATATAAAAAGTCTAAGACAGCATTAAAAATGGATAGTTTCCTATGAGAGACAGTGGAGGTCCCGTTCCCAGTAAAAATGAGCTGCAAATAATACTGATGCTGATATGGAGCCTCGCCAGTGGCGGACACAGGGGGGTCCCCCCACGAGAATGGGTCGGCAAATTTTTGAAATTACTTTACAATACATATAAAAGTGTTGTATTGGTTTACCTTTACTTGTTATTTTTAATATTATTTTTAATATAATTTTTATTGGTTATTTATCATTATAGTTAATATTACTACTGATTTTATTTTCCGTTTGGTCCCCAAAGCGGCGGAGACCTCACTTTTTTCCCACGCCCCCCTCCCGCCCACTTTCTGCGTCCGCTACTGAGCCTCGCATCTTACTCCTGTAAATAGGGATTGGTATGTTTATTAATTTAGTATTTTCAATTATTTCAGAGGCGGACATGACTTCAAATGAGGCTTCGTACGCGGAAACAACGTCTTAGGAGCATACCAAAGAAACGAACTCACCTCCTAAGTAGACTTTGTTGTCCTCTGTTAGTAAGGCGGCACCGACCGGAAAGTTGCTGTAGGGGCTGAAATTTCTGCTTTTCAGTGCAGTGCGTACTTCTGCCCTCTAAGACATCCAACAAAAAAACTTGGACTCAGTTTCTTCATTATACAGTGTTACAGCATAAAACTGAGCAAGCATCAAATTGAGAAGCTGTAAAATGCTGTGATGAGTTTTATTAGCTATTGGTAGCAACTGAGTATAAAAAGCATCACATATAGGTACGTAGATATATTGATTGGTGCAAGGTAAAGGAAGAGTTCGGGTATCGGATACGCTAACACGTTCTCCATGTAACCCAAGAATCACTCAGCTGCAGTCACCAACATCCCCCCCCCCCCCCACCTCACCACCTTATCCTATTAGGGCTGGGATTCATGAAGCGACAACGAAGGCAGCCAACGATGATTACCGTGACTGATTATCGTATAAGGTGGGCAATTTGAAGACGCAGGATGCAAAAGTTGGCTTGCTATCCTAGTGTCGCTTGGTTATGCGTTATGAATCCTAGTACAGAAATGTAATGTGTGATCGGGACGAGCAGCAGAACTCAATCATTTGACTGTTAGCGAGAATAAAAGCGCTTTTTTTTGTATTGTGTCCAGCTCCTAGTGCGATTAAAACAATTGTATATTGTTAGCAAGTTCTTTCAATGTGAATACAGTCTTTAAACAAGCTACATATTACGAGTGCACTTGAAAGGAAACTCAGAAGATATCCAGGAACACTTACCAATAGGCATTTTTCATAACATCTCTCGCCTTTTGTAATAATTCTTCATCACTGACTGGCATTCAATTAATAGCTGGAAGAAACAGAGTGTAATCCAAGAGAGGCTGAAGTATGGCACAGGTTGAAAATACGGATGTTTTTCGAGCAGAATAAGATTTTTGGCAAAACTCTAGCACACAGAAAGGTACGATCATATAGGGACGTCTACCAATCCACATCAAAAGGCAAACCAATACACAGCTGCTGTACATGAGAAAAATTTCAGCAGAGTATCGTTTGTTATGAAAAACTTGCCCATTACTTTTATCTCATTCGCAACTTTTCACCTGTTTCTCCCTATGAAAAGAAAGAACTCATCTTCTGCAAAAAAGTAAAATAAAATAAAATGAGGAGTTTCTAGTACTTTACTAAACCACCAAAAGTGAAACTTCAAGTGAACAGCTAAGCCTACTTTGTAGCAGTACTTGAACAGCTTCGTACCACTTCTGGATGAAGATTCAATTATCTATATGTTGAGTGGTACAATGCAAATGTGAAACAAAATAACAAGTAATGATACATTTTCAGTCTGGACTTCAAATGCCCCGTACAACTATTGAAGGAAACCATTTAAAAAAATTTTTGGTTAAGATAACACTTCATCCAGCAATTCCGTAGTTTGCACTGATAAAGAGGTCATAATACAGCAAAAAAATGGCATTGTTCTCTTTGAATTTTCCGAGCTGTCACGAAAAAAAAAAGATGATTAATTTGAAAAGATCCTCAAAAATCCAGCCAACCGGTGATTACAAGTTTTTTATTTATTATTCAAGGTTTCTCTTTCTTATATCTGCTCTTACTTTTTATCTTTACCTTCTTGTATCTATTACGTACGTGTGCTCTCCTATCTACTCCCGTTCTTCTATTCTTCATATGGTTTTAATCTGAATCATATTTTCTGAACGTTCTTCGATTATTATTGCAATTTTATAGCAATGTTGTTTTAGCAAAACTATTTTCATTGAAAAGTGATTGTGACTTATTATCTCCGCAGGACTTGCTGACATCTAACACCCATCGATCGGCAATAGAGCCAGCACAGGGGCAGGAATAGTTTACTTCTCGTCGTACTTATTTTCGTAAATTGTTGCAGAGCATTCATCTGTGTATATAGAAGCGAAAGTTTGTTTGTATGAAACGTATAGAAATCGCGGAGGATTCATCAGTCCGGATCAAATTTGGCGTTTAGGTAGGGCCTGCGAAGGTTATAGGCTACTTTTCGCTGGGGATTATCGAATAGCTCACCGATTATATCGATTTCACTAGTTTTACTAAATCTTTGCCTAAGAACTGGAGAGAGCATGCCTGCTGGGTTCCTCAACACGGTGAACACGAATATGACAACTATTTTGCGCCAAATTACCGATTTATTGATTTTGTCGACTCATTTTGCTTAGATAGGGACAACGACATGTCTACTGAGTTTCTTTTGTGGCGCTGAACGTGAACATAATGAATATTTTGCACGATAGTGCTGACTAATCGATCTATCAGTTCTATCGATTTTTCTACTTCCGCTTGCGGAAGGTGCGCGAACATGTCGCCTAGGGTTCTTCGATACTTAATCGGATCGAATTTAATTTTCGGATTCCGTGCAGGTGAAAAAATGGGTTACCGAGGTTTTCAAATAATGAGCATTTCGAATGAATGTACTAGTATCACTAAGAGACTTCGGACTTCGCCAGCTCCAAATGAATAAAAATGAACCGGCGATATAAGAGATAAGGGTCGTAGAAATGAAAATGATACGTATCAATCGCCACGTGCTTTGCTGCACATTGTTGCCAAACGGAGCTCATCGCCCGTACTCTCGAAGATGTGCCCAAAATGAGCTGGCGATGTGAATGATATTGATAGTGGAAACGATGCTTATCGATCGCCACGCCACATCAGTTATCATCTCTCTCACGCCTGAAGTCTCCTCATTCACTTCATCCATGTGGCGATCGCTGGCGGTCGTGGCCGACAGCCAGCTGTAGCGGCGATCGGCACGATAACTGGCGAAGTCTGGGGATACTCTAACTATCCACATCATTGTGAAAGGGCAGGTATTAAAAAAACTGCCGAGGAGAACCAGGCATGCTATCTAGTTTTTGATAAATTCCAAACAGTCAACACCAACTAGATTTTTGCCATTGACATGTATTATTTTATCCGTAAATATTTTAATACGTACGCATGTTATGTTCTCGCAATAAGCTCGTGTTAGCAGGTCAATGTCCTTTCCAGCAACTAACCGCTGAAGCGAGGAAAATCATCCAAACAATCAATAAAGGAAACATATACTTTATTGTGATTCAACAACAGTTCACACACAAATTGTTTAGAATATGTGCTTATTCTAGACAATTTACATCAATATAAAATAAAAAATTCACAACAATTTCCACTTTGAGCTTGCTCGCACTCACTTTTTGTGAGTCTCCTGAGCATGGTATTCAAGTGACGCAGGTGTGAACGCAAGTGGAAGTAGTTCTGCTAGTGTGGCGTTGACCACATTAGCACTGGTGGAGGAGCCCATAATCACCTGGCATATGAAAACTCATTAAACTAGCCATTACTCCATCAGTTGTGCAATTCAGAAAAAAAAGCTGTTTGATTTGCCAAGGCTCTGCATTCATTATTCTGTTCCGGTTATGCTTCCGTTTGTAACGGCAGAAAATCCTTAACGAAGTTTCTCGACAAGGCGATGATTGAACGCAGCGAAAAAAAACTTGTCCCTGTCCATCTTTCAGTTATATTGCCTACGTAGTTAAATCTCAATCGAGAACATCCCCTGCATGTCTTACCTTGTAATTGCCGAATTCGATGAGGAATTGTCGGCACATGCCACAGGGACTGGCAGGATTCTTGAGCTCCGTCACTGAAATCCCACATATTTCAAGCACAACCACTTGTTTCACTGTTTGAATTGGAAACTTCCTATTCTATATCGACGTTAATCAAGGGATCAAATTTTGAAAGCAAACGCTGTCGTGAAAGGTATGTGTACAGGGGCAGTGGTCTGCCTCACTACTTTTTCTTATTGTTGGAATGATACCCTGCATATGTGGTGAGAAACATGTTTCTGACTTTGCTATTTTTGGAGAACGCAAAAGCAGTACATGCATGTGAATGGTGAACGCAAAAGCAGTACATGCATATGAATGCGAGACATTTACTACACATACCCTTGTATTACGGGCGCGTGTGGCGCAGTGGTAAGAGGCTCGCTGCGCACGCACACGATCGATGGTTCGATCCCGGCCGAGGCCAACCCAGCCTTCCATCCCTCCGGGGTCGGTAAATTGGTACCAGAGAGTCTGGGAGGATGAAGCACTGACTTGGTACATCGGGTGCCCCCGCAAGTCATTGTACAGGGCACATACGCATTCAACGCCTCTACGATGCTCAGATGAAGTCGAATGCGTGGCGCATCCCTCGTGACGGGATTGATTAACGCCGACCACTTTATCCTTATTATCCCTACCCTTGTATTGGTTAGCATACGCGGCAACCTAATGTTTAGGTCTATGGCATACTTCAAAACGACGCTATCGCCGCGACCATTCATCACCAACAGATTTCGCCCAGCTACTCCTATCCAGCACTCTATTTCACACAAATTGTGTGATAAGTCATAAGAACTTGTAACACTTTGCTCACATCATTTTCATTCACTCACACAGTGTTGGAGGCAAATCCCTCCCCGGTGGGGGGGGGAGGGTCGGAACGACCGATTCGGTTTTTTTCTCCGAGAAGTAGCCGCGTTTAGGCCGCTGTAGGGCTGCTGAAAATGGGGCTTGCATTCATACCCGCTCGAGTAGTGTCTGCGCTCAGGCCGCCATGAGTCCGCAAACCATCAGGCGCTACAGCTCCTAATCCAGCGCAAAAGGCAGCATTCTCCACAATTACCTGCCAGTTGGACGCCGCCAGCGTGGCAACCTCTGGCAGCTTGCTCACTGCTTGTGCACAGTCTCTCACGGAAGAGCCCCAGCTTCGAAGCCACTGTGGATCCAAAGTGATCTATCGGAGTTTAAAAGCAACACAAACATGCAAACTCTTATCAGACATACGAAAAGGTGGCTGTTTGCAAGGTCCATCCATGTTTTCGAAGTGCTAGCTTTCTTCTATTACTGAGCGGATTCGAACCGACCTGACCATTGTTTATGGATGATTGAGAGTGCTTCATACAGGGTGGCCGAAAAGTATGGGCGTCAGAAAAAACGATATTTTTCTTTTATTAGCTACAATTACTTTTTCTTCATTATCATAAATGATACACAAGATGAAAAATTAGCAACACAGAAAATTTTCAAAGTGGCCCCTCTTGGCTTTGATGGAGGCTTTCAATCTTGTCTTCACGGAAACCACTGTGCGCCGGAGGTAGTCCTCACCAATTTCTGACCAGGCTTGTTCCAGTTCGCGCCGTAATTGCTCAACTTTCGTGATATTCTTATTCTTCAGTTTCTCCTCCAAGAATCTCCACACGGAGAAATCCATGGGGTTTAAATCTGGGCTGCAGGATGGCCACTGATTCTTGTTGAAAAATCCGGGAAAATTCTCCTCCAGGTAGGCAATGGTGGTTTCAGCGCCGTGAGCCGGTGCCCACTCTTGCTGAAGAATCATATTGGGGTTTTTCTGTTTCCAGGGGACAAGCACTTTCCTAAGAATCTCATCTTGGTAGAACTTGGCGTCGATTCTAACGGTTTGGTCGATGAAAACAAGAGGTGGCTTCGATTTTGATGTTATTCCTCCCCAAACCATCACGCCACGGGAAACCAACGACTTCGTTACAATCCTCCTTTCCGAAGAGTACCGCTGACTCGGACTGATGAGTTGACGATCGTTTTGAGAGTTGTGCGCAACTTCAATGGGAAAAATTTTCTCATCTGTCCATAGCACATCTTCGATGCGGCGCACCTCGAAGATTTTCAACAACTCTTTACATTTCTCAAGCCGCTTTGCTTTGGCGAAGTCGGTTAGCTTCTGTCCCTTGAACAGGCGATAGCTTCGAAGTCCCAGCTCCTTCTTGACAATAAGTTGAACTGACGAACGAGCAACACCCGGACTTTTTGCCATCTTGTTCAAGCTGACTCCATCATTTCGGTCGATCCTCTTTTTAATGATCCCTCGTACCCTCCTTGTGTTCACCGTTCGAGGACGCCCCGGTTTTCGCTTCATGTTGACATCTCCTACGTCTCTCCATAGTTTGATTATCTTCTGCACGGTTCGCAAAGGAGTATTTAATTTTCCTGAAATCGCTGCAGTTGACCCTCCAGACTGCGCGAGGCGTACGATGGATTCGCGATGCGGGCACACCCGCATGACTTCAGAAAACGAAGTAAATGGTAGGTCAAAAGAAAGAGACTTTGATAAGGTGTCAAACATGTGTAGAATTAAGACGCGGTGAAACTTGCAAAAGAAGAAACAAAAGCGTCAAATGAGGCGCCCATACTTTTCGGCCACCCTGTACACTAGGCTCACGTCCCTATTATCCCCGACCAACATTCCGACTGGGCCAGTTCCTTATTGAGCCGAAATATGTAGTCGTTGAAGCGCTTTTTGGAGATATTTGCTGGCGGTCAGTGACCGCGAAAAGCGGGCCGATGCCTGACACTCTTCACATAGTGGGCGACGGTTGTGCATCAGCCCGAATGATTTTGCGTTCAGTCCGCGATTCGCCCGGCAGCGCGTTTGACCATGTGCGGTTCCGCCCGCTGTTTGCCCGCTATGTGTCCTCGTTCAAACGTTTCATCGGGGATTTGCCGGCGTTTGGAACGGGATTTGCCCCCGAAATTGTCTGAGTTAGCCAACTTCCATTCCATGTTCGTGAAAACCAGCTTCCTTATACTGCAAAGCAACTTGAACTTGCCGATGGAACATACCTACAGCGACCGCCTTGAATTTGCGATGCCCTAGTGCAAGTGCTGTTGTCATTGCATTCCGCTCGGCACATATCGTTCCACCATAGGAGGCATTCTCACAGTTTGCTGAAAAAAGTATAGATGGTAGCCATGATGCTGAAAAAAGTATAGATGGTAGCCATGATTACAAAGCTGGAACAGCCAAAAATTCAATTTTTTCTTGTTAGAAAGAAGTAGAATGGAAGCAAGTAACTCAAAAGAATGGAGACATTTACGTATTGAATATGGGCAGATAGAGCTTCAAAACAGCTTCGAGAGCCATATATAGGGATGTTTAGATGTTTCCCGTTTTGTTCATGCACAACATTTGCTCTCTTAAATCTGAAGAGCCAGAACTGGAATCATCCGCGAAAAGAGGCTTTTCAAATTGGAATAATTTTAATGTCCTCCGAAAGATACAGAGAAAGCAACTGTAAATTGACAATATTGATTCCCTGTGTCATAAATCATTTTACAGCACGCACATTATAAGACCCTTCAATGACTTTCTTTACTATCTCCTTCATGTTTGGGAGGATGTACTGGAATAGGCAACATCCTTTTGTGTACAAATAAATTTGAAAAAAAAACAGAAAAAAACTTCCAAGCACTACACTTACCGCCTACAATAATGCTGTCATCTTCTGCCAAAAGTGCAGCACCAACAGGGAATTTGCTGTAGGGGCTGAAACCAAATTTTGAAAAAGTCCTCAGTCTAGGACGGTCTGGAAGCTGGAAAGTCTTTTTTCCGTTGTTAATCCCGCATTATCACTCTGTCGCTCTATAGTATCAGTTCAGAATGTCAGCTACGGTGTCCTCGACCCGCCGTGTCCTCTCGCCGCACCGCCTGAGATCACACGTGCCGTCCTATTGGCAGCGTACCGTAGCCAACCGGCTGAGTATCGATCGCCAGCAGGACACCACGTGTGATATCAGGCGGAACGGCGGGAGGACACGATGGGTCGAAGACACTGTAGGCTTCTGTCTCGTGCACATGAGCCTTTATGCTGTATTGAAATTTACTGACAAAGCTCAGAAAGGAGTGGAAGGCTAAAGGGTAATTTACACTAGCTGCGTGCGTCAGTCGCGCATCAGTCGCACGCATCCATTTGCAAGGGATTTTTTATGAAGACCGGTCAACACGGCATGTACATCCTCAATGAAAAAAACGCGCGGCCGTCGCGAGGCCGTAAACGCGTGCGTCTGAGCTGCGACTGCGATGCGACTCCTATGCGACTGAGCCCTATTCTTCATCATATAGACGCACGTGCGTCAGTCGCACGCACCTAGTATAAATTGCCCTTCATGCGGTGCTGAACACTCAAGGCCCGAAGCGTTCATTGAGATTACTCATGGTAAACGTGTTGACGTACCCAAATTTAACCTTTACCTGGAACTCATCACCATCTCTACCATGTCTACCCATACGTGACTATGTCTGTACCCGCCTGCTCCTTTGGTAATCATACCCGTGTGCTTCCATTCTCTGATTGGAAGGATGGATAAATCCTTCCAATGATGCATCCGGGAATGGAAATATGGAAATACCCTACAAAGGCAAGAAGCAACAGTGTTGAAACGCTTACCAGTATGCATGTTTCATGACTTCTTTAGCCTTTTCCAGTAGTTCCTTATCGCTGACTGGCATTTTATCCTAGGGGTTGTTCGCTGAAACCCAGACTTGTTCAAAGTGAAGAAAACAAAAAAAAATCTTTTACAGAAGTACAACAGAAATCAATTGAAAATACAGGAAGTGGGTAAAATGAAGTTGAGGGGGGGGAGGGGCACTTGGTATAAGTCGATAATATGACCTGTCCTACATGTTCTGACTTGTTTGCATTTTAGGTAACTACTGCAGGAAAGCTAACAAGCCAGAGCGTTCTGGACATGACAGCTAACAAGTCAGAACGTGTAGGACAGGTCATATTATCAACTTGTACCTAGTGCGCCCACCTCCCAACTCCATTTTCGCCCAGGCAATTACAGAGAAGTAAATTACAGTCGAAAAACGTTATGCGCACGCAATTACATTATAAAGTGTCTCTGGTCGTGGCTCCTTACAAACCACCTATTATTCAGCCAGGCGCTGGGATTCTTCATGGCGCCAGAAGGTCATCTAAGATCCATACTAAAAACTCGAGGACTCAGCGAAGGATTTTGTCTCCTTTCAGGAAGGAAGTCAGAGCGAAAGGAAACACCATATGAAATCAGCTGCCCAACAAAGATTTTTCTCTGAATATCTACTTAGGAAGAACCCCGAGTGTTCTCAAAAAAAAAATCAGCGTGGAATCCTGGAAGTCATCGCTTCAAACCAGTGGATTCGAAGCCAAGGCTGCTGAGCATGTCACGCAGTTCGTCTTTTTCTTTCGACAAGGACTATATCTGCAGCCGGTAATTCATAGTTTGGAACCCCCCCCCCCTCCCCTCCCACCTCTCCCACGCCCCTGGAATACCATAGTACACCATCAACCAAAGTAAGATGAACTCGGAGAAGAACGGATGTGACGACCGGAAGAAGTACAACTATGATGAAGTACTGCATCTATTTATAGCCTTTTCTAACTGCTGACCAACGAGGTAGTGTGGAGAAGTGAGAGGGCCCATGCAATGTTGAAACATGACGAGACACGTCTTCACCTCTTCAATCGTGGACGACATGTATAAGACGAGACTAAACATGTCCTCGCTTGACGTGAGCGGACGCACCTCACGGAGAAGTTGTAATATATTCCATTGATCTCTTGAGTTCAGGAAAAAAATATGATGAATGGGTGCTAACAGAGGACATGGAGTGGGCTGGTACCAAGAACGAGCCCGGACCTCTTGGCTCGCCTACTAACAGCTGTGAGGTTCACAATAGCAAGGAATGAGATACCCTAGTTTTACTACGTGAGAAGTTTCGCTCTCCAGGATGAAATTCAGAAATTGAAGAAAATTTCTCCGCCTCTGACTTTCTCGAAAGTTCATCCGCAGTCAAATTTAATATTAATGAGGGAGCAAATTATAAACTGCGAAGCTCCACATAGATATCAACCTCAGTTTTAATTTTTTTTTCAGCTGGAACAACTCGATCGCTGAGCTTCTCAAGAAGGAATTAATTGGTGGTAATTTTATTTTGCTTTATTTTGAGCCATCTTTATACAACGGATGTCAACGACGGTATCCCATCCACGGCCTCGAGAAAGACGCCGCGCAACCGCGCTGCGCGCACCAGAATAGGTGTCGTCTACCGCCGGAATGCTATTTTCAGGCGCTTCTCTTCCTGATTCCGTCGGAAATCCTCAAAACGGCTAGAAAAGCTGCTAGAAAGAGCACAACAGCAGTAGAGGACATCACGCGCCTGACGCGTCGTCCTTCTCAGGCCGCGGATTGGCCACCGCCATTGACGTCCACTCTACAGAGTCGAGCTTGGGATCTGTTGGAAGAGTTCCAAATAGTTCCGGAGAAGAATAAGAAAGCCATAAGAGTTTTCCTCTTTTATTGATAAAACTTCCTTGAGTCGTTCCTTAAATTATTAACTAAATTAGCTAAATTAACGGGGTTTTCATTCGGTCTCAGCGCAATTCTCATTAGTTGAAACTGTTTCCATTCATTTATCTTCAATGGTTTTCTGCCACACAGGTTGTTATTGGGATTACTGTTATTAATATATGTTTATTATTATTATTATTATTATTATTATTATTATTATTATTATTATTATTATTATTATTATTATTATTATTATTATTATTATTTGTTTCTATTCAGTTGAGAGAAAGTAATTCCTATGGAGCGTAGAATTTGAAACGCCAATGATAGGTCATGCTTTCGCATGACTATGTACATATACCTAACCTTACTGCGCCAAGGGGACTCATTTCATAGCGTTTCCTGATTGCGAAGTTCAATACTCGCTTCGGTTGAATTTCTGCTTGTTTCCCTGTTTTCTATTCTTGTTTTCCATTGTTTTCATTCTTACTGGGCTACCTGCTAAATAAGTGACGACTGGAAATTCGCGGTAGGCGCTGAATTTTCTACTGCATACATATTTTTGAATGTACTTCTGCTGTAAGCTACAAGACACGCTGTTGATGTTGGTATTGCTCTCTAAAATGCAAATGAATACGGATATTGAACACTTGTTCTTCTGTCTCGTGCAGATGAAAGTAATATGTGCAATTATTTATAACGAACGAACACACCAAAGAATGTATGTGTAGTGATCAACAGCCTTGGGTGAAAAGCTCTCTCATCATCTCAGCTTGGCCAGCTCCACCACATTTGGGTTCCGCAATTAAAACTATGTTTATATCCAGTATCAAAGGCAATGAGTATAATTGAATAATTTATTTCATAAAAAGCTCGTGAAAAGTGAAATTTTAATTTTTACAACAATAATCTCTAGTGTGATGTGTTCTTGCCCAAAGTTTCGTGGGCGTGATTATCAAGTGATGCAGGCGTGAACGCGTGTGGAAGTAATTCTGCCGTTGTGGTGTTGACGACGTTAGCGCTGGTTGATGAGCCAAGGATGACCTAAAACATTCAGCCTGATTAATTTCGCCATAAGGCAATTTATACGCGTGTGGCGCGCCAGGCTTGCGCCTCCATTCACAGAGGATTTTCCATGAATATATCATATAAATAACATCCATTTCTATAAACGCGGCACGTACACCCAGATGGGAAAAACCGCGCGACCGTCGCGAATAGCCGCGTGCGTCTCTCCTGCGTCTGAGCTGCGTCAGGACAGTGACTGGGCTTATTCCTCATCATATAGACGCATGCGCGTCAGGAGCGCCCATTTGGTACAAATTGCCCTTATTATTTACTTCTCCACCCCCTCATTGTGTAATTTAATAGGACTTCTTCTAAATTAAAAATCGCGTGAACCCTGTCCTCCATGAGTTCCAATTTCAAGGAAAGTTTCTTTCATTCTCCTTTTTCCCAGAAAGGTCACACGGATGTGAGAGTCATATCTGAAGAGGGTGGAGCGACCGAGACCTGCGATTGGCCAATTCATCTAGCTGGCCAATCATAAATCCCGGCACCGGTGCTTTTTCCAAGTGTAACACCACAGACCCGTATCAGACTACCTAAGTCATAGATTTTCAGTGAATGGCGCCAAAAAGCAACAAAGCCTATCCATTTTCAACTACAATGCCTAAGCAAAATGAATTCTTTAACATAATGGAAAACTCTAAATATTTTCTGGATGACATACCTTGTAATTACCGAATTCAATGAGAAATTGTCGGCAGATGCCACAGGGACTGCCTGGCTCCTTAAGCTCCGTCGCTGAAATATGGCACAATTAACGTAAACCCATTTCCCCCACAGTTGTAAACAAGTCTGGAATTGTTCGCTCTCATTTTCATCTGCAAGATTTACATATATTTGGAATCGCCAGGAGAAGCTGATCACAACTCCACACATGGTACTCCGCAACAGAGTTGAAAATTTCGTATTTGAGGCTCTCGTTTTGGGAAGATTCAACGCGGGACCAAAAATGCTGCATATTGGAGGCTGCAAATTTGAAGGTGGGAAAATAAGCCTTGAACGGGATAATCTTCGAAAAAAAAAACTCCGCCTCTTATTACTATACTCGGAAGCTTTACCTCCGACTTTATCCCACGGGAGAGGGGTAACCTTTTTCCCTGAGTGCCAGAAGGAGGGTAAACTTTGGAGGTAAACGTGATTTTTACGAGTAGACTCAACGATGAGTTCTACCCCTGGATTATTTTACGTAGCTTTGGATCACATCCAAAATGTCAAAGAATACGACTAGGCGTTGGGAGAACCACTGGCTTCGCATATGACAGAACGTAAAATAACTAAGACTTCTGATATCGACAAGATTTATGTGTAAGCTAGCAATACAGTATAAGTGTTCTATGTCACGTCAACAACCAGTTTTTTTTTGTTCATTACCAATATAAAATCCAATATCCTTACACCGAATGAAAATATGTAACATTTCCAAATACACCTACCTACAGCTATTGCTTTGAATTTTCGATACCCCTGCGCTAGGGCTGTAGTTATTGCATTTCGTTCTGCACATATCGTTCCACCATAGGAGGCATTCTCACAGTTTACTAAAAATTTGTACATGTATAGATTATTTTGAAGACCGTTTCCATCAGAATGTAGCTAGATTCTGTTGGAACAATGGATTTCTTCTCACAACAAATTCTACTTACAATTAGTTGTATAAGCCATGTACAAGCCATGACACTATGGGTTCTGATACACCATAGGTGTGCCAGCACTCATGGTGCACCCCGTTGTACATTTGTCCATTTGTGGGTCCAATATAAGCAAGAAGAAATAAGCATTGATAAGCTCGAAGACTCACCACCTACAATAACGGTATCGTCATCTGTCAGAATCGCAGCACCAACAGGAAACTTGCTGTAGGGGCTGAAATCGGAATTTCTTAACAATACTTGAAAAAGCACCTGGGAAACTATTGTTCCTGAAGGAAATCCATGCACTTTCGAGCAATAATTCTATGGGAAAGACCTATTAAGGTCATGGTCTATGTCAGCAACATTCGTGGAATTCGAGACATTCATAGGATGAACTAATTCCGACCTGCCGATTTTGATTGAATCGAAGTTTCTATATGAATTACTTGCTATATTTACCGAAAATTTCAAGAGCACTGGAGACCATTATACCAGTTATCGTTCGAGTTCTAGAGGCGCGAATTCTTGATGGAAAATGAAAAAGGATAGGTGAAGTGACAAAAACAACATTTTCAACGCAAATTGCCCACAATATCTCTTGTCGTCAGAACCACCCAGCAATCACTTCTCGTCCATTCCGAACTCTCAACTAGGAATTTTCAGGATCTCAAAAACTACCATTTCTAGAAAAATCCGGAGATGGAGGAAGAAGGAAGCCCAGCCACCATCGGTTCCTTTTTTCAAGCTCAAATTTTTCTGAAAATTCTTCTACCCTGAAATCCCGAGGTGAATTCAAGATATCTCCCACAAAGATATGTAAATGTCGTCTAGATTTCCAAATAGAAGCCAGTAGAACCATGGAGATCTTTGAGTCTCACTTATTTTAGGAAGTGTTCCTCAAAAACCTATTTGTTTCCATTCGCGGAATATTTTCTCTCAATTTTGCGCAAGACTCTTAGATTCACACTTGGACGTCTTCATCTCTGGACATTATACGCTCCATCACGGATCGACAACAACTGGTAATATCAGTGGAATTTGTTTTTATTCCATGAAATTATCTCTTAAAGATGGTAATACAATTTCGATTGGGCGGTGAGCTCTTTTATCTTCACCCTTTCCTCTTCTAAAAAAAAACTAAACAGTCGCTGGAGACGACTTTTAATGACTTCACGATTGAAAAGAGATAAGGACCTGGGACCCAAATGTCCTGATTACTAATTGCAAATTTGGAACGTTTCGATGTTAATGTTGTCTGCTTCACTCCTCCAATCTCCATTCAGGAAAATTCAGCCTTGTTCGAGCGTTTAATCCCCACATCACGGTCTTCCTGCGTTGTCGTTTTTCAGGAATACCTTATGCTCTTTCTTGAAGCATATCATACCCAACATAGGAACACTCACATATATGCATTCTTCATGACGTCCCTGGCTTTCTGGAGTAGTTCCGCATCGCTGACTGGCATTCCGTTCCCAGAGAATTCCACTAAAATTTTGTAATCAGGAGGGTACGCGTTGAAATTATACAAATCCACCGCAAAATAGTTGTAAAATGGAATGACAGTAAAAGGGATTGACTACAGAGTGCAGCATAGTGCACAAGAGTACAGCAGAAGTTATGTAACACATACATTAAATAATATTTAAATAAGTCGCTCTCTGCCTGGCAGCGGGAAGGGTGGAAGGCAATCATAGATGTCATTGGCTATGAAATTAAGCAAGCCTGTAGGTCTTGTTCATTAAAAATCGGATTTTAAAAGAAGAACATGAAGTGAGCTACAGATCGGAGACACCAGCAGGTTAGCTGCTTGCACGCGTCACACAACATCCATGGAGGGAAAGAACCACGGCACCCATGAAGTGCGGATGCACAGACAATCAGCGTATTAAGAAGCGGCGGATGACGCGGCGCACACCCACGCATATCAAAAACATCAAAACGTGCTTGGTCTTCCATGGAAATCAAGGAAGGATCTAATTTTGCGGCTCAGAAAGAGTTAGAAGAAAGAAATTGGTTTCGAGGTCACACCATATCTTCGACTAGAGTGTCGGGTGCATGACCAACATTCCTCTTCCTTAAAAAGGGTGTATACAATGAGGTACCCAAACCTGTACCGCCAGCCGCAATTAGTGGGTGCGGCGCCCACTAAGTGCCAGCTCATGAGCTGCGTTGTCAGTGGCGGCTCCTGCAGGAGCCTTGCGTTGCGTGCACTTCGACTCCGCCCACTTCGCCGCGTGCGGCGCGCGCGCCGCGCTTGCGTCGGCTTGCGTTCTACGAAGAGGAAATTGCACTTATTGGAAGAAATGCGGGAAAATGAAGCCAGGGAAAGCATTTCAGTGCAACTTACAAGGGAAGTGCAACAGGCCAGACTCGCAAATCGGAATGAAACCTATCTGGCTTGAATCTTTGTTGGAGAGGGTGTTACAGTATATATTTTGTTACTGCCCTCGGCTTCAAAAAACAAAAATCCCACCACAGTACCATATGCGCTGCAGCACTCGTCCGTCAGTGACGATGTGGCCGAGTGGGGAGGATGCTGCACTGTCAGCTCGAGAGTTTGAACCCCGTCATGCGCACCTACCTGTTTTGCTCTCTCATTTTTTTATTCCCCCTGTGTTGTTGAAATCAAATTTAAAAGGTTAGAAGATAATACTTATCCTTACTGACGCACTAGGCACGGAATAACTACGTTATATAAAACCTGCTTTTCTCCCTCGATTAGCTATAAAGTAGCAGTCACTTTTCACGACTGTAACTCAAAATCTTTCCCACTCGGTTCATAATGTTCGAACCTTCACGCGTCGTGGCCCTTTTGTGCACAACATTGACTTTGTTGTCTCAAAGAGAGACAACATTTTAAAAATTCTTTCTGTTGTATATTGGACATTCCGTGCTCCCCGTTTCCGCGCTATGCTTCGTTACCCTTGGAAGGCGGCAGGGTATACTGATTTAGATCCAGGCTCTTTCCTCACTCCAGTGGAAGCCTGCTTCCCCTCTGATCTCTGCAGTGAATGCGACTGTAATGATTGTAGCAGAATTTCTTTCATTGTCTGCGCGTATTGTTCTCACCGCTTTTGCTTTGAACACTTCATTGTCTGTGTGCACCGTTGCTGCCAGTAAATGCTTTCTCATTGACCATCCTTTTTTTGTTTTGAATGAAAATTTTACAATTTTCTAGCGACTCGAGGGAAAGCTGTACGATCACTAAACTACGTTCATAGCATAGTAGTTATTCTATAGCTAGTACGTCAGTAAAGACAAGTGTTGTCTTCTAGCCCTCCAAAATTGATTTCAATAACATAGGAGGAATAAAAAACAAAAATGCAAAACGAGTGTCAATGACGGGATCCAAACCCTCGACCTCCTGCCTATCAGTCCGCATCCTCCCCACTCGGCCACATCGTCGCTGACGGACGAGTGCTGCAGCGCATATGGTACTGTGGTGGGATTTTTGTTTTTTGGAATCGAGGGCAATAATGAAATATATACTGTAACACCCTCTCCAACAAAGATTCAAGCCAGATAGGTTTCATCCCGATTTTCGAATATGGCCTCTTGCACTTCCCTTGTTAGTATCGAACACAAAGTATTTAGCAAGTGTTCAACTCAAATTTAATCAGTATGGCTAGTTTTGTCTGAATTTAATTCAAATTCAGTTTAGTCTGAACTAAGCTTAGATTTTGCAAGTACTTCTTGTTTCCACGGTAGTTATCTTCACTAGTGGACCGCTTCAGGCGTGAAGCATTCGCTAGGTTAAACTTTTATGCCTGAAATCGCATTCTTGTTCTTGTGAGCCCATATATGCTTATGAGCGTTCTTTAGCCAGCTAATCGATTGATATTCGCACCCAGTGCGTGCTGAGGTGTTAGAAATGCCTTGCAGACATACCCAATGCCTGGAAGCGTGGTTACGGGATACAATGTCATTCGAACACCATCGAAGATGGTTTACCACCATATTGATTTTTTATGACTATGAAGCGAGCGCCAAGGAATGAAAAAAAAATAATTTCAATATTTACATATCGGGATGTCCACAGAAGTTAACAAGTGTAAGCAAGTGCACTGACCATGGTACATGTTAACATGTTTTCACAATTGTAACACACCATGTTATAATTTTTCGAACTTATAGGTGAGATTCGAAAAGATTGATTTTGTGAAAAGATATCCAAAGAAGTTGTGTCGAAATGGACCTAAAGACCGCTTGTAACTAATTTTTTTCATTGCTGTAACCAAATGAACGCAGCAGTTTTTTTCATTGTAATTGATTTTAAGAAAACTTGTTAGCTGAAAGGTCTCTGGACTGGTGTTGCACCTTAAATGTTAAGGTAAATTTAGGGTTCAGATGATTTAGGAGCAATACCTCTTCCCGAAATCAATAAATTGCGTTCTCGTCTGACAGTTGGAGGAATATCTGTAATCTTACTGCGTAGTTTGAGCAAATTCGTTCAGTACCAACGACGCTGTGGGCACTGCTATGTATTTTCGAAGTAAATTTTAATTCTACTCTTATTTCAGTCAACTCTTTTCAAAGTGATGGACCAATGTCCAATTTAAGTCCAAGCTCCAGCTATTAGTCCCCTTTGGTCACCTCATTTTTCACGAAGTCCCGCAGGCCTTGACAAGTTCCTGCTGAAGTCTGATTGTTGTTGCCGAAATGTGATTGTTGAAGAATGCGAACAAGCTTCCATGTATTTGTCTATATATCTAATAATATGGAGATATTTGCAGAGGAATTTTTAAACCATTTTCTCGGTGACGTAGCCCTGTTGGAAACTTGCAGTTTCCTGAATAAATCGCTGCAGAAAGCATGAAAATCTTGAAAATCTGGCCTTTTATTGGCTGCCTCTATCCTATCCCTTTTTCCCCCAACAATTTTCGACCCGTTCGCCCATTTTCAGCTTTTGCCGCGTTGCGGCGTTGCGATCGCCGCGCACCAAACCTGCGGAGGGTGGGCGGAGTCGGAGACGCACGCAGCGCAAGGCTCCGGCAGGGGCTGCCAGCGACGGCGCAGCTCATGAGCTGGCACCTAGTGGGCGCCGCACCCACTAATTGCGGCTGGCGGTACAGGTTTGGGTACCTCATTGCCGCCCCCCCCCCCCCCTTAAAAATCTAAGAGATCAGCTTAGCAAAGTGCACATCGTTGTCATTAAGTCAGTGAAGGGTGAGGAAGAGCTTTTCACATTGATTTCCGTCCAAGAAAATCCAAGTGCACACTGCGTTTCGGGCATGAATCGGCCTTACAATAATAGAGAACAAAATATTCTCAAAATACCCGCTAAAATATGCTCTTAGATGTTTTAGTGAATTCAAATGTTACGCCTAACTGGCGTAACATTTGAATTCATTGAAACATATTCATCATGCCCAGGTTTCAAGAAGAGAGGACATGGAACTATGCCCTTAGATATATTTTTATTCATACTAAGAAGAACTACTAGCATTAGTTTTACTTCGTTTTGAAATCTTTGGCACGATAACCCGGACTATAAAGTTTTTACTGCATTTCATTTGATCAAATGATCATTCCGGGTCAAATGCGTCGCAAAGAAATCTGTTGGCCTGGAATTCTTTTACAACTTTAATGAGGTATAACTCAAGATATGGGATTAACTGCAGATGAGTCTTGGAACTAAAGCACACAGATGAGTCTTGGAACTAAAGCACAAAGTAGATAGGGAACATAGATAGCAGATACTGGAGAGAGAACGTTCTCAAGCAGGGAATCCACAAAAATTCCTTCACAAGGCATGTAGGAACAGCAGCAGTTCAAAAAGACTGAAAAATGTAGGGAAAGAAATACTGTCCCAGACTTGAGGAGAACTTACATACATAGAATCACGAGATCCTCAAAAAGGCTAACCTCTTTAGCTAAAGCACCAAAGAAACTGCACTGCTTATCACGAGGCAAAAGGTGCAAACTGTGAAAACGTGTCTCTGAACGTCACTGCTTATCTTAGGCTGCGCAGAATGCGAAATAAGAAGATAACGTGCTGTAAAAAATGCCAATTTTGTTATGATAACAGCCGTTTCACTACTTTATAGGGTGGGCTGTGATAAGGACGCTTTAGTGGGTCCCTAGAACGATTGCACTGAAACGCTCTGCAGACAACTACGAGCCTAGGAAAGTTTTCCATGGAAGAAACTGTTTTTTGCAGCATATGGGGATCAAATTAGCTCGCCTGCATTGTTTTGTCCGGGTGAAATATGTTTTGAACGGCACAGCGAGGACTTCTATGGATCACGGCGCGGAAACAAGACGGAAATTATAATTATTATAAAAATGAACCTGTAGTTAATATGAACTAAACTTCAGGTCAAATGAAAACTGCGTCAACTGGTCCAATTATTTAGGAACATGCAACATTCAACATTTACCCTTTGAATGTTCAAATATTCGATAATGAGACAGACCTACAGCCCTTTTCATGTAATCGTCACAGCTGTGTTGCTATCTGGCTCTCATTTTATCACTCAAATTTTCTACTTGCTCGGAATCAAACATTCGAATTCAAACACATAAAATACATCAGTTAGCCCTAACTATTAGGTGCTAACATAAGTCCTTGCGCTATCTTCAGCAGCAATTTTTCCGCCTAAGTGTCGTTTTCCGCAACTTGCTCTATATTTTCTGAAAGCGCTTTTTTTGCTCTACAAAACTATCATCATGCGGTTTCACAGTATTTTGAATTGCTTGATTTCCAGGCCTAAGAAGAAAAACGTCAATTTACGAAAAAAAAAACGCCTTTTCCTCTTTGTATTCAGCAGGGACCAGAAAATATCCAATACTATTTGGACGTGTAAGCTCTGTAGAATATGAACGCGGAAGAAAGTCAGCAATAAAAATGTGGCACGCCAGTTTGGTGATGCTGGCAAGGGTGGGGTTCGACGTTATTATGGGGTAGGATGACTAGATCGTGACGATTCGATCCATTCAGCAGGATTACCTCAGTTATTTGGTAGCTTTGAAAAGTATAGTGTTCATCTAGACTATAAGAGCCATCTGTAGCAATTCCCAGCTCTTTGGCAGTAAGGCTTTGAGCAATCAGTTTTAAAGTACAATTAATAAAAAATAAAAAAAAAGGAGACAAAGCCAATAAACGTGCACAGTCATGAGGAAATGCGAAAATTTTTCCCATTCTTCCACAAATAATCTTTTTATATACGAACAACAATACAAACAAATGTGCACATAGCGCGCTGATCACCAGAAAAATGCCCGAATTCTCCTCCATTAAGCGACAACGAGAGGCAAACCAGTTCTGATCTCTCGCTTGACTGACAGCGATTACCATTTGCGGTGGAAGTGAAGTGTGAAGGGAAAAAGGTGAATGGATAGGATGCACTGCTAATGGACAGCTTGAATGCGAAAAAAAACTTTTTTTTATCTAAACGTGACCTCCAGGCTTTGCGTGACATCACTGTCACCAACACCAATGTTACTTTAAGCTTGAAGATCACATTCTATGCAGAAAAAGTTTACCCAACTTAGAAAGTAGAAGCAACCTCCTACAGCTTATCAATAATAATTTTTATTCCTATCAGCTACGTACGCTAAGGTTCCCCTACTTGGCACACCTATTATATATTATAGGAAATGGAATGAATATCAAGAATAACAAAATTTTCAAAACTCAGGAAACTCTATTCAGAAAAACCGATCAAAAAAGCTAAGCTGCTCTTTTCTTAATGTTCATCTATTTTCTTCTTGAAATGATTGATCAAAAGTCCATTCATTGAACTCCATTTGTTTCATTTATAGTATCTTTAACACAAAACATAGGCATAGCTGTGCAGACGCATTGTCGCGTGACATTAACTGTACGGAGGCGAGCAACGGATAAAGCTGTGTGGAGCACCGGGGACCAGTTCTCGTGCGAAGGCACGAACAATAACAAGGAATTTGTATGACACCACCCATCTCCAAGAATAAGCTGTTCAGAGAAAATGACGAATTCCCACTTCCCGAAATGAATCATTTCTCTAAACCTATAGGGAAAGAAGAATTTCAAAGAAAAAAAGAAAAGAACAAAACGCGAGGAATGGTCTCACTCAGAGGAAGGAAATAACAAAAAATGCGAAAAAAATCATAATAGAACCGAGGAAAGGCAAGAAAACAAACAGGATATTGCTCCAAATCGAAGAATACAGTAATTTTGACAGTACATTCAGCGAATTCTACCAGACGTGGAGTAAAAACAAATTCAAGGGCACAATCCAAGACTGAACACTGGACTCGACGGCCTAATATCTTCTCTCTACATTCAAAATTATTGAGTGACCTAGGTAGCCAAGCCGACAATTCGTCTGAGATTTGATAACTAGTGTGGTTTCATCGAGCAATTTTTAAAAAATTTAAAGAAAAATGAAAAAAATGAAAAAAAAAATGGAAAAAAGTTGATGACGTCTGGCAGCATCACCTAATAAAGTATGATTGCTTTCAAAATCACTGGGAAAGCCCTCACTAATTTTTTACTTGCACTCAACACCTTTCTCACCCATCTTTTTTTTTTTGCTCTGGAAACTGTTTTCGGTATCAAGCACATCAATTATGATGTATTCATAAATAAATTAATACCCATAAGGAGTAATGAATCAAAAATTGGATAAAATCAATCAGACACCGCGTACAAATAAATCGTCCGTTAGTTACAAGTTTATCATTGCTTACTACAAGCTTATTTACAAGCAAATTTTCAGCAGAGTTATGAATTTGAAGACATTTCTGGAAGATTTTTGCCAGAAATAACGAAAAAACACAAGTTCCAATGCGAGAACGTGGGCAATTCACAAATCGCAGGAACAAATGCAAATAGCAGAAACCGGTAGAGAATACAGAAGAAACCGGAACGTGACTGGACAATTGCACCCTAATCGGCTGGGTGCACACTAATCCATGCAATAATCCAGCAAGAAAAACCGAAAACTGCATAGAATAACGCGTTTCTGAGCAAACAGAGAGCGCCAACAATGAACGACTAATCCACGAGGGCAAGCGGGCTGGACGATGCAGAGACGACACATCACGATGATTATTGATCGGAAAATGACAAGTTCTGGATCAGAACAACCTGGTAATTTGCCAAAAGCGAAGCGATTCGTATTAGGGACGTTTTTCTGGAAAAGTGTATAAGTGTGAATACAATAAAATTCACGATTGTTCAGGCAAATGTAGCTGTACAGCAGTGCGGACGAGTAGTTCTGAGGAATCCCGAATGAATCGGAGCAAAACATGTGCTAGATTAGAATCAGCGATGAAAAAGCCGGATTTCCTGGATAGCGGTGATTTTCAACGACGGCGGAAGTCTTGCAAAAAAAAAATCATAGAAGGAAGATCTAGTGCTGCCTGAACTAACTAGAAGAATTTTAATAAGCGGGATGGAACAGTTTGAATGTCTTGGCCTAGATTTTCTTTTCAATCAAGTTACTCGTTTGCATTAGATGTTAACATAGGTCCTTGCGCTTTTTTCGGATGCACTTTTCTCCACCGTTCTGTTAGCTTTCGGGTACAATCGGATACGATTCGAAAGCGCTATTCTTCTTCTACAACACTGTTTTGGAGAGTTCTTCCAGCACGACAATTTGATGAAGTTTCAAGTCTGCGAAGTGGGGCAGTGAGTGAAGGAAAAACAATACAACCGACAGCTGCCTATCCTGGCATTCCGCTAAAGCTCGAAAGGCCATCGAAACTGCTGGAACGACCTCTGCTAGGTACGAAAAAGAGGTTTTGCTTGAAATGACTGATCATCAGCGACTTTTCAAATTCAAAGAAGACATACTCGGTCTGAATGACGCCAACCACTTCGACCACATAGATTTCTTTCATCCTGGGAATTGCTCCACGAATCATATGGGAATCATATGGGCTAGGTGGATACCATAGCTTTCAGAACTCACAAATAAGTGAGGTGATTCTACTGAAAGAACCCAATCGCAAAGGTCCAGCCATCTTACCCCATGATAGGGTCAGACTTCCACCCCCCCCCCCCCCCCTCCCTTGGTAGCGTCGTCAGACTGGGCCTCCAACAGTTCCATTGATGACGTTTATATTCTACACAGGTTACACGTTAACACAGTATTAAGTTCTTTCTGGTCTCTATCAAATATAAAGAGGAAATGGTACTTTTCCTTGATTTGGCGCTTTTTTTTCTTAAAGACAGCACTCACGATAAAAAAACGTCCTCGATTCTTTCCTGAAATTCTACTCTGGAGGCTACTCTTGTGCCCATAGTAGAGGAAAGACCATCAAAAAAGGCTACGTTTGCGAGAAATACTATGTTGTATTTTGCCATTTGTACGAGATTCATCGCCTGAAATGGCTGCGGCCGCCGAGGTGCGGAAAAGATCACCGCTATCCGAAAATACTGATCGATCCTGTATCAGCTGAGAAACACAGCCGCACACGATCAAAGAGAATGGGGCGGGGTTGAGCATGGCGGGCGCATTTGTACATGCGTACGAGTTTTATTACTCGAGTAACTGCACGATTCGGAGTGATTCCTTTTTTAAAATAAGCTCGAATGCAAGAGGACTTTTTTCAGCGTGAGTGCTGCCTTTAAAGGCAGTGTCCAGGCAAAATTTTCGAGTATTCGATTTCTGTGGTTCTTAGGCCAGTTTGGCTCCCTAACTCCAGATACAGAACTTACAGATCAAAAAACCCTCGGAAAAAACCCTTTTCTGAGACCGCTCTTAACTGATTCGGACGAGATGTCCGACGGCCCTCTCTCTCGTCAGAGAGGGCGCAGAGAAAATTTTAATCGATCGATAGCGCCCGTTCACTACCTCAGCTTTAGCTTCAATAAGTCAGTTTGTTTTCCTTCAGGGGTCCGTATCACTGCTATAGCACTATTTGAGCAGATTTAACAAAAAGAGGTACATTTCGATTATTGCTGTTGTCGACAATGTGTGTTACGAGTGCAGAAAGTGTTTTCGCCGTTTCTTGGTATCATGGTAACTAATTGACGTGAAAGTTGAGATTGACTATCAAAATATTTTGCTGCCCGATCTACAGTATATGAATAACCCCCTCTAAGGTGTGATCGTGGAACGCTCCCCCGAGTATAGACCCGTAAACTGTAGATCCAGGATCATCTGAAACGAAGAACTGGAGTGTTGAGCAACAGTACCTGGATGTTTAGAACACATACGCATACTTGAGACGCATATGATAGAGATCTCCCAGAAATGAATCAATCACAGTAGAGAGACGCTGCCAAGACCGACTTCATATTTTCCAACGATGCCCCACGTTACACAAGTTCTACGCGCAAAATAGCGGACGCCGGGTGGGCTGGGCACTGGGGATGGGTTTGGGTACTGGGTCTAAGGCGGATATCTCCCTTATTTCTGCGACTTTTTCGCTGAAACTTTGGCAGTTGCCTATGGAGTCGACCCGCTACCATAACCTAATGTGCACTCAAGCTAAGAGGTTTTGCCTGGACACTGCCTTTAAGCCTAGAGGCATTTCAGTAGTTCTATGAAAGCACTTGATGACAAAATTGTAGAGGAAGGAAAGCGCTTTCAGAAGGTATAGTGCATGTTACGAAAAAAAGGGGAATGGGGCTGGAAAAATCACAATTGAAAAGAGCGCAAGGACATATGTTAACATCTAATATCTCTGGGTTGAGGAAACAGAAACATTTATTCGCAAATAAAATTTCATCAAAAGAAAATTTCAATAGCTCAATCGAGGAGATAGTTCTTTTTCTTAATCATTGACTTTCGCCTTTCTCCACACGAACAACCACTGCTCTCTTTAAGGATCAAAACTTTTATCCATCCAAATTTTGGTTCCATAGAACTTTTCGACCGTTTCCTCCTCTGAGGAGTCATAGGCCCACCGAAGCAAAGGAACTTCTATGAGTGTCAGGCTGGGTATGAGACGGTTGCCTGAAGAGCATCCAAATCTGGAAATGTGTACAGTCGGGGGATCGATTAGCACCCTCAATTTCGGTTTAGTTACCTAACAAGGGAAGTGCAAGATGCTAACCCCGGGGATCCCAGCGAGCCACCCATTTTCAGAAGCCTTGTCTAAGGTGATTATAATGCATACATATTATTTTTCTTCTCAGCTGCCATAGGGGTCCATTTTACAGGCGATTTATGCAACGTTGACGGCTCAAACTTACTGAGATGACTGTAATTAGCTGTCTCATGGACTGTAGAGTGTTTGGAGACACAATTGTGAATGACCCTGCTCCGCTGGGTATGCGATCATGAGCAATTGCCACAGGCATGCCAGCCGTGGCGGAGAGGACGATTGGGTAGCGTGTCGGATTGTCAGCCAGAGGGTCGAGAGTTTGGATCCCGTCCGCGGAGTCCATCTTGCATTTTTGAATTTGAGGCTTTTAAACTTGTTTAGAGTATTTCTAATGACTAAAACACATTAGATATGTGCGCCATTACAAGAATTACTGCAGGAACTCCTTCCGATTCGTTACTCACTCGGCCACCTCATCGCGGCTGCCATGATTCCAATCCAGGACTCCATTGACAGCGCGCTAGAAACTTGGTATTATTCAACCATCATGAACCCAAAATCTTCAAAAAAAATTTTGACTGAAACTTTGCATATGGGGGTTATTTGAGGTGCTGAATGCGAATATCATATCCATTGCAGATGCACGGTAGTGTGGGGTGGTGCACTTGCCGTAACCCTACAAAAATAGCGTTACGGTACAAAATGGATATGATATTCGCATTCAGCACCTCAAATAACCCCCGTATGCAAAGTTTCAGTCCAGAAGACCTTTTCAAAGATCTAGGGCGTGTGGGAGATGAATGACGCCGAAAAGTCTTTGACGCGCTCTCCTGCGCGCATCAGGACCATTGGGCAAAAATGATGTACATACATTAACATAGCCATAGACAATGTTACCAAAAATGGGTGTTTCGTTTCGATCCCCGGGGTTAGCCTCTTGCACTTCCCTTGTGAGTGGAAGTTAAAATAAATATAAGGGCCACAGGAGATTACAGGGTGCCGCATAATTATGGTGACACCATGCAAGCTTCGGCTTTTCAATTTATTCTAGTTTGCTGCATTCTCTTCGGAATCATATTTGAATATAGGTTAGCTCTTGTTTATTTATCACTTTCATTCTTTACATATGACATGGGAAACTACTGATTCCTACCTACTGCCATTGCGAAGCTATCGCCTGGTTTTGGAGCGATGGGGTTTTGGCACGCTGTGTTTTCTAATCGCAGGCAGCGTCCAAGAAATCGGTTTACGCAATGGTTCCAATATATAAAGAGCTGTGGACAAATTCTGAGAGGACTGGAAGTGGAAGGTGCGATACAGCTTGTAGGAAACGTTAAAATGTGTGAAGATTCCAATGGTTTTTACCCCTGAAAAATTCCAAAATTCAACCTCGGATCGTTCGGCTTGCCCAGTTTCCGAGACAATGGGTCTATGAAAAATTTACAGAGATGCGAATCCGTTGATTTTCTGCACATAACTGTTGAGAAAATCTTCACTAGACTGTTGAGTTTGACGATATCGGTGGCTTGCCAGAGACAACGAATTTGTCAAACGTCTCAGTGTTGATGAAGTAGCAAATGAACGATGTCTTCAAACCCAAGATTTGTTTTTGTTCAATGTTCAACAAGAACAAAAATACCAGTCGCATTTGTAAATGAAGTTGAAATAAGTTTTGAATGAGTGTTTGTTTTTCCCATCATAATAATGGGCCACTGTGTATAGCCCAGCTTGCCGCGGTGTCCCCCTCCCCCTACCTCTCCGGAGGAACTACATCATTTCCTTTATGATTTCAAGTAGTGATGTCCAAGTTTAGAGATGCAGTCATACACGACAACTTTATGAAGTCAAGAACTGTCCTGGACTACGAGGTGATGCTTGCAAACGGATTCACAATTCATCCGAATGAAATTTCGAGAGCAGGGTGGTTGTGGCACTGCATTACAATGTTTGGCAGCAAAGATAGTTTGGAGTTCAGGTTAACAAGAACGGAGAATCGATACATATATCTGCGATATTCTCGGTTTCTTCACTGATCACCTTATCGGAAGCACTCTTCCCATACAACAATAATCGCGCTGACTTTAAGCTTACATGGGAAACATAGGTAAACCGGTAGTGAAAAAGTCCTTTAGAGATCATGCGTTCACTAAGGGAAAAGTTTCACCACACACCACCAATAATTCCCTGCAACACCCAGGATGCGTGAGGTTAAGAGAGTAGCGCATGTGAAGGAGACGGAAGCGTACATGAAGAAACCTTTGACGGCCTTTTGGGTTGATAGCGAATGGGACAAAAAGTTCTTCATTATTATTATTCATTGTAAGCTCGAGAACGCTTTCGAAGAGGCGATTTTTTGCACTTATGTAGCCGAGTGTCAAAGTGAATTTTTTCTCAGGACAATACATAGAGTTTGGTGCAACAGTACCAGCAAAATCCTTCGTCCAAAATTGTATAACAAAAATCTGACAGTTTTAACTATTGTCTTCCAATTTTTTCACATCGGGAGTTCAGAAACCGAGAAACTTACGTATCAGTAATCGCGCTATGGACGCTCTTCGGAATACTCAGGCAAATTTGGGGAAGGACCGCAACAGAAGACCGGAAGAAACGGCAAGTAACCTGCAGTTCTTTCGGTTTCCTTCCGAAAGGCTGCTGAGGTCGTTTTCAAACAGATGTCAAGTCAGTGAAGTGTTTTCCCTATCAACAGTGCCTATGCATGACCGAAATCTAATGCACGTAACCTTGGGAAATGCGATTTATAGCACATTAAACACTGAGGACGTCAAGCCCTGGTTCTTCAGGGAGATTCACTTTTTTGGTTCACAACAGCTGTTTGGTGATAAAACAACATCAGTGTTCACAATGCGGAATCGAAGCTACAAGGAATGAATGTACTGTTTCCTCTAAGGGTCGTGATAACGCTTGAATGACGCACAAAGGAAAATTTTCCCCGGAAAAATTGTATAGGAAGAATTCAAACGATTGTTTGTGATTCCGTGAAAAGCGGTGTTATGACTCATATGCTGCTGCACGAATATGAATTGCTCTGGTATGTTGAGTGGCGAGGATTCAGAAGACGAAAAACAGTAGATTTCAAAAGGAGATGAACACACTAAACTCTCAAAAATTTCAGCGGCTAGAAGACTCGTTAAAAGGTTTAATGACCCATTATAGCTTTGTAATTCTTTAGAAAGTTCCAGAACTTGAAATCGGGAACGATAAAAAAGTCGTAAAATTCTTAAGAAATTTGAAATTTCAGAAGCTGAGAGTGCTTGGACGTCGATGCTGAAGAGGTGATGCATCAGATTCAGAGAACAGAGAGAATCGGTGATGCATTTCCGTGGACTTTCTATTAGGAACATTGTACAGCACGCAATATTGTTGTTTCAAGCTGAGATCTCGAAGTTCGTACATCATCCGTGAGGAAAGGGCAAAATGTACTATACATGTGCAAATGTTTGCACCGACAGCGAAAACGCAAATTATGTCAGTTTTTCATCCGACTCGTCCTCCGTCTCCCATATTTCCTGCTCTGCTATCTGCCGCAGGCTCGGATCGATGTGCCAGTAACGAGGAGTTCTTTCTTCGAACTATAGGCTAGTTCGAATTAAGTGCGTGCGTGCGTCAAACGTACGCATCTCATGATTTGAAAGGTGCTCATAGCTATGTGGTAACAGAAATTGCCGCTGAAGATGAAGGAGGCTGTTGAAGGACGAAAATTTGGTTTAACGAATTTTCGAGGTGAGAAGAGTAGGTGCAGTTCTTGCTCTCGAAGATTAAGAAGACGGTTGGTCAGATTCACAACTGAAATCCTGCGCTATGAGTCATAAACGCATCACCAAATTTGTTCCAACTACATTTCTACTCGATTCAATTGGTTACTTAAATAGTAGGACGCAAACCATTACAGGTTGATTGGTGCTACCAAAGCTACCCGTGCTTTACTATATTTTGCGCAAGCAATATTCCGTTGCTTCTGGCATCCCAGAAGTAAATATGTACGTACCAGCGGCGGATGCAGAGAAGGTAATTGTGCATTGTTACCCAGGAATACGACCTGGAACGGTTAGGAATTTGGTATTAGCTTTTTTAACACATTTGCTATCTTATGCTTTTGGCATGATGTGTCACATGGGACACACGCGCTTTCACACAAGGGGGACCCGTGCTCAAGCACGTGGTCCCGCGTGGTAGGAATTTTTCCTCCGCCGCATAATATCCCGAATTTGCGCAAATCTGAACCCGATCTTTTTCTCTTTTGTGATCGCCAAGAATGTTTTCAAATGTTCGTCGTCCATTCACTTTATATGATTGAAGCTTTTTTTTTAAATGTGTATCGTTCTCTCTGGTGTATGTCTCAACCACATTTTGAAAAAAAAGTTTGAGTGAAGATCTGTTATGCCCAGTGCATTTATGGAAAGCTTGAATATTTGTTAGTTTAACACTACGTAGAAATTTGCTAATTATGACTGCTTCACAGAAATATAACTCCGAAGAGAGCGTGCTCACCCGGTTGAGCACGCGGTCCCACGCGTCGCACCATGCGTGTCAACCCGTTGAGCACATTGTCGCGACGGTGTTAATTAGTCAATAATTCATTATTTTTTAAATGTTCAATTCTAACTGCTCGATGTTACAATTAATACTTTTGGTGAGGTTGTTCTCCCTTCTGAATTTCTAGAAGGACAAATACCCTAGTTTTTCCCACCCCTCCCCACCCCTCGCTGGACATCTCTGAAAAGTATTAGGTCCACATTAGTTTGCAGTTGTCCTCTCAACCGCGCTTTCAAATTCCCATTCATTCGACTACCTTTTTATGAGCGGTGCCGAAAACCTATTGACTCATGACTTTTTCATAAACTGCATAAAAAATCTTCGCAAAACAGTGAAGTGGGCGAGTTCGCACTCCAAAGTGCATGAAGCTGGTCACATTAACTTTGTCCCACGGAAAAAGTGGAATATGGACGAAGTGCTTCGATAGCAAAAATTACTGCCCACATCAAACCAAAAAGCTCATTTTTACTACGTAATTATCATAGTAGCGATAGGAAGGTCTCGTTGGAGCTGAAGTCAAAGATTTATCGCACATTAGTGCAACCTGTTGAGCTGTATGGACCGGAGAGCTGGCAGACTATATTAAAGCACGAGCATATCCTCCACACAATGAAAATGAGAATGGATTCCCGGGACCACACATCTTGACAGAGTGCGAAACGAAGACGTACGCTCACTGTTTGCACTAGCACCCATCACGGCGAAGATGCGAGAGGCTCGGCTACGCTTGTACGGTCACGTACTGAGAAGTGACGACAGCTCAGTCGTCGAATCAGCAATAAACATCACTGTGGAAGGACGTAGACTGAGAAGGATGGTCGCGAAGTGCAGATTGCTTTCAATCCAGGTTTTAATGAGAGCGGTGTTAAGTTAAAGTTCGATACGCGAGGTCTGAGAAATATAAGACCTCAAGGAAAGATCTTGTCTACACTAAATCTCCCTTGTGAATGGAGGCTCGAATTGTCGCCAACGCCTGCTATGGAGTCACCGAAAAACCGGAAATCACAACAGTTTCAGGTCTCAATTAGCCTATGGGATATAATGGAATGCGCCATTCCCCTCTAATTGATTTTCGTCACGAGCAAATGGTACATTGTGAACTAATAGGCTTATGGTGAGGCGGCACTTCCAAAGCGGCATTGCATTCGTTTTGCAGGTTTTATAGGATGCAGCGACAGGACTGTAGTTTTGGAATATTTGCAAAAATCAAACTCTGCACTTGCTGCTCGCAGGAAAAATAGGGTTTGCATTGTGGCGAACTTTTCATGCTTTCTCTGTGTTTGGCTCAAACAGGAAATTATCATCGCCTCGGAGAGGAATAAAGACAAGAACCAAAGAAACGAACGAAATCTATGAAAAAGTGGTAACATGGGAACTGCAGCTTACAGGCGAGCACTAACCGAAATTCTCACTTCTGAAGTATGTCATTTACAGTCGGTTGCTAGAGAATCATAACTGTAAGTAGAACACAAAGAGCCACCACTCATCTACGAAGATTTTGCCGTAAACGCGAATGTAGGTGTGAACGTTTACGTGGCCGCCCACGCAAGCCCACCTACACGCTCGGCCATTCCCATGGGTGATTGACTTGTGCGCAGCGGGACCCACAGACGTACAATGGCGCGCATTCAAGGGCATGGTAGACAACAACCGATTTTCGAGGATTTCTCCCGTATTTCGTGCCACTGTCAAATAATAGCCCTTTTTATGGCGCCGCCCACTGGATCGGAGGTGGGAATAGTCTGTTACTTGCTTGACCATAACCTTGTTGTTTAATAAAGAGTTGTAATCAATTCTCCTTGTAATTAATACTCATCACAATTATTAAATCTGGACAACTCTCTTAGGCAAGCATGACTTCATCTTGTATCATTTTATCATCAGACATGAGTTCCACGTCCACTAAAACCTCGGAATAGTGCAAAGTTTTTACGGCGTAATCTCCGTGAGAGCTGCCTTTGAAAAAAGGAGGGGCACAACGTCTTGAACGACATCTGCTTTCAGTGGTAGACCCAGCCCTAATTTCGATTGCAATATCCAGTGCTAATTGCGTCAGCAAGAAAAATAGTAACAGTTGTGTTTGGTCTTTACATCCGGGTTCGCACATGACCGCGACAGATATTTCATCCTTTATGAACTCTAGAAATCCTATGTATTAGGACAGTTGTAAGTTCCCACATAGTCGATGAATGGGCCATGAAGAAGGCGAACCAAGCGTATATTTTCGCTGTGGTTCCATGCTTTCGATTCGGTGAATTTCAGGAGGGATTTGAGCGATTATAAATGGAGAAAAAACGTGCACGGTATTTGGAGAGCTACATGACAAAGGCACTCAGAATCTATATAACTATGTATAATCATCCATCTACTATTGTGTACTTTAGTTTTTGGAAAAGATTATACTCATCCACACCACGGAAGTGGTGAACACTTGCCATATAGCGAGCACAGATTGAGTCTAAACTGTGGGGGCTTACAAACGATGCGTAAGGTGGTGGTTCAGCGCGACGACTAAATATCCAAACCTTCAACATAAGGATAATCGATGAGCATTACGTTCTAATTGACTAAAATAAAAACAGAGGAAAATATAGAATGCACTAGTGCCTTGTTTACGGTCATAGACATGCATATTTGCACTTTTGTTCTAAAAAATCAAATCTCTGCAGTCTGTGCAGTTCCGCAACTGAAAAATTTTGTTTTCACAGGCAGTGCTGCTGACGTCGCATTAGATATAAATTTCCCCTCGATAGAAAAAAATATTAGTAGTTTCTGACAGATCCGCCATGCTCGCGGTATGTTACCTTGCGTGAAGGATTGTTATTATCGTCTTATATTGTCATAGTTGCAGCTCTTGGTACTATGCCTGGCAGGAAATGCGCTAACAAGTAGGTCTTTACTACTTCAAATCTTTTTGCATTGTTGCCCATCTTTCCAATATTTTATTGGAATATCAATTTAAAAGTTATTTGAAAAGGGAGGACTATTCACTCCTGACGGATGATCCGGATTCCTTTTCACTTATACAACAGTTTAGTTATAACAACACAACTGTGATAGTTAGTCTAGTCTTGTGCTGCTCTGCTTCTGCAACCAATATATACGTCTACAATATTTTCCATTCTTTTTGTTTCTTCCGATGATGTTACAAATTCGTTATCATCTAATTAACTAATATTCAAAAGAAGTTGCAAAGGACATTCTTCTGTTCGCAACATAATACACTAATGTTATGGGAGCTTTGACGTGGTGTCTCTATACACTGATATTGACAACAGCAAAGCAGTAGATGCGGTCGTTCTTCTATGTGAAAAGCACCAAGACCAAATACAGAACATAGGCTTCGGAGTAGATGATATCAGGGTGATGTTGAATGCCAGTTGCAATGTCTTCTGTTTCAGCAGTAAGATCTACCAACAAAGACGTAGTTTGGCAATAGGAAACCGCATTGCGCCGTCAATGGCCATAATGTTCTTCGTTCACATGGAATGGATATCACTAACATCTGATATGCTGCTGAATAAGCGCTACATTGACGATGTTTTCGTAATTGGACGCACCAAAGAAGAAGATGATCGGATACTGGAGCGCCCAAATGCCCTAGACAATGACGTGTCCCTTACACTTAAAAAGCCCGAGCAGGACGGATTCCTACCGTTTCTGATCAGATTAGAATAGTAGGTCACAGAGAATACTTGTGGTGTAAGAAACCGCTCTCTTGCAATATTTTAGTGCACGCACGGAGCGCCCACCCAATTTGGCAAATGTCAAGGCAAATGTGGTAGGGAAGTTTCTCAGAACAAACGACAAGTTATGCACAACAACGGATGCAACAGTTGAAAACAGTGCCACACTCACACTTGAAGAGAATGGTTACTGTGCGGAACCTTCAACGACCTGGTTCCCGCATTCAAGCATGGATGGGATAACGCTTCCCCTTCTAAATGTGGGGGACAGTTCGGCATGAAAAGCTAATCACGCAGTGAATGATTCCCGGCTACCGATCAGGGATGAGCGGAATTCCGGTTTCCGGAAGTCGGAAGTTCCTGAATTTTTGCCTCATGCGAGCTTCTGACTTCTAGATTTCTGGACGATTGGCAGTCATTGGGCCACGCCAACTCAGACGTAGTGTATTCGTCGCTCCAAATTTCGTCAGATTTCGAACTTTCCCCAACTTCCGACTTCCGACTTCCGGTCTCATGCAGTACTTCCGCTCATCCCTGCTACCGATCAGACATATGTATGTTCCGTCCACCCCCAACCTTGAAAGACCTTCTTACCTCCACTCTCATATACGAAAGCAGATGCCACGGAATCAATCGCCGATATTGCTCTACGGAGAAAATATGCGAGCTGCGAGGCACGGTATACATGATTATATGCGGTGGATGTGTCAAAAAATATAATATGTTTTTGAGACCATGATGCCACTGCGTAGAAGGTTGGACAAGTATAGAAGAGCGCTTTAAAAACCGGCTTCGTACCTAAGCAAAGCTTCTCACCGCACCGGATCTTTAGCCACGCGACTCAGCAGCCACCAATGTTCACGGTCCAGGTGTTGCATTGTCATCTTACTAAAACATTGGAGAGAAAAACAATGGAAGCCAGAAAAATCACAAGATACGAGCCAGAGATAAATAACAAAGATGGGCTGAAGAAAAAATATTGCGGCTGATCACATGATAAGATCCATTTCCCTTTCGAGGCGCTCTGGTTCTGTACCCCTCACTCTACTGCTAAGAAATGAGGTCCTTCTCTCCCATGCTCTTCGCTTCTGCACTTAATTTCCTTGTACATATCTATAGTACTTTGTTGGTCATCAAAGCCTTGCCTCACGGTGTCCTTGCTAATTAGATAGTTTGTATCTGATAACTTTGCGATCATGCTGAATGCTAAGACCTGACGAAGACGTTATGCAAGCCGAAAGCTAATAAAAAAGGCTTTAGAGAAGAGTCTCAAATGACATTGGAGAAGTGAACATAATACATTGCCCCCATTTCAGGTCTATGCCCTGGACCAAACATAGATGACGTAGATCGTGGTGATTTCCTTGAATATCACAACATAATCCGACGTGAAATTGCGCGAGGTCGAGCCCAGAAGAATGCTGGCAAACTGAATCCAGCAAAAGAGATGTATGAGCTTGTAAGTTCTTGTTGTTTCATTGTTTTATTGTTGAAATTATTACAGATATCAGATTTCTAAGACTTGCCTCCAGCCTTAAAAATTGTCTACAAGTATGTATGCAAAAGGCCTGAAGGCTTGGAAAAAGGCTTGTGCCAATTGCCGCGCAACTTAGAGATTTTTTAAAGCTTATTCTTAGCTAGTGTAACTCTTTCTAGGAGATTCGTGAATGTGCATTCCTAAGTCATTGCTAAGACACCTTAGAAAAATTCTACACCTAAGCGATTCCTATCTTTTCATTTAGTAGCTCTCATTGATGTCTACAACTGGTTATCAGCTAGTTGGTTCTTGGTTCCCCACACTCGAACATTCAAGTGTTCAACGAGAACCAAAGCCAAGTGGATGGTTATTCTTTTATTCTTACTATCAGGTTACGAAATTAATTGACGTTTTGGGGTATGCTCACTTGAACCTTTCTCTTCTGCCCAATTTGAGCAACTTTAGCCTAAATTATGTGACCTCCTGATAGGGCTTTTCCTCCTCTTTCGAATGCTGCTTGAAGATTCTGGCTAGCTCTTTTCTGAGGATTTTTTGAAGTCGCGAACAAATCATGAGTCGACGTGATTTTCGGGTGATTATGGTTCATGACTTCAAACTCGATCACTCTTTGTCGTATGCTTGCGGTAATCTTGCATTTGTTTTGGCTTCGAATCATCTTCAAAATAAGCAGTGAGCTATTCGGTCGCAAATTTTTCTTCCGTCGATTTTGATCCCCAAAGCAACCATGGTCGTGACCACAAGTTGTTCTCTGATGATCAAGCGTTGAGAAGAGTCGTGGAACCTAATCCGGGCCCAACCATTTGGACTTTGAGGGCAGGGATGGGGGCTCACTATGCTACAGTTTCAGAACATTTGACTTCAATCGACATGACAAGAAAGGTGCGGAAGTGAACACTCCATGATCTGACAGATGACCAGCGTCTCACCCGCTGTGTCATCTCTTCTAACTTAATTTCTCGCCTCAAAAACTACCCATTTCTACACCGCGTAACAGCTATCAATGGAGCTCGGTTCCTGTGCGATAAAAAGAAACGTGAATTTGTTTTGGCAGACACTTCCTTCCATCTCCAACTTTTTCTAAATCAACTCTTCGCACGAGGGAGGTTGTGTCAGGAGTGTGGTGATGTTATAAGAGTGTGATCCACTGCAATCTTCTCCTACCTAGTCAAGCACTTACATCGAAGTCCTGGTATTGTAATTTCGAGTTAATACCAGCAAATCTGCTATAGATGTGGTCGGCAGTGGCGGACAAAAACTGATTTCCCCCTTTTCCAAGGTAACGTTAAGCCTCACTTTCCAAAATTCACACGACAAAACTGATGTAGTGAGGCATCAAGGCTCTCACTCATTGAACTCACTCCTCAGACCATTATTCCACTGTATGTCTTTTTTTTCGAGCTCAGATGCAATCTTGCGACAGCAGCAGATTGCTGATCTGGAGCATGCTGAAATCGCCTTCCAGAAGTTTGCGGATCTTTGTGATCTCGGTCTTAGTAATGGAGGCATGCAATCCTCGTAGAATTTTCAGGGAGGATCTACTGACTTCAACGGTTGCTGAAGCGATGAAAAAAATTGTGTTTGAGCCGAGTTAAAACACTTTGAACTGGTGTGTCCACTTCGGCAATTAATTTCGCAACAACCTAATATTAGGTGCTAACATACTAATTGCGCTTTTTTTCAGATGCACTTTTTTCCACCTATTTGTTAGCTTCTAGGTATAACTCATATATGATTCGAAAGCACTGAACTTCCTCTACAAGAATATTGTGAACTATTCTAATACGACAGTTTGCTTCTGGAGAAGTGACTGAATAAAAACCGGTACAACCAAGAGCTGCCTATCCTGACAATCCGATGAAGCTCGAAAGATCATCAAAACTGCCCGAGCAAGCTGTGCTAACAATAAGTATGAAAGAGATGTTTTGCTTGAAATGACCGATCATCAGCAATTTTTCCATTCTAAAGAAGACATGTTTGGTGTTAATGACATCAATCACTTCGACAGAACAGATTTTTTCACAAAGGGAATTGCTCCAGAGGAACTGTACGGGCTAAATGGATATCATATTACTCAAAGCGCCAAAAAACTGAAGTGATTCTGCTGAACTGGTCCAATCGGGAGGGTCTAGAAATGTTACCCCATGGTAACAGTGGTCCCACCCTTGCCAGCATCGCCAAACTGGCCGTGCAACAGTTCCATTGACGATATTCTTCCGCATTTATATTCTGCAGAGCCTACACGTTCAAACAGTATCGAATGCTTTCTGGTCTCTATTTAATACAAGGAGTGTTTCTCCTCGAATTGACGTTTTTTTCTTAAGCCTAGAAATCAAGTACATACTTCAATAGTCCTGGGAAAACCCTCGATAATGGGATTCTAGAGGAAAGGGAGAGCTTTCAGGAAGTATAGAGCATGTTACTGAAGAATGGCAATGAAAAAAATTGCAACTGAAAAAAAACCCAGACTTATGTTAACACCTGATATTTTTCAATACTAGCGCCCCTACGGGACGCTAGAAAGTGTGGATGTGGCAGCCACTTGAGGATCATGTCAAAACTACTGGGTGCCAAAATAAGTTCGCTATTAGTTAGCTTTTCCTAAGCTGCCTTTTCCACTTTTTATCCGTGAACCTTATGCTGAGTATTTCACACAGTTCTGAAACACTTTTCTTCCGCCCACTTTACATGGGAAAATCAAGTTAATTGAGCATTAGAAATCAGAAAAAAGCATCCACTTCACAGTTTCACAGAAACCCTGATTCAGACACCTTCTTCTTAATAGATTTTTACAAATTAAAGTGGCCAAGGCTTTCAAGAGGTCTGCGCCTTGTGCATATAAATGCCATGCCAGAAAGAACTATTCGTTAGTGGTCTTTCGGATTGAGCAACTACGTCATTGACTACCATCGCTCCCAAGCTTCTGCCAGGAGGACTCCCTTTCACTGCTTAGGAGTAACAAGCATTTCACAGATAGGAGGGTTATTAGACAATGGACAGCACTTATATGGAGCCACCTCCGCTACTTTCTATCAGCATGCTGACGAAACAACTTCAATGTGAGCAGTAGTCCGGTGCTGTATTCAATTGTACATGTTATAATTGGAAGCGGATGCGCCCAAACACCCAAAGTAATAATAGCATCGGCTTCTAACATATACGTGCTTCTCAAAGCTTTCCACTTTTTCTGGTCAGCCACTGCAGCATCAAAATTAAACCGCAAATCAAAAACAATAGGGAAACGGAGAATCCCGCACATCTCGGAACCCAGTTCAAAAGGGATAGCTGAAGTACCACGCATCTCTGCGAGAAAGTCGTCCTTGCTACACCAACAAATCAAAAAAGAATTTGTCTTTCTTCCATAGAACGGGAACAAGTACCGGCCAGTTTCGAGTACGTTATCCTTGGCATTCTCATTGACGTACACAACAACTTTTGTACACAGCTCATTTCTTTAAATTAGTGAATGCGTTGCTCATTTCCTGTCCACACCATACTGCCATGGCCCACTTCTACATGTTCACATCCCATCTCAGGCTCATCCTGCTTTGCACTAATGATGGCAATTCTACTTCTTTCATTCACCCACACCACTATCCAAATCCGAAACCTACATTCCAATCGTACACTCCGTCCTGTCGCTACAGCACTGAAACACCAAAATCTGCCTCAGTAAACTATTTGTTTTAATTCAACATAGATTGTGAGAAATCCCTTAACCATCGAAGCCGTCCATTTGTTGTGGAAATCACGGAAAGACAGAAATGTTGCGTCTCGTGAGGGGATCTGATGATCTCGTTCTCGTCTGAAGCCAGTATTCTATCACAAGATTTCGCAAGTTCAGCGTTCGATCAATATAAACGCTAACTTAAGTATAGTCGCATTTCAGAAAGCAATCGATAATTCCTAAATTTCCCTCTCGCAAGAAAATATTTTCTTCAGCTCGCCTCAGCTTGTGTGTGTACTCCAGCTCCAAATTCTACCTGACGTGTCCTAATCATTTGCCTAATCATTTGGTCTAAGTCTTCAAACCCTAGTATCACCGCCCCTCCTGATCTTCGATAATTCGAAATTGTTACGAAGGGCCCATTACAACCGACGTCAAAATACGTACCCTAAATGACAGCAACATTGACCAGTTTGACATGTGGCTACTGCTCAAGCTGTAAACTGCGGTCTGGCCCATCCGAGAGAATCTTTCCTGTCCAAATGAACACACGATGCCTAATAGCATTTCTACTTTGTATCCGGAGACACCCGCTGCGTTGAGCCACGCTTTTCTTTTCTCACGGTACATACAATTTCACTCCTTTCATTATCTTAGAACCATTCAAGGCCTTCCGCCAACCCATGGAATTATTGTTCCATTTACAAATCACAAGAAAAGAATAATTCTCCATCATCGCTCATCCATAACAAGATTTACAATGCCTCACACAATTTTCGATCTAATCTCAAATCGGTTTTTCGAGTTTTGAAACGCCTTTGTAAGCCTACAGCATCAATTGTAATGGTGAATGTGAGTCCTGATTGTTTTACTGCATCATGTCCTTGACGTGGAACAATCCTTGCATAGCTGCACCCGGAGGGTTGCAGAACTATTGAGTGCGGAAACAAGTTCATAAGCTTCTAACAACAAACGTCACTCCTTTGTTCCATCGGTAGGTTATCAGCGAGGCACTCACACCTTCCGAAATCTCTGCTGTTTAATTGTGTAACTTGCTTCTGCTGTTTTTCTGACTCAATCTTTCACTCCGAAACGTCGAGCTACTCAAGCATAACAGCTAAATAAAAGCACATACAGCTAAATTCCTGTCCAGCACCTTGCTCAGAGAAAACAATTTCTCAAAAATTTTGGCGCCCCGGATGTGGAGCAGTGCTTCGTTTTTATTCTTTTCTCGCTGTTTTTGCTCAAAGGTCGATAAGGATATGTTTACTGGAGTTTTCCTATACGCTGAGCACGAATATAACGGCCACTCTGTATCCAAATATTGATTTATTCATTTTATCGAATTTTTCACAAATTTTGCTCAGGGGTCGGTGCCCAGATGTCTACAGGATACTGAGATTCTCCCGTACGCTGAACTCGAATATAACAATTATTTTCCACCCGTTCACCTGTTTATTTATCCATCGATTCTATATGTTTTTCGTTACTTTGGCCAGTGATCTTTAAGACATTTCTACTGAGGTTTTCCGATAAACTCAGCAGAAATATGATAACTATTTTGAAAGAATATCTCGACCTATTGACTTTATCGATTGTTTGCTCGCCTCTGCACATGGACAAATGAGAATATGTACGCTGGGGCATTGGAACACACCACATATAAGCCAATCCCAAATATGGCGAGTTGCCACGCCTGCGGCACCACTTACGGAAAATCAATAAATCAATAACAACTCGGCGTATGGTGGCTGTTAGATTCGTGATCAGCGTGGTGAAAAACCACTGTAGGGACGGTTCCGCTAAACTTGCAGCACAAATTGTGAAAAATCAACAAGATCAATAAATCAATAACCCGCGGTGCAAAGTGGCCTTGAGATTTGTGATCAGCCTGGTGAAAAACCCCTGTGGGTACGGTTCCGCTAAACTTGCAGCACAAATCGCAAAAAATCAACAAGATCAATAAATCAATAGCCCCGCGGTGCAGAGTGGCCTTGAGATTTGTGATCAGCCTGGTGAAAAACCCCTGTGGGTACGGTTCCGCTAAACTTGCAGCACAAATTGTGAAAAATCAATAAAATCAATAAATCAATAACCCGCGGTGCAAAGTTGCCTTGAGATTTGTGATCAGCCTAGTGAAAAACCCCTGTGGGTACGGTTCCGCTAAACTTGCAGCACAAATTGCGAAAAATCAACAAGATCAATAAATCATTAGCCCCGCGGTGCAAGGTGGCCCTCAGATTCGTGATCAGCGTGGTGAAAAACCCCTGTAGGTACGGTTCCGCTAAACTTGCAGCACAAATTGTGAAAAATCAATAAAATCAATAAATCAATAACCCGCGGTGCAAAATGGCCTTGAGATTTGTGATCAGCCTGGTGAAAAACCCCTGTGGGTACGGTTCCGCTAAACTCGCAGCACAAATTGTGAAAAATCAATAAAATCAATAAATCAATAACCCGCGGTGCAGAGTGGCCCTCAGATTCGTGATCAGCGTGGTGAAAAACCCCTGTAGGTACGGTTTCGCTAAACTTACAGCACAAATTGCGAAAAATCAATAAAATCAATAAATCAATAATCCCGCGGTGCAAAGAGGCCCTCAGATTCGTGATCAGCGTGGTGGATTACCCCAGTATGCCCGTTTCGATTTGGATTGGAGCTGAACTAAGAAAAATCGATAAAATCGATCGATAAATCGATATCCGTATCGATACTATTCAATGAGTAGTGTCCTAGGCCCTCCGCCCTATTCGGATGGTCTCCCATGTTTCCAAGGCCCCTGCTCCACCATCTTGCTCACAGATGCATTCCTGTCGTTTGAATTAGGCGCCACGCGCGCTGTCCAGATTTTTGAAAAAAAGTGTCGTAAGCGGTTCTATGTTTTATATATAGATATGCTGTCGTGAAGCCTCATGTAGATTTATCTTCTTTACCAGTGTTTGATGAGCGCTTCTGTGTTGGTATTTATACCAGTGAGCTTTCGGCCTTAGCGCCTTCCTCAGACCGAGTACGATGGACAGAGGAGCAGATATGATATTTTGTGAAATTTTTGAAAAAAAATCTCGAATTTTTGAAAATTTTTTGAAAAATTGAAAATCAAATTGAACCTAATATTTCGTGAGAACAGTTCATGTCTAGATATACGACTGCACTTTGGAGGACGCAGCTGCAAAATCGATAGGCGCTGCCTGCTCAGATTATGTGGATGTTCCTCCAAAATACGGACAAAACAAATATACGTAAGTCATCTGTGCTACTCATTCCCAGGTGTCAGAAATTTTTTAGAAATCCATTTGGGTGTCGGTGTTAGATGTGCACAAAATGGAAGCAACTGGGTCTGAGGTTGTGAGGAGTTCGTTCCTCTCTCTCTGTCCTGTCCATAACCCGTCCGGCTGGCCTTATATGCGGGGCGTCATTCGGCCGTTCCCTGTTATTAGCAACTTTCATCTCCGACGGAAGTTGTCGTGCTTTGAGCTTGTCTCTGTACAAAGTAAAATAGAGCGGAACTTAGACTCTAAGTCACAACACGCTTGCCTGAAATGGTTTAGAGCGTGTCAGAACGGAGTGCGACAAATCTGATGGTGATGAACGGACAATGTAGAATAGTACATAGTAATGTGCCTTTTTAAGTGAAGAAAGCTGGATGGATAGAAGGCATTAGAAAAATGAAGTGGTAGTTATGCGATACGCAAGCCCTGAGGGAAGCGAGGGATTGGAGAATGAGCCAGTGGAAGAGAAATCGGTAAAAGAGAAAGCAGAACTCGGAAGCAACCTGCGTCTAGCTGAAGCTATGTAGGTGAGAATGGGTGCATAATGGAGATATGAATACTGTTTAGCATTGCCACAGAGAAGACACGCCAACTCTGTTGCCACAGGAGGAAGCTGCTGATACTTCATCCTAAAAATGCTCGAAATATCGCGATTTGAAGTGCCTCCGCGCAGATATAAAGTGTCAGCATGGTTTAGTTCCTACAATTTTTCATTCATATACGTTTTGCCTTCGAATTTTAATCAGTGGTTCTAGTGGGCTCTTCAAAGTTTAATTATCCCGTCGATAAGTCGTTTTCGTGCTGCTGCTGGATTGGATTCGAGGACAGAACCGGCCGAACCTTGACTCCGAGTTGAACCGCAAATAGTGACACACATTGTCTGACATCCTTGTGTTCCACAGAATCAACTACGACTCGACTACAAAACTACGGAACATAGCTTACCCGCGGAAAAAAATCAAAATCGCAAACACCTGCCTTGCGCGGACACAGCTGCCTTGCACGGGCCAACGCACTAAGGCCGCTGTCTTTCGAGCGCGTGTGACTCCCGCGTGACGGAACCCGCGAGTGTCACTGGAGCGCCATTAGTCGCGAAAGACCACCACATGATAGCAGCCCGATTTCGTGAATTTCTCGTGTGTTTCGCACTATGTCACTGTTGTGTAGTTGTTCTAAGTGCCTCAAAACCCCGAAACATTATATTAATTGAAAATCTCAAACATAGAGATTTGAGCTGGTGCTGTCTTTAATTACTCAAATTTGATGTGATAACGTGCGCTGGTAGTGCATGTGATCGGGCGAATTATTGAACCACTTTGCTCACATTATTGGATTGAAGAAAAGCCGATCTGTAGCAGGATTAATCGCTGTTCCGGAAGATTTGCACCCTTACCCCATCTAACACATGAACCCTATTACTAACTCAATACACAAGTTATATGTAGTGAGGCTGTTTTGTTGTTGACTACGGTAGACCAATGTACATGTCATACATACAATAACATATATACATATACATATTATTAGAAGGACGAGAACAGTAACAGAAAAAGGTGGGGAGAGTGAACGTGAACACAGGAGACTTCAGGGGACCATGGCGAACGTGCCTCAACACCTGTATCGACAGGTGAAAACAAGAAATAGAAAATTTGGACGAAAACGAAAACGGTGGTATCACGAAATATGTGGATGCGCAGACAGTCAGGGTATCAAGATACATGTAGTTTACCACATGCAGGACATCCCATAGTAGATTTACACCAAAAAGATTAGTAGTGGATCATTTATTACACTGATCAGGTCGGTTATATGTGGAAAAGCACCTACATCACGTCAGACATACAAAGGTAACGTTATGAAGACCATGTCTAATAACTGACTGGATTATTTTCCTGGTTGGAGACAAATGTTGCCGTAGAACGGCTCATTTCATGTCTTTCTTTACAGATACAGGGATGAGCTTTTCCGCCCAATATCATAGTATGAGATGCTTTTACAGAGTCTATGAACCAAGGATGCTGGCACTGGGCAGAAACACTCTCATCCCTCATGTGGTATCCAGTTGGTACAGTCCGGTTATGATCTACGGGCAGAATGCCAACAACAAATTCGATGATCCTCGTTTGGAGGAGTTTGCGAATGTAAGCTCTAATAGTCATTCATTTAAGATTCAGTGATCTTAGTAAAAAGTTAGTAAGTTCATAGAAAGTGATACTCGTAGGTACTAACACAAAACTTCTTTGATTCTTACCTTATTCAGATCGCCTATGACAAGAATCTTGGTGTTGGTTGCTACTATGCCGCATGCCCGAATAACAAAGCACCGACTAAGGCTGTTTTCTCATGCGTCTATAACACATAGTAAATTTCAAAGTTAATTTTTTGGAAACATATAGTAAATATAAACTATGACAATATATGATATACATGCATTACATCATATATGTATAGTAGTAGTAAATACAGATGGATAACATATAATGTATTGCTTGCTACTTCCTACTTTTGAACATTATATAGTGGGGAGAGACGGTCTTCTGCCTATTTTTGAATTCTCTGATATAATATATGTATAATACAAATTAATATATTTATATATTTTCAACAATGGTATGTAGTAGTATAAATACAAGTAGATATTGGCATATAATATGTTTATATTACATGTGATATGTAGTATGTATATATCTTTCGCATAATATATGTATGTATGGTGATACTATAGTAAATACAGATGTATAGTATATAATATATTACTTGTTACTTATTATTCGTAAACCACATGTAGAGAGGTAGTAGGTCTTGCAGCCTCCTTCTAAACTCTGACATGTAATATGTGTATGATACACGCTAATACATCATTATTAAAAATAACATGTAATTATAAAGGTACACATTAATACATAATACTTTTGTACTATATATAATGCGCAGTACACTCCTACTTGGTAATGTTATATTTCTTGAGGAGGTATAAGAAATAAGAGATATATCATAACATAATGCACTGACATATGGTGATACATAATACAGTGCGTTTATGTATCCACTCCAAGCCGGTCAATATTTCGGCTCATATTGGTTTCTACAAAAGGGATTTTCCCCAGTAGAATTCTCCACTTGCGCAAACTCTATGATATTATACAGTAACATTAAAATACATGTAATAGTAGTGATAATATCATGATAAAGTAACATATATAATAATAAATAATAACATAATATAGTTTATGAAATGTTGGTTTTTTAGCAGTGGTTAGTTTTTAAAAAGAAGCATTTCTAGTGTGAGACCAAATCAAGTCATCTATGAGACGGGGACAGCATGTGTGCATGATTCGCAGTGCACCACCTACCCCAATTCCATATGCTTGGACGAGCTCTGCGTCACCCCCGCTATCGTACCATTACCTCGTAATTTTTTTCTCTATAAATAATTTTAATCTCAGCAAAAATACCTGCAGGAAAGAGACGAGACCTAAGAAAATGAGAAATAGAGGAATCATTACAGCTACACCAGCTCCGCCTGTTCCTCCTGTAACTCCCCCCGGACCTATTCTTCCAAATATGTGCCCAGGTAATGCAGGCCTCATGACGGATGTGATCAGAACGAATATTCTGCAAATGCACAACTGGCGCAGGTTAGCACACATTTTCAATATTTCCGCCAAAAATTCAGTTCAGTTACGAAATTCTACGACCAGATAGTTTGATGAAAATTTAGTATTGATTTGTTACAGTGATATTCTTTACTCAGGAATACCTTTTAGGGACATGTCGAAAACGAAAAGTGTGACGATTAGTCGAAGGGTCTCTTTCGTGAACGAATGATTTCCCTCGGAATCTATTTGTTTTCCTGTATTTCCTAATTCCAACTCATTCTAGATCACAGCTGGCCTTTGGAAATATTAAAAATGGAAAGAACGATTACAATTTACCAACCGCTAGCAATATGTACAAAATGGTGAGCTCCACATCATATCGGTTTAATTTTTATGCATTGGATGCGTGCACATGACCTTGCTTTATGAGAGAGTTTGCATGAAAAAAGTGGTTTTGTCGAGTTCAGAAACGTTCTTGTCATGATTGAGACTCTTCACGCAGAGGGAGAGCGTCAAACTATGAAATGTCTGAATTGTACCATGGAGGAGAAGAGGGAAGGGGGCGTTCTCACTGAGCTGCGATTGGCCCATTCAAACGACCACTATTGGGAAATAAGAATGCCACACAAACTGCATACACGCTGGAAATACCTGTGTTATATTTGGAAGTGGAAAAAATTCATGGGACCATAGGATCCTCTTGTGCAAACATAGTACCTCTAAACAGATAAGCTTTGAAGAAATAATTCACCTTTTCAAATGGTTAAATAATTTGCTTTCGCCCCCTTTCTCTGGAGCAGTTGCACCAGAAACTTTCGTAACATCTGGACGAATTAACACAGAAGGGCAGGAAAAATGGGTTGAACCTTGGAACCCTCAGAGAGTCCCGCTTTCCATTAAGATGCAACGCAACGCTTTTGGACGCATGCGCACCACTCAGTCGATCAGATTAATTTCCGCTCTTCAATAATATCTCGCTGAGATCCGTGCGCGACTTTCAACGGACAGGATCACGCATTCGATAAAAATTGGCCATGTATATAATAAGATAATTCACATCAGATCCGTGCGAGCGCCACGCGTGTTGGTTTATAGACGTGGAGTAGGCGCATACGCACTCAAGACGCAGTTTAAATGCAAACCAGATGTAAGTGAGACGCAAGAACCGCCTGACGCACGCACGCATCTAGTATGATTTGCACGTATCACCACTTCTTCCCCGTTTATTCACAGCTACATGATTCACTTCTTTAAGGCTTACGACTGCAACCTCGAGAAGGATGCCCTTGTATTCGCGAGCAAATGCTCTTTGGCTAGTTCACCGCAAACTTCCCGAGTGGGCCAAGGGGAAAACGTCCACGTTGGCTCGCTGTCGACGGATCACTTGCTAACCGGTCGAAATGTCAGCACTCGTATTGACTGTTGCTGAAAAATTTATGAAACAAACATTTTGATTGGAAATTGAGATTTTTTTTCGCTAAATTTTCATTTATTTCATTGTGAATCTTGCTCAGAAACTGCATGCAGAAACCCCTGCAAAAAGAAAATTCCAGGCAGTTCAAGCGTGGTGGAGCCAGGTTTTCAAAAATGGTCTCAACCAGAAGGTGATATTCACCACTAATCTTCGAGACAAACCAGCAGCTCCGACTGCGTTCACCCAGGTAAGAATATTAGGCAATATCTCTAGTTTAACATAATATTCAAATATCTTTGTTAATTCACCAAAAATTGACAATAATCACATGGAAAAAACCCGTTGAACATAGAACAGCTAGCTACCAGTTTTCCTAAAATGCCATAATTTTCCACGGAACATTCCAAAGTTCGAAAAAAGAAGGAAGGAAAAGAAAAGAATGTTCCTCAGATGATGAAAAACAGAACAGAAAACTATAGCGGCTTTGGCCTGATAACACGGCCTAACCAGCTGTTTGGACAGGTTAGAACAGGAAACACGTGAGAGTGAGCACGATGATATGAATGAAATGTGTGGGTACGCAGACAGTCAGAGCGCCACTATGCATGTGGTGTGGCACGAGCTGTGGGCCTTGACCATTGGAATCTCCTGTAACTGTGCTTGTTTTCATGAAAATACGGGTGAATCAAACTGGGCAGTCTCCTGTTTCCCGCCGGAAATTTTTAAGGTTACCACCGGTGTGGAATTATAATATCATCTATTAACGACAAGAAAATTACAATGCAAATTTTCCTCAACGTTTGGTTTTTTACTAGGCACAAGGTCTGCATAACTGAAAAATTGAGTTACATTTCATATTTCGCTAATACAAGATGTGAAAACTTAGTAAAATTTCAGATGGGCTGGGCCAAATCGGTCAAATTGGGCTGTGCCATCGTCTCCTGTCCAACCAACATGTTTACGGTTTGTCGCTACAGCGAAAAGTAAGTGCACCTCCATCACGTATGGTTTCCTCTTTGAATTGGAGACTCACATTTTGAATTTTTAAAAAATTTGCACCGAAAAAATGTAGATCCGGAATATTCGCCTCGCCTGCTTTTTTGTTTCATGCTGACAGTATTATTCGTTAAAATCAATCGCTCCAATCCTGATTATTTCTACAGTCTCGATGTAACTGTCTTTCTTGGACCGCCGCGCCCCCCGCACTGCCGCCGAATTAGCTCGTTAGAGAGTGTTTTGCTGGATTTTTTTTCCTGCTATTCTATGGCTTTTTCATCGTTTTCGTCCTTCTCCGAACTCTTTCATCCTTCTCGTGTCTTTTTCATTTCCCGCTCCTTTTGGTTAAAATTTCAACAGAAAAGAACTAAGAACTGTACGACGAAGAAAATGCTACAATAGAAGTACGGGAGACACCATTGGAACGTGGGAGACAAAATGAGGACAAAAAAGTGCGAAAAGAGCGAGATACTTCTTAATCAGCTACGCGGCGCGGCAGACCAGCTGGGTGTTGTGTTGGTTCGTGGGTGTGATCGGGATTAGTGCTCGTTGATTACACGGACGTAAACGAATTAGCAGTGGAAGAAACAAGGAAAGCAGCAGTTCCAACCATGCTCGATATCGAGAAGGACTAGCTGGTCTGCTGCGCCGCGTAGGTGGTGCTGTGCGGCCTCGTTCCCAGGATTGCCGCTGCTCTCGTTGAAATTTCCTGCAAAGGCAGGTTTCACTATAGATAAAGTTGAAGAATTCATCTTGAGCTTATTCTATTGCCAATAGAATGTGTTGACAGGCTATGCTCCAATAAAAAAACTTCCTCTAGATAAACCTGTATGGTTGCTTTCAATCCTTATTGCAGGGGGAATATCGTAAACCAGCAAATCTATATTCCTGGAACACCTTGTGCTGCTTGTCCTGGATCGTGCATCGTTGCAGAAGGACTCTGTGCAACACCTTGAAACAGGTGTTCACGTCTTATGAATAAACTTAGTATAATAAATAAATAAGTTAAGCCTCTTAGCATTCTTGTATTGCCCATAGAGTGGATTTTCATAATACAACTCTTACAACTGCAGTAGTTTTAAATCGAAATAGCATCACAAGTAGAAAAGACGTTTGAACACATTGAGCATTGCCCGTGATGTGGTACCACATGGTGCCATCAAATTTTCAAATATTATTATATTTTATATCCCAAATGAAGGAGGAGCTGGGCTTCCAAACTGTACCGGGCTTCTACCACTTAGGCGCTGTGCCGGCAGAACCCTCCAACATGTTCGACATGTTCGGTGCGGTCGATCGATAACAGATGTCAAGTAAAGCGCCCCCCCCCCCACCCCCTAGTTTCCTGTAAAATTGATGGCTTGAGAACTGGTATTCCTGCGCTTGTCTGGAGAATTACCGACATCGTTGTGATCAACGTCTTATGGCGATTCCAATGGTATAAAGAATTTAGAAGTAAAGGTAGGAAACTGTCCTCGACATTGGATCAAATACCACAATCGCCACGTAGTGGATGCTTCCGGAAATAACCAAATTATTTTCGTTTTCATCAAATATCATTCGAAGAAAATTGAATTGATCTTCACCAAGAACTACTGAGATCTTTCTAATTAGCTGGATGACTCATCTTACTTTGTTCGTTGTATAGTTCATTTTACTTTGTACATTTCAGCCTTGAACTACTGCTACAATGTAACTGAAATATCACCACAACGCGCTCGAGTGGGAATAATGAACGCTCAGCTCTATCATGCCTTACATAGATCCCCTATAAAACAACTAGTGACGTTATAAACAGGGCAGTCCCACTTCTACTCGACTACTCGACAACACCAGTTGGTTGGGCTTCATGCCCGAGACGTCAGAAAATGAGTCGTTCATCAAAACTCAGCCAGGAACTTGCAGTACACAAGAAAGTGTAGATGATGAAGCTGAACAAGAAGAGAGAGTAGTGGCTGGTATGTAGAGCAGAGTTTCAGTGTTTTCTAGATTGAAAACGCATATCGCAAGCGCCATGACTGTTACCGGGAAAAAATGCAACTTATCCAAAGCTGTGCAGAAAACGAGTTTCAGGGCCGCATTACACGTCAGGAACTCCTTCCAAAGAGTTGTGCGAAGAGATAATGAAGATTGTTGGTGAAACACCCATTTCTGCTTAGTCAATCCATCTAACTTGAATTAGATGAAAGACTACAAAATTGACCAAAACTTTCAATAACAGACCAATTTGTATTGGATTCGTGCGTTAAACATCCGTCAGAAAGGCGATTTATGTCAGTTGCGTGCGTCAGTCGCGCGTTAGACGCACGCAGCCATTTGCGAAGAATTTTCCATGAAGACCAGTCATCGCAGCATGTACACCTCCCATGAAAAGAACAGGCGGCTATCAAGAGACGGCCAACGCATGCGTCTGAGCTGCGTAGGTGATGCGAATGGCCCTATCATCATATAGACATCAAACGCATGCATCTAATATAAATTTTGCATACTCGGACTAGGCCACACACATTAAAATTGATAATAGAGAGAAAGCATGTAGAATTCCTGACTGAGCATGCTTTTCGTGTCCCCAATCCGACCACTGTTAGCGTTAAGATCTCAGCATCCGCTACACGAATGCACACAAGATCTACCTTTCAACTGGGGGCCTTATAAGCCCCTCACTTAAGGGGTTTATCATGTGACAATTTAAAACCTGACACATTCTCCGCTTAACCACTACGCAAACCCAAAATGTGTTCCTTGAGGTTTAGGGTAATTTATACTGTATGTGTTCGTTTGAGGTGCGTGTGTCTGTAGTCCTTCACGAAAAGATAGACGGATTTCGTAGCTGCAGAATCGTGGCGGTTCTTGAGCGATGGATGCGCAGAGAGCATGCTCTAAGTGAGGGAGTCAAGTCGGTCCAATGCTGCCGCCAAAACGCTACGAGACCACACGCGCAATCCGTCTATCTTTTCGACAAGAACAGTACATGCTGGAGGATAGGCCCTGACGCAGCTCGGACGCACGCATTTGTGGCTTCACAGAGGTAACACGGCCTCTTCATTGTAGGTGTACATGCTGCTCTGGCCATATTTGAGGGAAATCCTCCACAAATGGATGCGTGCGTCAGACTCACGAGTGACAACCCCACCTAGTATAAATCATTCTTTTGCCGCATTTTGTCCCGGAAATGGAGAAAAGTAGAGATTGTCAGACGAGAATACTGATCGAACGTTGGAGTCTGACTCAGCCCAGATGCAATGGAGCTGTTGAGTATTCATAAAAAATCCTCCGCGAATGAACACGAGGATCTCACGTGCAACTGAGTCGACGCGTCCAGCCGGTACTATTTGTCTTGTATGGAATGGAACGGGTCGCAGCATACCGTTGCTGAAAAGTAGCACAGGCGGAACCAAAGCCATAATCGATGAAGGAGGTAAAAATACAGGGGGTGAAACAAATGTAGGGCAATTTATACTAGATGCGTGCGTCAATCGGGAGTGAACGCACGCACCCCCACCGCGTAGTCACTGGGAGGCCGCTACAGCATGCGTCTGAGCCGCGACTAGGCCTATTCTTGATCACATGAATGCACGCGCGTTCATAAGCAACCTTCTCAGTACCATCCGGGAATAGTAGTTCAAGGAGGATCGAATCTTAATTGTGCAGTGGATTCACTGGAGTATAAAACTTCCAAGTGCAACATTTCCAGGTGGAGGAGGAACGGAAGCGCTCAACATGCTCAACGGACTAGTTGTAATACAAGTGAGCAGGATTTCTTGCAACAAACACCACTTGCTGGTTGATATTTTTGTAATTTTTCAGAAAAAATTCCCATACATCAATAGCAAAAGATCCAAATCAGCAAAGGTGTCCGGCTCATTATTGCATTCATACTGCTCGAAGAGTTGAACATTTTTCGCTCACCGCACCTATAGCGACAGTGGTTTTGGTGCATATCGACTGTGGGCGGCGCCGCTGCGAGCAGATCGATAAGTGCCAGATCAGCGTCGCCGCTGCAGCAGCGATCGACACCTTGAAAAGTGCAGCGGCTGCATTAGAACTCCTAGGGTGGTAGTTATTTGGCCGAAATTGCCATCTTCATCTGAGGTGTAAGTCCCAATTAAGTGCCAATTAACGGCCAATCATGACTTTTAGAAAATTGCTGTCCTCGATGTGTTATGACCAGTAATCAAGCTTGGATTGAAAATTGGCACCTAAGCTGGAGCGAATGTCGAGTTTTCATCGACATCTCGAACCCGAGATCGCATGACGTTGACCTACCGCTAAGCCTGAGCTCGTCAATAAGTGGTCAATGTGCGTGAAAGAGAGCAGAGTAGTAAAGCAAGACACAGACACCTTGCGGAATCGACAACAATTTCGGCAATTTCGCCGACAAAACCGCGCTTCGAGCGCACATGTCCACGTCCTTCCCTTCATTCATGAGGTGATACAGGAAATTCAAATAAGATCATTACCCACACTACATTCTTGACCGGAAACCATTCATCACACACAGATTGTTGGCAATGGCGTAGTGGCGTACTTGTTCATCGTGGAATCGATCGTTGGTTCGACTCCGCTGCAATGGCACAGCTTTGCATACGATTTTCATGTGCTTTCTGCGTAGAAGGCGGATTCATTCATCCCAGCTAGCGGCTTCAACCATCAAGCTAGAGCACTCCTCACCGCTGCTTGGTGAATAATTCTTTGTTTGTTTACGAAGGTCACTGTCAGTGGATCACCATCTCAGCAAGACAAGCGTTTTGCAAATTGTTTTTCGGATGCTCTGTACACAGTAACTATGTTGCAATCGCTTTCTTTCTCAAACTAACAGCTGAGTGGTGAATCACCCATCGCTGAGTCAGTAGTATGCACAGCTCGAAACTCGGATCCTCGGACAATTTCTTCACGATTAGCCTTCCGTACCACGGCTGTCTGAAAGTCAGCAGTGTTACGAAAAGTGTGGAGCCGTTAGGGTGTACTCTAATCCCTGGTTGGATTTGAGCATGGTCTCAGTTCTGCTTGCAACGGCTGAGAGGGAGGACTATTCACGATCCTACGTCAGGTTGGAAATGAGCCATCCCCGGAGAACCGGTTTAAGAAATCTGATATCTTTTGACAAGCTCACCAAAGAATCGCATCGACAGAGGATTTCTGGGAAATGCGCGAAAAGTCACACATTTCCCAGAAATCCGTAATTGAATTTATGTTGTAGGTGCCATTTCCTTGCGCGGATAGGTTCTGCATCTACCATGGTGCGGAGGAATGTGTGCACAGTTCCACAAATATACTAAGGGGTTCAATTCTCACGGCGTCCAGGTGTTTTGAAACGTCTCATTCAGGAGCTTCATCTACAGACATTTGGTCGAGTGATCGGTTCTTTTCAAGGCCAGTGTTTTGTATTAGAAATTCCACTTGACATGTTGCGATTAGATAAGAATTTTCTCCCTGTTAGCGATCGTAAGTCGCACTTAGCTGTTGTCTGAAGTCGTTCATTGGGTGCCAACTTCGATCAAACTACTACCACCCCTAGCTTTTGGATTTAATGTATAAACTGACTTTTGAAATCTATTTGTAGAAATTTCAAGAGAACTATCTCTCATTCGCATTCCAACAGTTTAAAGGCCAAAAATTGATTTACAGAAACAAAATGTAGCTGTAAATTTGCCAACTCAGCTTCACGTACAAACCTTTTAATGAAAAGTGTTTGATTTCAGCGCGTAGAAATGATTGAAGTGATCACTGGTATCGACACGAGCAATAAGTACGACATATATGCTCCGAGTGGAGGACTAGTAGGTTTCATACTTATTAAAATGTGATTTCAATTCCTCAACTTACAGGAAACTCCAAACGGTCGTGTGCAAGAGGCGGGACCGCGGTGCGGCGTGGCATCTGGGTTCTTTGCTGCTGCAGGAGCAAACGACCAGAGCCAGCAAGCTGAGCCCCTGTGTCTCTGCCCAAGAGAGCTGCGCCGCGATCCTGTACAAGGCCGTTTGGAGTTCCCTGTACTTCTTATATCCTTTGTTTCAACGTCTCTGGTTTGGGACTATAAATGGTCCCGCATAAGCTAATAAAGAGCGAGTTAGTTACCTCCTACAATTAGCGACCACGTATCTGCAATGCTTCATTTCGCTCGTTACAGCTGTTTTATGCGTATGAAACATCAAACGGCTGTGCGCGGATCTGTGCAGGGCGGCGACGACCGTTCACAATGCATATAGTAGACAATACCGGGCAGGTAAGCTGGATAACTATCATCGTGGGCCCATCAGTGCACTGAAAATTGGATTTTTTTAAAACTACACACCAACAGTGAGAAACTGTACGCGAAACAGTCCTCTTAAATTTCTGGCCCTCTAACACTGCCGCTATAGTCTTCGAGGACTGTAGCACTTGCGTCGCCGTCGCCGGCGACTGTGAGGTCGATACGCATCGATTGTGGGCGGAGCGGCGGCGGCGGCCGCCGTCGCCGGCGACTGGCGATCGCCAACATCGGCGGCCGCCAATGTTGGCGACTGTGACATCGGTGCGTATCGATTGGTCGCCAACATTGGCGATCGGCGGCCGCCAATGTTGACGACTGCGGCGCCGGTGCGTATCGATTGTGAAGGGTCGCCAACATTGGCGGCCGCCGCCGGCGACGGCGACGCAAGGTGCTATACTCCTCGAGGAGTATAGCGGCTACCTAAGGCCGTCGCTATGCTCCACGTGGAGTGTGGCATCCTGCGTCGCCATCGACGGCGACATCGACCTTGGTTATGCATGCTGGCATTGAGCGACAGTCGCGTGCATGCAATCTGTTCAGAAGGGTGGTCCTGTGTGGAATCACGAGCACTCCTCAGACAAAAGTCCGATCGAGCGGGACGCGAAATGGCTGCGAGCGGGCCTCGGTAGAGCGGGCGGTGGCCATGTCGCGTCCCGCTCGCACGGTTGTCGCAACCCGCCCGCACGGTTCTTGTGGGCCGCTCGCACGGTATTTCGGACCAACCTATGTTGTTGCGGACCGCTCGCACGAGGATTTTCCGTGCGAGCGGGCCACGACAACCGTGCGAGCGGGCTGCGACAACCAAGCGAGCGGGCCGCGACATGGCTGCGACCCGCTCCACCGGGGCCCGCTCGCACGGCACTTTTGTCTGAGTCAGAGTTATCGTGCGATGGCAATTGGCGGCTTTCCTCGGGATGCGACGTTCCGATGTTGTAGACGTTGCTGCGACCCTTGGCCTTGCTATCAAGCACAAACATGGCCATAATTGATATAGCCTGTTAGCTCCGAGATGGCACCTGGGTTGACATACGACGGGACTCCGACTACACACTTATACCACAAATCCAGCGTCATGCAACAGCACTAATGTAGTTTACTGCATTACATGCTTGAAATGCGGATATCAATATGAAGGCATAACAACAAGAGAACTGGAACAATGCATTGGTGAACACTCATTGAATATTGGAAAACTTAATTCCGACAATTATTTATACACTCACTTTACAACAAATTGCCCTGACACGAATATTTCGGTATCTATTCTTGACAATCTACCAGCAAATGACGACGAAAGAGTACTAATAACTAAGTATCTGTTTTGGATTAAACTGTTAGTCACAGCTTATCCTTTTGGAAACAACGATAACATATACAGTTATGGTCGAAACAACGAAAAAAACACGGACGTAAACGTCATAAAAATCGCTCACAACAAAATACTTCTGAAAAAACAGATTTTAAGCAACACTTCCTGAACTACATTAGACATAACACCGACTTTCATACGCTTAAAAACTATCCCTAGCAAAAGATAAAACTAACAAAATTATTCATTATACATTTGATCATAATTTTTTGGCAATTACACCTCCTGATCAGAAACGCTTCCTATTGTGCCTATTATGCAGATTTCACTTCCAGCATTTGAACAAGAACAAAATTTTATCGCAAGATTACTGTAATCTCTCAACCTTTTACATACAGAACATACTTGACAAATCAAATATTAATAAAATAGTCAACGATAGTGTAAATATATCAATTATCCAAGCAACACTAAAGTGAAATACGTCCCTTTCAGAATAGTAAACAAATACGAACTGCCAATGTCAAGAAAGATTTTTAACTATAACCGCTAAACCTTGGAAGACTTACACTCACAAATAATCATCTGAAAACTCTCGATCATCTGGATATACCTATTTTATATGCTTTACCAAAACTACACAAAAACGCACCAAAATTCCGTTATATTACAGGAGCTTTCAACAGCACCATAAAACCTTTGGTTTTGGAACTCACAAGATTATTTACTCTTATTGGAAACCATTTCAAGAAAATATGTACAGTTTATTACAACACGTATCTATTCATTTCATGGTTACTGGTCAATAAATAATATAAATATCATGAGCAGTTAAATAGACATAGATCTAATAATCTTAAGCTTTTCTCTGCGGATTTCACTAATATGTTCACCACTCTCCCACATTCCACTATCCTTTCTAACATTAAGGAAATTCTTGAAATGTGTTTTAGCAATGCTAATAAGCAGACATTAATTTGCACTCAGTATAACAAAGTTTTTTATTCAGAAAATTATGGCCAGTATCCCTGCAGACATTACACTATTACAGATACCCTTTTTTTTGTAGACTATCTTCGCAGTAACAGCTTTTGTTCATTTGGTCCACATGTATTCAAACAAATCGTAGGCTTACCGCAAGGTGGCAATTTCAGCCTCTCTTGGTAGATCTTACACTATCATAATATGAAAAACTAACATCTACGCTAAAAATTATTTAGATGCCAACATATACTTCTATCCTTACAGATATATGGACGATCTACTGATGATACATGATACTCAAGACAGTATAATTTTGGTAATTCTGGGTAAAGTCTATCATAAAGTACTGTCGTTAGCAACTACACATGAGTCCAATTACAAATGTAACTATTTGGATTTGGAGATTAATATACATAACAACATTAATATACATAACATAATGACAAAAATGTATTAGGTTGGTGCAAAAATAATGCGCGTTTTCATGCCTTTGATTCCGAACCTCATAACTCCTTTCAAAATCGATCTTTTTCGAAAGGCTCAAAATTATTGTGATCCGCGAATCTTTAGCAATAAGATAGATGTTCTCAGACTAGCGTGCAAATCTGACAGGACCTTTTAGAATCGACGAACTTCCGGAGGGCAGTTTTGGTATCACTTTAGTCTCCGAGAGAATTCTCCCAGAAGTAGGCGTCCAGGTTGTGCTAGCCGGTGAGCGAGGAGCTTGCTGATTATGATGTAGGACTCCGAGCTTCCTAGCTCAGTTGCTCCAGCCTGTGAAGAATCTGTTGTGCAGGTTGTGCCCGGACGGTACCGTGTAGGAGTGAAGAATCCATTTTATTGAGCAACACTGGGGTCACACAGGGAAGTTTCTAATTTATTTCATTTACGTCTTGAAACCACTTGCCAAATTAGGAAGAAGGAATGAGCTGCAGTGAGCAAGTTCTGCAACAGGTCACCACAAAATAGCCGTGACCTTATTTTGGTGTTGCTTCGGTTTCTGGGAGTGTTTCGGTGCTTCTTCCTCGTGCAACTATTGAGCGAGGCACTTCATTGTGGCGTAGAGGGTCTATGCTTTATATTTTATTACTAAGCGATCAAGTGTTTGGTCGCAATTCTTTCACTACAAAGGCGCGAAGCAGACCTGTCAGCGAGGATCAGTCTGGTACTCGTTCAGTATGATAAATTTTGAGCATACCACGCCATAACATTTCGTAGAATGTACAAACATCTAACAATTCCCTTCTCGATTCCAACGCATGGATCTCGCAGTAAGCATTCCTTATCATCGCTCCAGGTATTCTGCAATAGAAAAAACCCCAGTCCCTACAAGCGTCTTTCTCATAAAGTTGTCCTGAATCCCCTCCGGCATGTATATGTCCTTTTTTTCTATGGGAATAAGGACCATGGCGCCAAATTCAACTATGCGCCTAGCATATGTTTTATATGCTTCCGTAATAATGTACCCATCTTGGACAGATAGCCTCTGAAAATCTGATAAATGCCGGCCACTGTTTTGCTATGGAGATTTCTATGATGCTTGTATAAAAATATCAAAACACTATATATAATTCTAGAAAAACAAAAACGAAATGACTAGAGAAAAAGTAAAAGGACAGGATGTTAAATTTCAGGAGCTCATACGCGTAAAACGAAGGTTCAAATGTTGTTTTTGCCTGAATGATAACGAAACAAAATTGTGCGCATGTTGTTGTTGCTGTAGGGAGTCAATGAAAGTGGAGTCGCCACCCGGAAATCAGGTATAAGTAATCCCTTCAGAAGAATTTTTCATCAATTTCATACATGGAAAGAGTTTCCTCTTTTTTCCACTACTCTACGCAAACATTTCCTTTGACGTTGCTGATACAGTCCTCGAGGAATATAGCATCTGACATAGCTTTAGCTGGGGCGGCATCACGTTAGATACGTATTGATTGTGTGTGGTAAGATATCGTCCCTGTACCATCAGAAGTGAGGTTGTCGCGATAATCGATGCTAAGTGCTATACTCCTCGAGGAGTATATGTAGCACTCGCAGTCTGATGTCTAGCTGATGGGTTTATAGATCGGTAATGTTTACCAAACTTGCGGCACGATGCTGAGATTCAACATTTGCGATGCATCCGGTGGCCGCATCGCAAGAATTGTTGGACCGTCATTCCTTGGCATGGGCTGTTGCACTTGTTGTTTTCCCAGTAAAGTGTTCAAGGTTTGCAGGGTTTTTTCTACTTATGATATTTCTGGTTTTTTATACTTATGATGTCTCTTGTATAACTTTTGATGATAATGGAAGCACAGCGACTTGTGTCGCTCTTTAGCTGCTGCTATACTCCTTGAGAAGTATAGCGTCTTTGGCCACTGCGTGGATGCACGGCATTAGTCTTGATGCACATCGATCGCCAACACTGTCGCCCCCGTCGTCGAGGCCCACAATCAATAGCACCAAAACTATTGTGGCTCCGCGTTATGTTACATTTTTCAGAAGCACAGCGCTGAATAGTGAGTTGGGGTGCAGAATTTCGACTGCTTCTGGGGGCTCGAATGCCTCATTAGAAGGACGGGTAATCTCATACCCATGAGCGCGTAAATTAGGGTAAATTACCCGTTTGCCATGGGTGATCACAGTATTACATCCGAGCTCAATACATGGGCATTATTAACCTTGAGAAGGGTGGAGGGAGAGGTTTGCTCACTATTTCTCTGTAGGAAAACGGGTTATGAGGGTGTGAAATATTAATCAAGTGTCATATATATGTCTGACTTATTTCTTCTCAGATCTATTCTGATAACGGCACAGAAATTGGTTCAATTACCAAGAAATTCGGCGGTTTCTTCAAAGAGCTACTCACAAATGCTGATGTTTTCCACGTTGAATGTAGGTTTTGACTTTTTCTCCGAATTTTTTAGAATCTCAAGAATTGTTCTTCATGATCATCAAATATCAGCGCAATGTGAAGTTAGGGTTGGATACGGTGTTTTCCTTCACGAACATGGGGTTCCAGTAGAGCTGGTTCTGCTCTCACGCGCGGCGTTGTCTGTTGGGACAGGTCTGTATGGAAAGCAGTATGATCGATCGTGAATGAGTTCTGTGAGACCAATAGTCTCGCTAATCGATGGTCAGTGGGCCCAATCGGTTTGACCATCTAATATCTCACGCACTACGAAGAAAACGTTAAATCAATCGAAGATAAAATGTCAGTCGGAGAAAACATTAATGGAAGTGGGTTAATGCAAGTTAAACGGATTTATTAAGCCTAATGTTAACATTGAGTGCAGTAATTTCCTCAAGCGGCCAGTGAATAAGAATATTAACCAACTAGAGATCAAACAACTAAAATGTAATTGCTCGACGATGTCACACATGGCTTTGATGTATTAGAAATACCGAGTAAATGTAATAAATGCAATAGAAGAGAACAATCAATAAGAAGAATGGTTGAAGAAGAGAAAAGCTCACGCATGCGGTAGGCCCTCCTAGCAAAACTGAGCCGCCCAGAGACCGAAACCGTAGGTAGCTGATAAGGCGGATGTGGTTAAATTCCAGAGAACGGTCGACTTTGGCACCATCATGGTTACAATGTTCCGACCTCCCAGTGGATCGGAGGAATTGCTTTGCGCAAATGGAGCGTGTGAATGTATGGATACGCAGACAATTAGAGTGCCACACGCGCCAGTGATGCGAGCGAGTCCGACGGAACAAACTCGAAGTTTCTAGCAGTTGCAAAGGCGATCATGAGAAAAGTGTCGATCCTCGATCAATTTCTTCGCTTTTGAATATGTCGACATCAGAACCTAGTACTATAGGACTACAGTGAAGCCTTTTTTCAGTTCCCGTTGATTTATCGCTGGAAGGAAAGGCCTTATTTCTTTCAGCATTATTCTTAATTGTAAGTTTTCACTGATAGGTTCAGTAACTGCAACAAAAAACGATTTTTCAGGATTATATCGCATTCGAAGAGAATCCGAAGGATGACGTAGTAAGACCGAGAGATAGAATGATAGGTGCTGCTCTTCAATGATTTAGATAGTGATCAACTTTCTTATTGTACTAGCTGTCAACAACTACGGCAATCAATAAAAATATTCATCACTTTGAACATATTTTTGTTGGACATGTCCACGTTTCCTCAATGATCCTTTTCGTAAGAATACTCTAGATTCTACTATTAGTGAGACTATAAGACTGGATTGGTGCGGGCCCACTACCACCTCCACCCCGACACCCCGATTTTTCGCTCGGTATGGTCCGTTCAGAGGGTCCCTAAAAGTGAAGTTAATCCATCATCATCCCTCTGGTTGGTATCCAATATTTTCTCAGGATCGCACAAGTTACGAAATTGCAAAAAGTGCCTGAGTTCCTATGACATACAATACTGCCCAGAGGATGTCGAAAACTGAGCGATCGCCCACGGAGGCACGGTCGCTTGCCGTCGCTTTATCATTAATTCTTCAGCATACTCTGGTCAAAACGATTTGATCACCATTTACTTCTTCTCGAGAAGATCTCTAACAGCTTATCTAATGGCGAGGTAAGCATTAGGCTTACCCATTTCCTCCAAATAATCCATATATCGATTGATGAATGTATGAATCGGACTAGAAGGAGCGGAAACAAAAGTGGTGAACTGCAGCGCACACTTCTGCTTGACCATTTCCTCCAAATTGAGCCAAAAACTCGCATTAGAGCATCTAGCAGCAGAACTGAGCAATTTTTTTTTAAATGTCCAATTTTTGCCGAAGTTGCCGATAGAGCACGCTATTACAACAGATCTACAACAGATGATGAGGCCCCCAAGTGACAGTTGGACCACTGTTATCAGTCCCACGGTGGGCCCACCGTTTAAACGCTGCGGGTCTACCACATATGAGTAAGCCCGGTGAGGCAGCCTTTTGCTTTTTTCGCGACATATTGTTGCTTGTTTGCTTCTATAAATGAAATTGTTAGTAAGTGAAATTTGTGCTGAATAAAGTGATCAAAAACAACTAAAAAGTGATAGAAAACCTAAAAAGGTCTCAGATCTGCCACTGCTAGAAGATATGCCTTGGATTCCTCATAAACATTCCCCACTTTCACCGCAAAAGTCTCCGAGTTAACTCTTGTGAACCCCCGGGTAGCTCACGGTGAGCCCACAAATATCCGGCGCTAAGCCTTCCACTTCCTCACGGTTCATACGCCGAACTTAGACCGCGGGATAATGATGAGCTCAACGTGGCACGAAAGGGCAAAGCAGCTGTACTGATTGTGAGTATGATTGAATCTTATGGAAATTATCAAGAGAACCGCCCATCGGTTGGGGAACTATAAATGGAGGATCAAAAATGGCTGCATAATCAGCAGGAGACCATGATAACTTGCTCAGGATAATCGTAGTTTAAACAGGAAAGGTTCACATTTACTAACCCTCTCTGTGCTTCCGATGGTATGCTTGAAGATCTCGAAAGAGTGCCGTGCATAACCACACAACCAGGAACATCGAACAGCGGACCACATAGCGCTGTGACACGATCGAAAGAAGCTGCGAGTGACGAAGGTATGTTTATTATTACTAAATTTCATAGATTGAGGGGGCGTGAACCTACTAATTTTATAGCTCGACTGGAGCTAAATTTTAGTTCTGGGTAACCTCAAAAGTAGCGTACAACCTTAGAATCGTCCCTGAGGTTTTCACACGGGAAGAGTCTCCAGTTCTCATTTACAGTGACATACCTGATTCCATGCGAAACTGCTAACGAGTCCTAATTTGAGCCCCGAATTTCGTGGAGCTATTGGGCGGAGCTATGGGCGAAACGACGAGATTTCTGCATAATACACCCAGCGGTGAACCCTATGGGGAAATTCATACTCGGTGTGAGAGTTCGCGGTCAGCCACTCCCTAAAAGGGTAGAAGATCCGCTTCATGTGCGACTAGCACGAGATTGTATAGAGCGGAAACTCACGGTCGAGGCCTGGCTCCGCAAAAATTGAGGACTGAAAACGGGTTTCTCGGCAGCTTCGTACTGAATTCGCATGAAATTGTAACTCCTGTAAATTCCTATCGTAAAGATATCCTAAGGTTGTTCCTGAAATGGGACGGTGCGTTTAATGTAATGGGTAATGAGGTCGCATGAGTCGCAACAAAACGAAGGCCTTTCAACGCATCAATTCTGATTTATTTATCCGACAGCAAACAATAGGTACAGCTTATCGGGTGCATTACAGACGAAGACACCGGAATGCACGCGCTTGAAGGAGAGAACGAAGTTACTGTGAGACAAGTGGGCAATTTTACCCTTCAGAAGTCATAATGGCACTCTGGGTAAACGAACAACGTGGCGTTGCTGACTCAGTAAACTTCTGATTTAGCGCGTACGAATACTGGAACTTTTTACTACTGTTGGCATGAGCAATATGTTTGATGTTTACACATCAAGTGGTAAATTGGTAAGTAGCACTGTCACAATCAACCAGTGAGGTTAAAGATCAAATCTTGGGTTACAGCTTTTCTCTGCCTATGAAAGGTCACCTTGTCTATATCGGTTCGTCTACGGCAGACAACATGGGCTTACGCTGCATGTGACTGACGGCGATGGTCAGGTATGGCTTCATTGCAAGACGACTAACATCCCAATTCACAATGCGATTTCTTACAATGCTGAACGCATCTTATCCCAATAATGAAACCCCAACTGAAACTTGGTCACCGGTATCCCCAGAGCGTTCCGTTGCTTTTCCACGATTGTGGGGTCCGCCCCGCCTGTGGGGCTCAAGACGTACGTCGCAACGCAACCGCGCCGCAACCGCTTACTTTTCAAGTTAAGGTTGTTTCTTTGAATTTCACATACTAACTGACATCGGTGACCACCTCCTTACAGCTTGTGGGTTCCTATAGCATCCATCCGTCTCACTCAATTCTTAGAAAAGTTGTGTTTTCTTCTTAGAAAAAAATTCTTAGAAAAAAAAATCACGCAGCACAGCTTGTTCCTTTGGAGGCGTAGGCAGCAAGACGCACATGAATCGACCAATCACAGAGCAGCAGCTTACCTATTGTCACGCAGCCCTATTATAGATCCGAAGAATTCTAATGTTCAAAAAAAAAAAGGGATAGACTCGAATGCCTCCTTGTCATTCCCGAAAGATCCTATATCCTCCCTCTTCTTGAAACATCCGAACCATAGACTTATTCAACATCGGATTTTCGAGTTTCGAATAAATCGATAGGTATCTAATGCAATATCCGGTCCTAACTATATGTGACGCAAAGGGACTATCGGCCTCCCACCATTCGCCCAACGGTAGTACTCTATTTCTTATTCTACGACACGTATACAAGGCGGTGAAGGACGCATGCTAGCCATTTTCGCTTCCCTCCCCCCCCCCTCATCCCCTCCCTTCCTCAATCGGAAATGCGTCACATTTTTTAAAGTTTTTTTTATAAAATATATGAAAATTTTTGTCAATACGTCTTGAACTGTTCATTTTCATTCCTATCTTTATCTTTATCGATCGCTCCGATCCGTAAAAAAACATGAGAGCCGATGGGGAGTCATCTAAGCGGTGCACCGTTCGAATCGATACGCGTCTTTTCCACTGTCGCTATCACTTCTATCATCGGTTCGTTTATTCATCTTGAGTCGACGATGGTTGAGGATACCCGGTTCGCTTCTCGTCCTGCATCGACGCCTCTTCTCACTCTCTTCTTTGATCCCCCCCCCCCCCCACCCCAGCTCCTCTCTCTCATTGACTTATCAGCAGTGAGAGAGAGCCATGTAAGTACAGAAGAAAAGGGAGAATGTAAAGGTCAGTAACACTATGCCATATGGTCCTTATTAGACGAGTTTTGAGAGTGCCCTGTGCCTGTTCTCTGCTTTCTAGCGTACCTAGGTAAGCTGAGGTTCACCCGCTGCCAAACCCAGGTAATTAAACCAAAAGCAGATGGAATGTGCTATGGTGTCCAGCAAAGCGTATATGACATGAAAAAAATTCCAGAAAGTCATGCTGATTAGACGGGAATGGAAATTTTGCCACTGTATTGCTAATGAATTCACGAAATTATGCGCATGCTGCTCTTTGTGCAGGGAGAGAATACTTGTGGAATCGCCACCTGGAACAGATGTACTGTGAACCCCTATTTGAGGGGATTTTTCTTTTTTTTTTCAAGAAATGATTTGCCTGAATAGGGAGTAGAGCAAAAGTTCGATGTTGAAGATTGGCTATGTATCTCAAATCTGTGGAACAAGACTGCAATTCGATGTGTTCGATAGTACTGGTCGTGTAGCGAGGGTGGTTGGGCCGAAGTGTTGTGCTCTGGGCTGTTGTGGCTGTTGCTTTCCTACTAAGGTATTTAAGGTGAGGGAATCTCATTTTTCTCCACTTTTTATCCACCAGACTTGCCGTCATTTTCCCAGAATCTTTCAGAAGACTTCCCATTTCCCCAGAATTTCCCTATAAAGTCTCAGTTTTTTTTTTCAAAGCAAGAGTTTGAACCAAAAAATCACTGGGGCATCGGCATTTCAACGAAAAAGCTCTTCGAATTCGTTTGTATAAGATACTTCATCGACTCTAGAACTAATCAAAGCCTCACGCTTAGACGCGGGTGAGACGCACGCGTTTGTGGTTTCGCTGCGATTTGCTGCAACCTCATGGCATTTTCATTCAGGATAAATTATACATGATGAATTGACTAGTCAGTTTTCATGGAAAATCGTACGTAAGTAGATGCATGCGTCTGACGCGCGACTAACGCACGCAACTAGAGTAAATTGAGCTTATCTGCTGCTCAAGCTTTGAGGCCGTGTCAGATGGCTGAGCTTATGCTCTGCAATAGTTTGCTAAGACGAACTGATGTGTCCAGCTCGTTGATCTTATCGACCGAATGCGCTAAGACTCCTCAGCCAACGCTGCAGCCGTGGCGGGTAGCCACCACAGCTTGGAGCGATCCACCCTACTGCTCCAAAATGTAGCCTGTTCGACCCGCGAAAAAAAGGAGCTTGCGTCGTTTTTGTGCCTGTTGATGTACATTACTCTCTTGTCCTCTTAAATCAATGATTTCTGGTAATGTTCCAGATTTACTCGAACGATGGCGAACAAACTGGGGTCATCACTAAGCATTTTGGCGGTTTCTTCAAGGAACTATGCACAAATGCGGATGTTTTTCATGTTGAATGTAAGTTTTGGGTTTCAGACACTCTACTTTGTGTTCAGAAAAAGGACGTTCCGTGCCTTCAACACTGAAAATCTTATATGTAGTTCTTAGAAGGGTACGATTTGCTTGATTTTTCTTACTTCGCTACAGATTGTAATAATATTTGTAATAATACATGCTTACCACCTTTTTAAACAAATTTGCCGCCCTTTTTTTCATTATCCAGGGGATAGACTTCACAGCAATTGGAAGAGGGTTCCAGATTGTTGGGAAGATAGAAAAACAAAAAAGGCAATATTGGTCGGACCTTCTCTAGTCGTCTTACGGTCCTTGAAAAACTGAAATCTGAAGCTTGGAACATGCAGTAATCCGTTAAAAAACTGGGAGGTCACAAATCTGCGCAACTGAAACCCGCACGCACAACACCATAGGATCAACTGCAAGGAGAGCGGTGATAGAGAAACTGTGTAGGCGCAGACAATCAGAGTGCCAAGGCGCAGGTGGCGTGATGCGTGCGAGCGGTTTTAGACTAGCGGATTCTTCTAAAGCCTAGTTTTCCATTAAAAATGAAGGGACCAATGGAATGCTCCACAATTTGCATTAATGAAAAGCCAATTAAATCCTATTTTATGGACACTTTTTGGGGACTCTTGTTAGTGTTACGAGCGGAAGCACAAGGTATTGAGCAACACTTAACAGCTCACATCCCATGCCTCGCACTAAGCTCTGCCTTTATAATGATACTTCGCCAATAAAAGCGCGATTGTAGCGTTTTTCTTGAGTGAAATGCTGTGGTTTACCGCGAAATTTCTCTTTTATAATACAGAAGAAACCGTTTTTGATAGCCTTCTCCAGCGATTGAAGAGCTGCGTAGAGTTGTTGATTACGTCCATGAGATAAGGGTAATTTATACCAGCTGCGTGCGTCAGTCGCGCATCAGTCGCACGTATCCATTTGAGAGGGATTTTCCATAAAAACCGGCCACCAAGGCATGTACATCCTCAATGAAAAGAACGTGCGGCCGCCGCGAGGCGAAGAACGCGTGCGTCTGAGCTGCGACTGGGGCTATTCTTCATCATATAGACGCACGCGCGTCAGTCGCACGCATCCAGTATAAATTGCCCTATAATCGTCCGAAGACTGAATAAGATCCCTGCCTATCAGAACAAAGAAGGGAACAGTATCAGTAATTGCCTTGGTAACAAAGCCATTCCCTTCATTTTGCTTCTCGCACTTGAGCCATGGCTCGGGCCTACCGCGCACTCACAACATCTGTTGTACAGTATTTTAATACCTCAACTCCGTATGCTAACTATTCCCCCATAATCTAGTGGGTGTGTTTTCCCGAGGAAATTGGGTGAAATATGGCTGCTACGGGAGGTTGGAGCAAATGCAGCCCTTTTCACTCCTATTTCTACTAGGCCGATTTCTTGGGAAGTCATGAGTATAAATGGGAAGGACACTTCTGGTGCTTCCTGAAAAAAAAACGGAAATGCTGTTCTCAAATATTAAAATAAAAATATTTTAAAAATGGTAAGATGAAATAACAAAAATTATAAGGGACCAGACACATCCAGAAAGTGCTATTCATAAAAATAACTGTTAGCACTAGTTCTATAATATAATCTTTTCAGTTCCCACAGATATGAAGGCACGAGGGAAGGCGTTGCTCCTTTCAACAGTATTTCTGATAGTAAGTTTTTGCCAGTAACCTCGAAACCACCGTATGTAGGACACTTTCCAGGATTATGTTGCATTTGAGGACGTCAATTAAAAACTATCAGAATAAGTTTGGCAAACAATTTAGATAGAGATCAACTTCGTTAATGCACTGGTTTCAATAACATTGTGAAAGATTATTAAATGAATTTTTCTTATATCATGTGTTCCTGCTATGCTATCTTGTGTCTATCTGCCGTGACTTCCAGCTCATTAATTGCTCCTTTGTATGAAAATGCTTCCGAGTTTTAGCCTTGAAGCGTGAGGCTGAACGGGACGCCAGGATTCCAAGATTCGTATACCGAACATAGTGAGAAGACTGCTGGAATGAACCAGTTGTAGAAGCGTTGGAACATTCCCCACGATGCACCAATAATATCAAGCATCTGCTTCTCAAGGGAACTCAACACAAATCGTCATGCAATGAGAAAATAGGCTGATTGTAAGGAAAAAGGAGAGAGTTACAACTAAGGCTATGCACGGCACACGTTTGCCCTGAATCCTCGCAAGACACCCTCTTTACTGAGAACCATCAGCTATCTAAGACCATTTATGGAAGACGGCATTGGCGCTATGCCTCCTATTCAAAAAAAGGGATAAAGCTTTGAATGGCTTTGTAATTGTCGTCTGGAGTAACTAGCCGTTTTAATCCTCAGCTCACATCCGGAATGTTTGTCCATGGAAGGAAGAATGTGAGTATCCACCCACTTTGCTACGATATGTACAGGAGAATCTTGAAGCGACCGAGGTCTGTTTGTATACGCTGCACAACATGCATCGCGGCACTCCGATTGTCTGCGCATCCACACATTTCATTTGTTCTCCTGCCTCCGTATTAACCTGTTCAAACAAGTGGCGCGTGCGCGATGTCATTCTAATCCGCTACATGTAACCTATCCGTCTACTTCTAATTTCTTTCTGGTGATATGACGCTCTAGAGAGAGAAAAACGAAATGATGTTGAAACCAAGGGTGGACCCCTATGAATCAGATCAGGATCAGAACGCTTGGGCTCACATATTGGTTCCTTGACGAGTTTCCACGAATAATTTTCATCGGAAAATGGTCTGGGCCAACAATTCCGCTGCGGCTCGTTAATCTAGTGGATAAAATACACAAAATTGTACATTTTGATGAGATGGACAATATATACATACGTCTGTTATATTCCTCATATCTAGGGAAAAACAATGATGAAAAATAAAATCCTTTTATCGAATTTACCTAAATCAGCTTTTCTGTGTCAATATAAGGTGTTGACTAACGAAAGCATTATTTAGCTTTAAATGAGAGCATGAATTTATTTTTTCTCTTGGAGAATGCAAAACCTCTCCACAGGATGCTTGTCTGTTTTTTTTTATTAATTACCTTTATTTCCAAAGGTATCACTGTGCGTCGTCATTTTGTGTGTAATAAAAAAACATTGCTGATGGGAACTAGGAGATTCCCTTCCTTGCAGAAAACTTAGCAACTTCCTCACCTAAGCAGGCGGAAGACCCTTTGAAGTGGTTGCAGCACTACAGCATCTCCAGGGAGCCCTGGATGAGCGCTTACAATGATAGCAATAGAACTACGTTGGACGTAGCAAAACTCGTAGTGCTGCCCAGAATTTTTCTCATAGCTTCAAAAGAAGAGCGAGGACTTTCACAACAAAACTATGTGTGTGCTTGATTTGTTTTTATGTTTTGAAAAATCGGAAACAGTATAGTTCTTAGCTTCAACTGTGCTCGTATTAGATTCCTTGCCTTCAACTGCTTGAATGAAATTCTAGTGATGAGCACCAGCATGGGTTCCCTGAGAGTATAGCCAAATCATTTTACATTATGCCTATCAAGCTTTTTCAGCATCTTGGAGACCAAGTACTTTCAGAAGATTGCCACGATGTACATGTGCTGCCTTTTCTACGTTCATTCACTTCTCATATCTCTATCGTCTCATATCAGTTTTTTTTTCTTGTTCAGCTTACGAGAAAATATTGCCCGTTGACGAATCCGGATCTGCAGCCGTCTCGGTATCACGTTCAAAGGTCTCTGCGCTTTCAATGACACTGCTAATCAGTGTAACCTACGTAGTACAGTTACACTGCCACTCGTTCCCATAGTCGTTCCTCTGATGTTCATTGACGATACATTTGGCGAGGTTTGTTTGGCAACCTCGCAGACGAGCTTGCCAACTAACTAGGCAAAAGGAGCCCGTCAAATGTATTGCCAAATAAGAAGTCCCGTAAAATGCATTGCCAAACACATTCTCTTGCCAAATGTATCGCCAATGAACATCAGAGTCTAATCATTCCACTCATTTTCTTTTGATTCACAACTTGCTGCCCTTTCAAAGTGAAGAAAGGGCATCTTGCAGCGAATTTCTGTCCGAGTTTTCCCGAAGAAGTCTCTTCGAATCGCTCTGATTCTCTAAATAAAGAGTGTTTGGGTCTCAATTTGAGCAGATTTAGTAAAACACTGTGTCTTGCTGGGCATCTGTAGTCCCCGCACTGTTCATAACGCTGTATAAATTTTCTTCTCATTTTCTTTGTCCATTGAAAGTCCGCTTCGGCAAAACGATGTTTGCCTCTCTGGAAAAGGACAGTTTTAACGGATTCGTTTTCGCTAGAGGGAAACGCTGTCGACGCTCCATATTTTTTGAAGAAGATTTTCATTGTTTTGTTTTTTCATGGAATACCCGAGGATAATTTTTATTTACTTATTATATACATCGTGGAGAGTAACAATGCATATGGCCGTAATGGCCATAGCAGCTCCATTTTCAGTCGTATAATCTTCCTCAAGGCAGGAGAAACCATGTGGTCTGCTTTGCGCCCTCATACTATCAAGGAATCCCTCTGACCGCTCATATTCCAGAACAATTTGGAGAAGCCACTCTTCAATAAATGCATCACTTGAAAATCATTTCTGTTTTTTTAGCTTTTTTAGCTTGCACTACCGTTGACACACCTTGAACCGAACAACTTATTCGAGTTCGAACATTCGTCTTTGAATGGACTTTGAATGAGTTGAAAAATTAGATGTTTGAAAGGGAGGGACCAATGTAAACTAACACAACCCTGGGAGAAATAAAACAAACGCTGTAAGGCCCTTCTGGAGTGAATTAATTTCTAGGTTAGTTGTTCATTCTGATTTTAGTTAATCTCAACTACATCCGCTATATGCATACATATATCCTTTGATCTTTATGCATTACTAAACCAGTAACTGCGTCAATAAAACAATAAAATTGACACGCAGAATTGCCGCAAGTAAACAGAACCCTTTGATCATAACGTCTTTCACAACAACTTTTATGCTCTAGTTGACCCTAATCCCGTGGACATTGCTTCATAATGACCCTTGGCAAAGCAGGTGATTGCAGTGAAGATTGATACTGGTATTAGGCAGCGATTCCGACTTCGAGCCAACGGCACCACTTGAGTGGTGACCTTGGCTGCTTAGAGATTGCAGATTTGCCGCAGATGCTTTTTTTTCCGCACTTTTTGTCTTCGAGATGTAAGTGATAGATGCTACGGTTGTCCTTTTGTTATCCTTGACGACTATATTCCTTGAAACATGTCTGAGGTGAAAAAAATTCAGTGTTTACTTTATAAGAAGAAAGAGGAGAAAGGAAACAGAAGAGGTTCAACAACACCTTCTTATTTGCATAGTATGTTGAGTACGCTTAACGGTTTGTTGTGGTTTTTTGTGGGGAAGTGCTTCTCGCTTCTGGATGGGAGGATTGACTGTGTTTATCATTATACTTATATACATCATATCAATTAAATAATAAAATTAAAATAAGGTAAACGAATTAAATTAAACAAAGACAGGTCCTCCTCGCCATACTGACGAGTTCCCGGGAGGACCTATTTACCCGTATGTGGATAAGGGAACGAAACGGACAAATGGGCTACACTCTTTTACGAGTTTTACCAATTTCCTTTCTTAACAAAACCTTCACATTATATTAACAATTTATTTAATGGGGTGTGCTTTGAAAGTCTTTAAAAAGATGACAAATGAAAATCACTGTTCAGTTTTTTTCTAGTTGACAAATTTCATTTTTGCTTAAATTTAGCCGCCCTTCTTCTCTATACTTCCATGGGACATCGCGAGTAGTACGACCAAGGATCGGTAGTCGTGGATGTGATACTCGTGCTGTCATCTTTCTGCTTCACAGGAATTTGATCATTGAGAACTTGTATGGTTTGATCGACATATCTGACATTGTTGAATTGTACAACGACAATTCTACAGCAATACATGAGCGTAATGAGCTAGGAATTTGAGATCTAGACAAGGGTAAAAATTCAAATTTCACACTAATCCGGTTTCCCGCTTGAACTGGACCGGAAGTGTGGTCTCCTTGGCGCCCCTCATCAGTACTTCTATGCAGCAGTTCCCGAGGAGACTTCCAAAAAAGACTGCTGGAAAACACTAGCTTACAGACATTATAGATAAGGAGTGAGATTATAGAGAGATTATGATGCTAAATTAATAATATCCTCGTATAGTCGATCAGTTGAGTCGATCACGCAAGAGTTTACGGTGGATCGAATCTATCATGGAAAACCTGTTTTGAACTTTTTCCTCAGAAAATCCAGTAGTTCAAATGAATGCCTTGCCTATATTGAAGCAACTGAGTGAGCAACTGTTCAAAAATGCTCCTGGAAATTCAGTAGCTTTACAAAAACTTAGCTTACAAAGAGTCAGAATACAAGGATCTCGCTTGAAGGCAAGGTCCAGGCAAAATCCCATCTCTCAGATTTCTGTTGGATTCGTAGCCCACGGCGACGCCTTGAACGAAAACTATAGAAAAATCCCTAAAAAGGCCCCATAACAAACGCTTTCCATCACCCAGTTTCGATACGGCATTTGCGGGTTTGCGGCGTCCGTGCTTTCAAATGACGTTATCTGGTGCGCCCTACATGCTGTCTATTGTGGCGTCGTAGGAGAAAATTCATATTAAAAGGACCGTCTGACGGGGTGGGGAAGGTTTCACGAAGTGTTCTTGTAGGCTGTATGTATCTCAGCGTCCATCGTTATTCACCTTGCACTCGCGCAGCCTTTGTCGATTGGAGCGCGTTTTGTCACAGCTATCGTAGTCCTCGGGCGTTTCGTCCCGTATCTAGCGATAGAGCTTATAACGAGGTCTCAAACTTGACATACGTGCTACTCATATGGTTTGGACTCCAGAGAGCAAAAAACCTGCATGGGCAAGATTTTAACCGGACCTTGCCTTCAAGAGAGTATGTAGAAGCTCGGCTCTCGAAAAACCATGTGGTCCAACTTCTTCAGCTCCTTGAGACATTTTGAAGAGAGCACAGTTGTGAAAAATCACAATTCTCATGAAAACAGCAGTCCCAGAGCATATAAATCACCCTGTAGTGCGCATTTATCCATGTTTGGCACATTTTTAGTGGTGGTGCAGTAAAGAAGGGATAGCACCACAATTTCAGGAAGTTTTTGCCCTGTCTTGTTATGGAAACGTGGTTTTTTTCTTTTTGCGAAGCTATCGGGACTGCAAACCCTTAACACACACACAGACTGTTCGTCAGGAATTCTCTTCTCTTTCTCTATGTAATTTGAACTAAACGTGAATAACACCATAGTTGTGCAGCTGCACAACTAGCAGAAACGCGTGGTGAAATGAAATGCAAACGGGGTGAACGAAATCCTTTTCTGTATTCCTCGAGTATTTTTCATTATTTTTGGTGCATAACAGAGAATATTGTGGTGGGTTATTTTTTCCACCTTTTCCACCTTCCTTATTTCTTTTGCAAAGCCTCCATTGACAAGATAATTTTTGTGTTATTTGAAATGCTTATGAAGACTTTCAGCAAAGATTGAAATTCTAACAAATCTCTTAACATTCGACTCACTTCAAAACCACTTGAAAAATGTTAGTGAAGGAATTGAGGTATGACGAGGTTGAATCTTCAGAGGCACTTCTGATGATCATGCGATTATCTTTTAGTTCTTAAAATGAACTTCAATATTCACCAAGTTCAGTTAGCCATCGTTGTTCTGCACTTGAAGAATTTATTGGTTGTTCATACTTTATATACTACACTTCGCAAACGATTATAGCCTCTTTCAAAAATGATGACAGTCGAATGTTTGCGCGTAAAATTGCAATTTCTACGCTAAACCGCGTGCATCCCATTAGTAGTTTGTCCTCCGCCCACTAGTGGTTGTTCCCAAGTGAAATTTTTTTTGTCTCTAAAATCTATCCAACTCTCATTCATGGTGAAGGCGAACTATGATTGGACTGCCAGACCGCCAAAAGAAAGGAAAACCCCATTTTAGCCTTTTTTTTTCAAAAAAAAATCGATCATTGGGATCCAACAGCTTTGGAACTTCAGAACTAAAGCTTTCATACTTGAGCTCTCATTATGATTTATTTATTTCCATACCCAATTTTTATTCATTTTGTGCACTTTATTTATTCACTACATGATGATAAGAGTTATTTATTCCACATGCGTGCGTCAACGCATCTATGTGATGAAGGGCAGGTTCATTTGCAACCTTGACGCAGCTCAAACGTAGGCGAGACGCACGCATTTGTGGCCATGTGGCGGCCGCACAGCAATTTCATCCATGATTTACATGTCACGTGGACCGAACCTCATGGAAACTTCTCCACAAGCGGATGCGTGCGTCTGACGCGCGATTGACGCACGCATACAGGACATGCCCCATAATATGACTGATGCAGCATGTTCATGGAGGACGAAATATGTAAATCCGGGACATTGGCCGCCCATCCAGTCCAACAATTTGGCCTCTCTGTGCACTTTTACCTCTTGCCACCTAAGGAAAGAGATCCGAAGGTTTCCCAACCACAGTAGCCGCCTTCTGACAGTTTATATGTATTCCTTGAAACAGAAATTTTTTTAAAATTATACCCCACAGTGTAGTATCCTGAGAATACAGTGCGTATCATAATTATAGACGCACCCCAAAAATGACGATATCTCTGCTTCAAACAAACTTTTTACAGAAGTTATGGCCACCAATCGAATCAGCATGTGCGAAAACCCTAGTTTACGAAGTTTTAGTCAGAAACGTCGAAGAGCATGACTTTTTTGGCAGCTGACCCTTCTCTGGACCGTATCATAATTATAGACGCACCTTAAATAAAAAATAAAAATTCCACATCTTTTGGAGAAAAAATCCCGTTTCAATAGCGCAATAAGTAGCCGTAAGTGTACTATAAATGAACGCAAGATGCCACGAGGATTGGTGCTTTCTAAAGCCGAGCAGGAGCGGATACGAGCACTACACGCCGCAGGACTGAGCAACCGCAGGATCGCCGAGCAACTTGTCCGCTCTTCGAGGACGATCGACCGATTCGTGAAGGATATGGACGCCTACGGGAAAAAGAAGAGATCTGGAAGGCCTAAGAAGCTGTCGCCGCAGGATGAACGTCGTATAGGGCGGCTCGTTTCGAACAGCATGATCTCCACCAACCAAGTTCGAGCCGCTCTATCGACTCCTGTGTCTAGGATGACGGTCTGGAGGTCGATAAATCGGAACAGAAACATCGTCCGTTGTCGTCTTCGGCCCGCTCCCAACCTTAGCGACGCTCACAAGGCTGCCCGGATCCAGTTCGCTAAAAAGAATATGGCGAAGGACTGGTCAAAGGTATGGAAAAAATTCCCGAGACTTCCAGGAACTCATTTGAGTGTTCAGGTGATCTTTTCTGATGAGAAGAAGTTCAATCTCGATGGGCCAGACGGATACGCATATTAATGGAGGGACCTCCGGAAGTAGCCGAGTTACTTCAGCAAGCGGAATTTCAGAGGCGGCACGGTGATGGTCTGGGGCGGCTTCTACCAGGGAGGGACGCTCGAGTTCGCCTTCATCTCTACCCACATGAACTTCGCCGACTACCAGGATATGCTGCGCATCCATCTCCTGCCATTCCTCGCCGACCACAGCGAGGAGAACTTCACTTTTCAGCAAGATAATGCCGCTGTCCATGTCAGTCGCTCTACAACAGAGTGGTTCATGCGACACGATGTGGCAGTTATGCACTGGCCTGCCTGCTTCCCTGACACCAACCCAGTGGAAAACCTCTGGGGTATCCTGGTTCGTGACATCTACGCTCAGGGAAGGACATTCTCCAACGATGAAGACCTCAGAGAAGCGATCGCTCGTGCATGGAACCGTCTGCACCCCCAAGTCCTCAGAAAACTAGTCGAGTCAATGCCAAATCGCATTTTCGAAATCATTTCTAAACAAGGAGGACCCATAAATTATTAAATTATTATTGTTGTTTGTTCCATATGATGAAATTGTTGAATTTCAAAAGTGCGTCTATAATTATGATACAGTCGAAATAAGGGTCAACTGCTGGACGAGTCTTCTCCTCCCACACATCTGGCTGAAATTTTGTTTAGTGGGGTTTTCTGGCACGCTGAATCGAGTAATGATCATAGCGTATACCGAAATTAAGTATGGAACCAAAGAATCAACATTTTTGGGGTGCGTCTATAATTATGATACGCACTGTAGTTACCATAGCTTCAAATTAAAATATTCATATGTTTCTGAAAAGATCTCCCCCATCGTGAACTACTTCAAATCCAAATAAATCTGTAGCCGTCAGTGGCGGACGCAGGGATGGGGGGCGAGGGGAAGGCGCCCCCGTCCGAGAATAGGTCGCCAAATTTTCAAAATTTCTTTACAATACAAATAAAAATCTTGTATTAGTTTATTTTCAATTGTTTATTTTTATTATTATTTTTAATATAATTTTTATTTGTTATTTATTATTATAATCAATATTTTCATTAATTTTATTTTCCATCTGGGTCCCCAAAGCGGCGGGGACCCCAATTTTTTCCCACGCCCTCCCCCCCCTCCCGCCCACTTTCTGCGTCCGCCACTGATAGCCGTACCAGTTATTTATTTCATTGTGGCTTTGTTTACGACGCTTTGTTTACACTTTATCGGAAACATCAAGGTGTTTGGTTAACACATCGGGTAAATGGTCCGCAGACTACATAATTGTGTGCAAATATGTGAACAAATGGGTAGTTCTCCACAAAAGAATGGGGGGGGGGTGGATTTGTTCCCAAAGGATTATCTTCCTTCTAAGACATTATTCCCAGGTGAAACTTGGATGTAATACTGATTTATTGCCATATGTTTGGATACGATTCATTTACTTTTTATATTATTTTTTTTGCAATTTTGCAATATTATCAATTTTATCAATGCAGTTATGAAGACCTTCAGTAAAGATTGAAACTTTAGCAAACCTCTAAACACTCTTCGAATCCTTATTTCTTTTGCAAAGTCTCCATTGACACGATAATTTTTGAGTTATTTGAACTGCTGTCATCTTTATTCGCAGAGGACTATCTTCCTTATAAGGCATCATTCCCAGGTGAAACTTGGATGTAATGCCCATTTATTGCTATATATTTGAAAAACAGGCTGAATAGTACTCCGGAACACGCTTTTCCATTGCTCTGTGGCAATTTTGGTGCAATTGAATAGCAGCCGCGTGCCGCATTACACCCTTTTCGTTCGTATTGCGCACCCCACAATGATTAATGCCATTATCGATCGGCGTCGACCGCTCTGCATAGGTCGTGGTTTTGCTTGAATTATTGATCTTGCACCTGTTGTTCATGGGTAAATTTTGGCTGAACCTCGCTTAAAGGCAGCAGGAGCTGAAATTCTCGACTCTGAGCTGAGCTGGGGGTGGTGAAGTACAGACTCGGCACATCATAAATGTGAAACGAACACAGACAATGATGGCTTACCTGCAGAGAAAATGGAACATTCGTCGCGAACACGCCTGGCCGTGTTCGTGCGCGGACGAGTTTTCCCCGGCGCGAAAGCCATTGCGGCGCGTAGTTTTGGCCGAGTCCCGCCATGAAACCCTGTGAATTGAATGCATTTCGTTTTCCCTTTGCGCCAAACCACGCACCGCATGGCTTTTTGCGCCGGGGAAAACTCGTCCGCGCGCGAACACGGCCAGGCGTGTTCGCGACGAATGTTCCATTTTCTCTGCAGGTAAGCCATAATTGTCTGTGTTCGTTTCACATTTATGATGTGCTGAGTCTGTACTTTATCACCCACAGCTCAGCTCGGAGTCGAGGATTTCAGCTCCTGCTGCCTTTAAGTCGCATATTGTGTGGGTTTCGCTAGAATTCCGGAGAAATTCTGTTGTTTCTCGCTAAATCTCGAGCAAATTTTGCTTCTTCTGGAAAACCTTCAAGTAAGCTTGTGTGTATTTCAGTAATTTAGTTCAGATATGTCAATGAAATACAAGGACCTGACTGGAAAATCGGGATGTAAAGGCTTCAGACGCCAAAGTCGCATACATTTTTCCATAAATTCAAACGAAAACCTATGCGGTGGAACCAGAGGGCTTATTTTTTTACAATACACTACATTTCTGCAGGCATGAGAGTTGGAGAGAAATTAGAGAAAGAAGGAAACGTGGAACCATGCGGCACCATGACAAAACTTGTATGCCTGCCGTTTAGTGTCGAAGTCGCAACTTTGCGCGCAACTACCTAACCGTAATATTTGAAACAAACAATAGTATGTACAGTGTTTACGTCTTGTTTGTCGGGTTTGTTTACGTAATTGTTTACCCTACATGGCAGTTTCTACCCACAAACACTGAATCCATGAGCGATTTGAGAAATGACGGTAGTTGCTTGTCTACGCATTACTTTGAAATTTGTATAGTAAACGGTAGGCTTCCAATTTCTGCCTGGTTGCCTCATTGAACTCCGCACGTTTTCACGTGTTCTTTGCTTCTCTAATCTCTCTTCAACTGTCATTGTTTTCGAAACGGATTGTGAACAGCAGTGGACAGTATGTACGCAGTGTTTTTCTCGCTTATTAAACCCCTGTTCCGTCCTGGTATTGAACCCACCAGTTATGCGGACAAATAGGAGGATAAATATCTCTGAGGATAGCCTTGTTCACATCACTGTGACAGGAATCTTTGGGAATTTCCGCGATTTCCTGGGAAAAGCTACCCCATTTCCGATGATTGAACTGTCCACCGCGTCGGAATCCATCAAACATCGCTTGATTGATAACCGAAATGACCTCGCACACGCCTTAGGTCACCTCATTGCGGTTGTTAACGACAAACTGCGAACAACGCGCTTTGCAACACGTGCAGCGATGATGGCAACGATAACGTGCGCTAGTCAAAACATCAAAAATAGTGTGGAAATCGTGGAGGCGGCAGAGTGGTGAGAAACAGAACATCGTCCAGATGTTGTTCTTACTGTATGAAGAGGTCAGCACACGCGCACTGTGTAATCCAACCCCTTTTCTTACTTACATCGCCTTTGTTGGGCTATGCACGGCAGCGGCGCCGCTACAGTACGCAGGCAATCGCTTCGTGACCAACCGATCGATCGATATCACGTGGCAATCCATGGCGCCCCGCCCATTTTGGCGGTCATTTCGTGGGGTGCGGCGTTGCGGTCATCGGTGTCCACTTTGTAGTGATTATCGATTGATTTCTTTGTGCTCGGGGTCCCTACCCATGAATCGGGGATGGATAGGGTTTTTCGGAGGTTCTTTATCGCCTTCGAGATGCTTACAGTGCTATCTTTGCCCTCATTGTTATCGATTGGTCGTGTTTTCTGTTTTCTTCGATCTGTTAATGAGTATTATTCGTTTCAGAGACTAGCTGCCTAGCAGTACACATTCTGTGAAGAACCAACCCGGACATCGAGATGGCGGACCAACTAAAAAAGGCCATGGGCGACCTGACGGTGAGTTCTTCCTCAGTCACCTTGTCCTGTGGTACACAATGAACGTCTCTGTTGCAAGCATGTTCTCGTTAGAGAGAGGTGACAAAGAGGTCAAGGAAGAGGTGCGAATTGAGATGAGATCATCCGTCACACTGCTCTCATGGTGTCATCTTCAGTAGTCAAGAGTAAGCAAGTGATGGAGGTAGTGGGGACGATGCTTATTGATCGCCATGCTGAGGGGTCCCAGTAGGGACGAATATTGCATACGACCTCAGATGTGTGGAGAGTTTGGGATAAGGATTTCGCTCTTCCATCCATACTATAGGGGCATGATATACTAGACGCGTGCGTTTGGCGCGCGTTCGTCTAATGATGAAGGAAAGGGTGAGTCGCATCGCTGACGCAGCTGAAATGCAAGCGTTTACGACCTCAAGGCGATTGCAGTTTCTTTTCACTGGAGATGTGCATGCCTTGTTGATTGGTCTTCATGGAAAATCATTTGCAAATGATTGCGTGCTTACACACGAACTCTAGTATAAGTTGCCCTCTACTGGAGTGATCCTGACTGGAGTGATCCTGTAGTCGTTACACTTGGGTAACGGCGACTATACCAGGCATAAGCGATACGAGGTTCTCGGAGACCTGCATAATGGAATGGCCAAAAAATGACCGTATGTGTGGTACAGAGTATCATCACAAAGACAGCCCAGGGAAGCTGAACGTTTTTTTTTTGCGTTCTGGACAAGAACAAAAGGACTGAATCACATTCCGCTACTCTAAGAATGCAAGCCATTGATGAAACGTGCAGGTAAAGACGCTGAAATACGTCGCACAATGAATTTTTCTTCGTTGACGCCTTACTCTATTTCGGAGAGAACGTGCAAACTGAAGACAACTAATTTCTGCCTCATTCGGTGCCAAAGCCGGGCTAACCGATAGGGCAAAATGCACAGATAACGAATAACCGGGTGATCCCGACCGATACCCATCTTTTTCGATGCTGCTATCATCCACCAAAGTCCATTTTGACTTCCTTCGGACTGACATACGTCGGGGATGCCACGCCATCAATCACTCATTGACAGTCATCGACTATCACCGGAAAATGAAGGGATAATGTTGATAGTGGAAGTAGACCACATTAATTACTTTGCGTTCTATTTTCGAGACAGTCACGATAATATCGTTGGGTGTTTTCATGGTGACTGTGGCGAAACCTAGAGAGACCCTCGAAGGCGGTGGATTCTGGTTAGCACCACATGACCTAGACTTAGAGCTAGCTGAAGCCGAGGGTACTCGCTTGGGTTTAGGTAATAGGAATTACGTTTACACGGGATCTTTCGGCCTTAGTCTCAATCACGAAGCCTAATTCGGTACATATGAACACATTTGGTTGAAGGCTTGTAACTGTTGAAGTTTACGAGACTCTGCTGAGTGGCGCTTCTATCGGATGGAACCAAAGCGCACTTGCTTCCACGTGCCCCTTCGCTGCAAACAAAGAAGCGAACGAAAAAGCCGCCTTTAGAGTGAGGCAATCGTGGTAGCGGTTGGAATTGCGAAGGCGCTTATTCAGGGCCGGACTTTAGGGAATTTTTGAGTCAGTGAGTAATCAGCAGAACGTAGTCTTTGAGCCTCATTTGATGTTTAGACGCCGAGAAAATAACAAGAATAAAGACTTCAGAAATGAGTCAATAACCTTGGAAAAGTGAAAATCAGCAGAACATCAACTGTGACCTAATTCCTATTTGTCAACCCAGTGTTCCTGTGGGAATATTAGTGGCTATATTGCCTCCTATTCATTGTTCATGGTTATGATTACAGCAGCTATGCTGCAGCGGATATTATGTCAGTTGCAAGTTGAACGCATCTCTTAGAACACCGAATCCCCATCTTCTCGCTCCCAAGGTTTTATTTATTTCAAGGATTTACTTCTGTTACCTTTCATTGTTTATTCGCTCTCGTTCAAACAACCTGATCTCCCCTATGCTAATGATTTTTCGCGTATCATGTGGGAATTGTCCTTTCAACTAACGATGCGGAAGTATTTTTGCGTACTCGGATTTCCCTGGACCAGGCCGGCGTTCGCGTAGTATCCATTCCAAATTGAACATGGAGTTGTCATCAGAAAATGTGAGCAGATGAAAAAATGCAAGGGGGATTTTTGGCAGCCTGCATTTGTCCAGGTCTAGGCGCTTACTCCCGTAGTGAAGCTGTTCGTGCACATCGAACTTAGAGGCTGGCTATAAATCCATCTGACTATTATTTGTTCGCAAGCCGAAAGTTCGTCCATCCTATACTTGAGCATCTCGATCACTGTCCTCCACTTTTCCTCATTTGTTCGTCCTTTCTCATCTTTCACAACGGGTAGTGACATCTAGGCATCATTGCAACGAGCTATGTGTATCAGCGCGAATCAGTCTCCATAGAGTTGTGTTTTGGCAAAAATCAAACCAGAAATGAAACTCCACCTTTAGAGGTAGCTCATGATTTTTGAATCATCCTGAAGGGAACTCGTTCATTAGTACTACTGTATTTGTTTGCACATATAGCAAAAGAGCTTCTTATTAGGTTATTAGAACGATCTGTTCTATTAGCTGCCGAAAGCTTGATGTTGATAACGATTGAAGACTGAAATCTTCAATAATAAATATAAAAATCAAAAAATATCACTGTTGTAACCACTGCGTTATTTTGTCGCCACTACTCACTCTATGAAGACGTCTAAGTTCGGAGGCAAGATTCACAGTGTAGATTCAAACAACCATGAGTATAGGACGCAGGTTAGCGTTTAAATGTACGAGCAATGGATAAGCATTACATATGAATGAATTGTTTCGCCAATTCGTACTTACTATCCGGTCACAGGTTCATCGCATGCTCTCGATTTCTTAGCACAAACAATCTGTTTAAGAAAATGTGCGCAGACACATTTCTTTGCTAGTTGTTTTGTTAGTAGAACACGAATTAGGAGCAGCTCCATGGATCTTAGTGGAACGGTGCAGATTTTCAGTGTTTGGTCAAGTTAATAAGGGGAACGCAGCTAGTCAGTATTGATCAGCTGCATTACTTTATGATGCGTGCTATTCAGCTCTTGATCGTTATACAATTCAATTTCTCTTCTAGGGTTAGGTGCCACGATTCCAACTTAACTTTTTTTGTAGGTCAGCACCATTGCTCTGCCTGAAAAACGCCCATCTGGTACAACTGGGGCCAATACGGAGTTTGTGGCAAACCTCACCTCTCTCAGTGAGTTCAAGTCTTCCGTTAACAAGCCTTGCTTGTATAAATAAGCATTCTATAATCGCTTAAATTCCAGAGCTCAAACCCAATGTGCCTTTTTACAAATACGATATGCGCATGTATATAGTGTACAAAGGAAACGACGGAAAAGAGCATCTCAAAGAGCTCACGAAGCAAACGAAAGACGAGTGAGTATATCCTACTTCTTTGGGATTTCTGTTCTGATTTTGAAATAGTTCCTGATATTTCTGTTGTCTACTGACTTTCTTTTTCAGTTTCCCGGAACAGGAGCGTAAAACAGGCACAGTGCTTGTATACAAGCATCTGCTGAAATCCTACCCGAATATCTTCCCCCAGGATGGGGCGCTCCTGTATGATCGTGCCGCTGTGCTGTTTTCAGCTCAGAAACAGATCAAGCTGGATGGAGATGTACTACTCTAACACTTCACCGATCCTTTCAAGTTGTTCCAAATCTATTTATTCAGGAGAAAGTCTTCACACTCCCTGCGAGTCTGGTGCCGAGTGCTGGAGAAGATGCCGTCGGCGTACGAGTTGTAATCAAGAAAGTCACCGACGGATTTCAGGTTGGATTTATTGCATAAGATTCACATGATCACACTCAACAAATTATTTGGTTTAGGTTACTTCCAATGATCTTCAAAAAGTTGTGAATGTACGTGATATGGAGAAAGACAAAGGAATCCTGGAAGTGCTGAGTCTCGCCATGTCTCAGAAGGGTTACATGGAAACGTAAGTTATATGGAACTTTGGAACGCATGTCTTTCCTAGTTAAAGGTTAAGGTTGTCCAAAGTTTTTTTTTTTTTTTTCGAACGATTTATATTCAGATCGCAGTTCGTGACGTACGGTTCCGGCGTCCACTACCTCTTCGATCATCGCGCGCTGGGATTCAAGTGAGTATCCTCTGTTCCTTCTTCCTTTATTGGTGGTACACAAATATTCATATTGAACGTTGGAGAAAGCGGTGAATTCCATTCTCTGTTGCTCGTTGAGATGAGGGAGTCTATTGGGTAACTGGAATTCGAAAGCAACAGAAGGAAACATATTGAACAGAATCACATAGATTTTAACACTGCTCAACTGTTTTTCTGCAAACCGTAGCGCCCGGACAGACCAGTGCGAGTTACCATTAGTGAGATGGGGATTCTAGGGCTCTTGGACTTTGATGGGCTTCTCACTATGAAGGCTTCACGTGACCACTCGCACTTCAGCCTGTGTCCTTGTTGTAGGGGATCCTAATTTTTTGTTAACTTGAAGTATTGACTGTGGTATCTGCCTAATTATTAAGTTGAGGTGCTGTTGGATTAGAATTTCTTGTCTATGCTATAGGGACCACGAAGTGCCCGAGCTCATGGATGGAAAGTATATGGGTGTTGGTCTGTCGAAGAGTGTGAAGGTTCTGGAGGGCGAAAAAGGGCAACCGTGTGGCGCATACGTTGTTACAGACGGTGAGTTGATCGTTTGTGGAAACTGCATCACATTTGGGGTATACTATATTGGTGTCGTTATAGTTACGAAGGGCGCCTTCCACATGGATGATCAGAATTTACTGGAGAAGATCTCGCAGATGTCGATGTTCATAGATCCAAGATCAGGGCAATCTCATTTCTCCGTTCAGGCTGTCACGCAGCCCTTCAATCAGAAGAACATCTTGCAATTGATCAAAGGTATTTATGCACATTCCTTACTTTTTTTTTCATGAAAGCTGTATATATGAAGGTTTTGTTGTTTAGGATTGTATGTAAGAACTACCTACGGGAAGAAGAAGACCTTCCCAATTGGCAATCTTGCACAGCCCGCGAACCAACTAAAGTTTGTCATTTTTGATGAGTTGCTAACAGGGTCAAGCGTGGTATTGGTAAACATTCGACCTAGAAGCGACCCCCTTGTAGACGGAAAAACCCGCCTCCAGAACTTTTGATTTTTTTTTACGTTTTCGGTCATTTCAACAACTTTCAAGATATCCGGAGGATATTTTTTTGAAATTGATTTTCATCTATGTTTTTATTTTTGAACTTCAAGTCTCATCAGTGGAACAACCAGTTAGTTGATGCACATCCCTCTATCGCTTCTACCAATCTCATAAGCAACTGGCGTGACGAAGAAGTCGTATTCATGCTTAAACAGGTCCTGGGTTCAATACCCGCTGGAGACTAATTTTTGCAAAATGGAGAAATGCATTTGGAGCAGTCGGACGTCGACTATCAATATGTAGGCACAAAAATTCAAGACCTTTTTTGAGATGTGAAATTCGCGCGTGAGTGGTGTTCTTTCGCTCAGAATTAGAATCGTACACGTGCAGACGTATGGTTGTTTATCACGAATTTAAAAAGGGCTGGCATGTGACCCGGGAAAATGGCTTAAGTCGTTCTGCTATCAGGAAGATATGCGTTTTCTAATGCAATCCTTTTGTTTCAAAACTAGTATATTAGGGTTAAACTTAGGCGGAAATTCGTTGGTAGAAAGATGGGGAAATTGCCATTGTCAACGGTTTATCAACAATAAAACTCGTCTCAAGTGACATTGAAAGCTGAATTTTACATGAGTGTAGAGCTTGACTTCCCCTTTCAGAATCATGTTTAAGGTTTTGTCAGTACACGCTGGAAAAAAGCCATAAAAAACCTGATTCTTGTCAAATTCAAGAATGTGGTGTTAATCCGAGGCGAATAACTTCATAGTCACTTTGTGTGAGGGAACAGCTTCAACACATTGCAATAGAGGAAAATTTGCTCTTTCCTATGCTAGGGTCGTGTTTTACATCACATTCTGATTTTGTCAGTTGTTGAATGTGAATATACCCCAAATTTAACAAATTTTGAAGTCATGTCTTATGTGGTTTTATCGCTGTGAAAAATTTTCAATGAACGAGAGACCGTGGGAATTTGCATCCTCATAAGATTTGATTCTGGGAAATCGCTTCCATAGAGTCGAAGCACCATGTGATGTCCAGAGGTCCTGGGACATCATCCATGGAATTACATTTTGAGCTACATATTTATTGAAACCTAGGAGTCGATTTGCAGCCAGATAAAACGTTCAAGCATAAGGAGAAATTATTCACTGACGATTTTACACTTGTTTTTTCATACTAAAAGAAAAAGAACATGTTGGAGTGTTTACCAAACTACATCTTCGCGAGGAATCGGACCTGGAGCTCGCTAGTGAAAAATAAACTTCCCTACCTTGCTGTTATCACGCTTGACCCTGGTTGCTAAGCTGACATAAGACTCCTCAATTACAGGTTCCAAACCACGGACGGAACCCAGTGTACTGTCGAGCAATACTTCAAGAAGCACTACAACATCCAGCTCAAGTGAGTGGTTTTTAATCTGATTTACATAAATATATTATTCTGAAGCTGTGGCTGCTATAAGAGCGAAGTCATCTGGGTTCGTTTTTAAGCTTTCACCCGTAATCTGAGCATGGAGCTGCGACGTTCTCGCACTTCTTTGTTGGGTAGAAGAGCGAACCTTGTGTTTTGTCATGTTGGCAACTCTTTTAATTGATTCCAGGTATCCTGGGATGTTCACTGTGTCAGAGCGCCATAATCCGCACACGTACTACCCGGTTGAACTGCTCAGAGTAGCGCCTTCGCAGAGAGTGACGCTTCAACAACAGACTCCGGATCAGGTCGCTGCCATGATCAAAGTAGGTTTATCTCCTTTCACCACATCTCATATCTTCTTTTTGCACTCTTATGAGTTTTTTTTTTTCAAATTGTTACCTGAAAATCCGTTGTTTGTTTAAGGCGTGTGCCACTTTGCCACAGAATCGGCTTCATCAAACAAAGCTTCTGAAGGATGCTCTAGCCATTAAAGAGGGAAACCCGCATCTATCTGCTGCCGGCATCAGTGTTGTGAACGGATTCACATCGGTATAATCCTTCTAGAGTGTTAGCAAGCACTGTCTAATTGCTTTCTCTTAGGTTCCCGGTCGTGTACTGCCATCCCCGTCGATTGTTTATGGAGGAAATCAGCTAGTCAAACCTGTGGACAATGTGCGTAGCAATACTTTCACAAGGTGGTGTTGAAGAATATTAGTAGGGTGCCAAACATTGTTTTTAGTGTAAATGGAATGGGGATCGCTCACGTTTCCTTGAACCGGCAAGATTGCACAACTGGGCTGTCTGCGCGACTCTCACACAGAACGACAGTCGACGCCTCAACGTCAAGTTAGAAATTATTACTCGAGCTATGAAGAGTGCCTTCATGTTAAACTTTGCTTGCTCAGGTATTATGTTGATTTAACTAGGGAGTACGTCGCGAAGATAGAGGGGAGGTGCCGCCAACGAGGAATGGACGTAGAACCGTGCGCTGAAATTTTCAACCTTCAGCGTCAGAACTTTGAAAGTTTGAAGGTGAGCATTATTTGGTGGAAATTTCACAATGGATTGTTTTATTTCGGGAAAGTCCCGACTTGTCCTCTCATCTTTTCAGTGAGCAGCAGTTGGAAATACTATGGTGGCGTTTTTTTAGGTGGGATTAAGGGGGGAGGAGCAATGAGGATATATCAACTTGATATCATCACTTTTGCAGTTCCGACACTGCTAAAAGATGTTAGCTTCAGTTGTCTAGTAGCTAAGGTCTGGTGGCCAGTAGAGTCCGAGGCACACCCAGTAAACAACCCAAAATAGTGGCGGGTCACATTTTTGGAAGGGTTGTAGGAACGTAAGATATTTTCATTGCATGCATTGTAGTGAGGGATGCATAAAAAGCCATTCTTCGAGGCCACATCCCTCTATGCAGGATTGTCGTTACTGATTGTCGTTTTGCTACACTATGTCATAAGAGGCACGTTGTTTCGTATCGTTCCTTAAAGACGTTTGGTACTGTGGGTGTGGAGTGCTGGAAGTCGACAACGAACACTAAACCGGGGTTGCTATACAATCTTCCGATTCTCTTCTTTATTATGCAGATCCTGTGTTTCTTCGCAATCCGTTTTGTTTAGGAGTGGTATGCATCACAGAAGGCAAAAAATCGCCGCTACCTGATGTTCCTAACATCCGACGGCATCAAACAGCACGGCAAGTTTTATACATCATGCTGGAGAAAGAGATGTGGCGTTATCCTGGTGTATGATAGAATTTATTTTTGATGGAAATCTATTTCAGACTTGATCAAGCTGCTTGAAATCGAGTATCAGATTGTTTCGCAGGAAATCAAGGGAAGCAAGGTTGACGCCGTCGTGTCCAGGAACCAAAACCAGACTCTCGACAATGTAGTCGCCAAGGTACTTCAACAAAAGTCTTATTTCAGTGTTTTGCTGTCGTAAGGTGTCATTTTGGTAGTACCTTCACGAGCAATATGAGTACTGATTAGGAGAAATTTTTCGGTATTTTCCCGAATTTTATGAAATTTATTGCTCAGATAAACGAAAAACTTGGTGGTGTCAATTACAATATAATGCTTGGAGCAAGACCTACGGACGAGTGAGTTGATTGACATGGTTTTATCAGCGGCTGCATGTTCTATGCAAAATTGTTGTTTTAGTGTCAACAAGTGGATATCGGACAAGGACCGGATGTTCGTGGGATTCGAAATTTCGAATCCTCCTGCACTCTCTAAAGTTGAAATCGAGCGTGGAGCCACCTATAGAGTGAGTAATTACTTCTGGGAGCATTTGATATGTCTAGGAGTGGATCAGTATTACTGTTCAGATGCCGTCTGTTCTCGGATGGGGCGCTAACTGCGCCAAAAACCCACAGCAATACCTTGGAGACTACGTGTACATAGAGCCACGCCAATCAGATGTGAGTTTTCGCGCTTATTCCTTAGTGCTCGGTTCCTCATATTGACACATTCTTTGCAGATGATGGGAGCGAAACTCAGTGAGTTAATTGTAACGATCTTGAAGAGATTCCGCGCCGCTACCGATGTAGCCCCACGCCACATTGTGCTATATTTCTCTGGAATCTCAGAGGGCCAGTGGAGCATGGTAAGACAGTCTGACACTGTAACTGCTGGAGTTTACAACACTACTTTCAGGTGGCGGATACCTACATGAGAGCAATCCACACGGGTATCAAGTCGCTTTCGGCTAGCTATAAGCCCAGTCTCACCGCACTCACGGTGTCGAAGGACCACAACGAAAGAATTTACAAAGCGGTGTGCAGGCATACTGGTTTAGCATAGTTGTCTGTGAATGTGAATGATGTTTTTTTTTTGCAGAACATTACTGGAAATCGTGCCACGGAGCAAAACATCCCTCCGGGAACCGTTGTGGATACGAAAATAGTTTCGCCTGTCATCAATGAGTTTTATCTGAACGCCCACTCCGCTTTCCAGGTAAGGAAAATCTCATATAAGGACTTTAAATCCGTGCTGAAGCTGTAGGCTGGGGACTTCAAATCTGTGCTGAAGCTGTAGGCTGGGGACTATCAGTTATGAGTGAAAGCGTTGTCGTATTCTCGTGATGTTTAGCGCTGTCGCAGTTTCTGTCTTGAATGGTTTGAGGTTACGAAATTCATGAAATGCTGGTTTTTAAACGTTTTCATAGATTCCTTGCAATTCTTCTTAGAGTCAGTGCTTTCGGAAATTTCTCCTCTGAGCTAAGTCGTTTGCTGAGTAATTGGTTGCAGCAGAATTGTAACAACAAGAGCGTGCAAATAACTGCTAAATACTTGCGAAAATAGTGTAGTGGAAATCGTCATTATGACGTTCTTGACGTACACCCATGCCAACTTATGGTGATTTTGTTTTTCGCACGTTTCTCACATTTTCGTGATTGTTGGGAGTTCAATATTTATTTGGTGACACTGAGATTTCCGTGAATGCTGGCTTTAAGGCTTCATCTAGTGTTTTTTTTTTGTTACAAAGAGTAACATTCACTAGTTCTGTTGCTAGTTTACTATGGAAAAGGATGTTTCTGTTTTTTTTTTTCACTTACGAAGTGAGGTTTTCAGGGCACAGCGAAAACGCCCAAATATGCGCTCGTCTACGATGACTCCAACATCCCCATGAATGTCGTTGAGGGAATGACCCACGGCCTCTGTTACTTGCACGAGATCGTTACAGCGACTGTGTCTGTTCCGGTGCCTCTCATTGTCGCCGACCGTTGCGCCAAGCGCGGACACAACGTCTACATCGCGAATTCGTGAGTTAATCATCGCAGTTTTGCTCACTTTCCTTATATTTCAAAGTCTTTGTTTGTTTGATACACCGTTTTTTCAGCAACCAGCGCGACGCTGTTGGCAGCATCAAGGAGGCGAACGAAAGACTGGTCAACCAAGGCGAACTTCAGAAAGTTCGCTACAATGCATAGTGCCTCAGAGGACCTTGCCATCTCATCTCTAACTTGCCCGGGTTGATATCCATAATCTTGTTGTTATGTACAGTTGTGTAAACATTCACTTGAAGAAGTTCTGTTCAGTAGTGTTAGCCTAGTATATAGTAGTATTGTTCTTTGTTGAACTCATATGAAGATTCCTCGCTAAAAATAAATCTCTGAAGCAACAATGCTGTTGACTGCTCTCACATGGTGAGATGTAAGGGTTCACTGAGGCCAGTGGTTTAGTTTGGATGGAATGTTGCATTATTTCACCTCTACGAGTTGCAAGGAATGAAGGGAGAATGTTCAAATCCAGAAGGGGATGGTACCATTCGATTCTGTTACTTTCGCCAAGTTTGTTGCTCTTATTCAGCAGACCACATGATTTAGCGATGTTTCTGAGTACGTCATTCAAGTTCTGAAGCTGAAAATTCGTTTCTACACTGCTAGGTAAACAGTTCCGAGCGGATTCTGTGTACTGTCGAATGTGTTTGTCTATATAGTGTGCAGCAGAGCTCAGAGATCATAATAATAGTGCGGAGTACCGGTCTAACGAAAACTGGGGAAGTTCGTGTTGAAACGAAATGGAAATGTCTGGCAAATATTTGATACGTCACCAAGAAATCCCTTGCTTTTCCCTGAACAGCTGATTGTCAGCGTTGAAATTTTGAGGGATACAGTGGGGTTGCTTTTCGTTTGTAGTTCCCTCGTGTTCAACATCTGCAAGCAAAAACGCCAGTTCGATTGGAGCGCTCGATTGACCACTGTATGCAATATCATTCATATGTCTTTCATATGCACTTTCAGTCCTTTTGTATTGAAGTACGGTCATGCATCGTTGTAAAACATTATATTCATTGTTCTTATCCACAATGCGGTACTATTATAGGCCCGACTAGGCCTTTAGGCCTGTTGCTCTCATGTTACTGGGGCTGAGCCTGCCAGCTCTTTGTAGCTTCGAGGTGTTAGATTGAGACTGTACATAATATTGTGTGAATTGTAGGGCTTTGATTTTCATTACTACGATCTTTCAAAAGACAGCCGTTAGAAAATATGACTAATCAAACACGTGTTTAGTCGATTGATTATTCATTCCTGTACCAGGTCTATTTTCACATTGTTGTTTCATTTATTGTATCATAGAGCAGCTCTTCATATGTTATGAATGAGAATTGTGTGCCTTTGATAATGTAAAATCCAAGATTGAATGGACTACCATTGGATAAAGATGGTTTTTGGCGCCATTACTATACAGTCATCTGGCTTCAAGGTTCTTTAGCGCCAGCTCTTCCCCCAACGCAGATTTTTGACAAGATTCTTGCTATCTTTGTATGTAAGGGTTTTACTACTCTCTCTATAGTAGTCTCTTTCGAACGGGAGGATGATCGACTATTTGTTTGTAGAGCGACGTGATCCTTCTTCTTCTATATGTTTTATCTACTAATCCTAATATTTTTACGTTGTTTCCGATACTAACCCGTTGAGCGTACCTGTTCAACTGCCTATGTTTTTCTTTTGGTGCACCTAGAGTGCTTTGAATAAATAAATTTGTGTGGATCGCCTGCCTTTTTGGTGACCTTTCCTTATTTCTGCACCCATTCTCGTTGTTCTTCTTTCCGGCGTTACCCCAACTACCGTCTACAGTTGAACCGTCCGTGATTTTTTGAATGGTTTGGTAAAGAAGTTGGATTTTCGTCAAGCCAGATTTTTTGAGGGGCTGTTGCTGAGAAGGATGCGATTATCACTGGATCCAGTGTAGGTGCTGTAAAATCGCATCAGAGTGTCTAAAGGTTCTAACGGCTTGTGTTCAAGTCCTACGTGACTCTTCCATTATCAACGAATATTATTGTCATCATAAGGAATGTTGTGGTCGTGGACGGCCAAGTTCTGCGATTGATCAGTTCTCCTACCAGTCGCGGAGCCAGCCACATCTCACCGTCGAGCACAGTTTGTCCCGAAATTATTGGCCAAATCCGTACGCGGCTCCATAGCGTCGCATTCTCAGGCCGCTCCTGACGCTGGCGCTACACTCCACAAGTAGTATAGCGCCAGCGTCAGGAGCGCAGCTGGACCTAACGATGAGAGTATACTGCAAGTGAGAAGGTCGAGTAGATTACTCCACGTGCCTCATCTGCCAATTATTTTGAGAAAAATTCGTTGCACACCTCTGCGTGCATTTGCTGACATATGCATCACCTCTATGGTATTTGTCACCCGCCGCTTTGATTAAATATAGTCTGTTTCAGCCGCGACGATAGTTGGGTATTCGTGCACAGTGTCTGTTTTTCTCTGCACCCCTCTCCAATCTCTGCTTACTTTCCCGCGCTTTTCTCTGCGGCGTTTCCCCAACTATCTTCCCCTGTGGAACAGACTATATTCAGGCTGAAATTTTGTTTGTACAGGTCATACTAAGTGCGTGTGTTCGACATACAGTGAACGTCAATGGCGTGGCCCATGCGCGGCCTCGAGAAATACGCTGCGCAACCGCGGCGCGCGCCTCACAAACGATGTTTTCTGCTGCTGTAATGTTATATTCAGCAGCTTTTCTACCAGATTTTAAGGATTTTCGACCAAATCGAGAATAAAGAGACTAGAAGTAGCACTCCGGCGGCAGACGACACCGATCCTGGCGCATGCGGCGCGGTCGCGCTGCGTCTTTCTCGAGGCAGCGGATGGACCACCGCCATTGTACGTGCGTCTATGTATGAGGAAAAGCGCCAATCGCGGAAAAGCGCCAATAGCCCCAAAAATGATCATAGGTGATTAACATCCTCACTCGTTGTGTATGTATAAATAACAGTACGAAAATGCCAACTCATCCATCGTATCAGCTGTCTTACATATATCATTGACAGCATCTACAGGTGGCTACCCACATGTTGTGCATTCATCTAGTTTTGCAAATAAGAACGAACAAAGAAGCATGGTTTGCAAGATTCCTCGTAGTCTCTTTGGCACCCTATTGATCGCCTGAAATCAACGCTGAACTGTTTCTTCGGGAAGAATCGACAACAACAGTTTTTTGCGATCTTTTACCGCGAGAATAGGCACGCGCGTGCGAACTGTCCGATAGTCGGGCCTTAACGACAGCAACAGAGACTGTCGCATCTTATAGAACACTTAGAAATAGGCTATTATGCGTATCAAAGGCTTAGCATAGCAAAGACTCGCCCCTTCTACCTCAGATCATTCAACTCGGGCGGTTTTCGGGGGAATTCCGTTTTTTTCGGCGTCTATAGTATATTTCGAGGTAATCCGTTTTTTCCCGAGCTAATTATGACAATTTTGTGCAAGCCCTACACTTTCAAAAAGCTTTGCGGATCTCGCTATTCTTCTGCCACATCCCTTACAATTCTCTTCAAAATTTGTGCGAAAGCTGTCAGTGTGTTTAGTTGATGTTTAATTAAGTTAATTTAATTTAACCTGTGGTGATTTTCATGAACTTTGCGTGCGTCTAAACTTCCCCCCTATCCACAAGAGTGAGCTACTTTTTGCATCGAAATGTGATACATCCATATGTATCAGTAATTGTCGCCACTGCAGCAGGACAGAAACTTAAAGGCAGCACTCACGGAAATTTTTGGATTGAAGATTTCACGGAATATCGGGGTTTTTAGAGACCATGAACCCATTGACAACGATGAAGTTGCGTGAAACACGCGAAAAACAGAAAATGACGGCAGTATTTCATGTGTGTCCACAGCGCGGACGAGTGTTCCGTGATGGGTCCCGCCACGGAACCCTGCAAATGGTACGATTTTCATAAATACGCCCCCACTGAACCACATGCGCACACCCTGTCAACGGCGTTAGGTGGCGCGACGGAGCCGTAATGTCCAGAGCAGCAGATGTGTCCACGGCAGTATCTTCGCAGGTAGGCGGTCATTCATGGTGCTCAACTTATTGTTGCGATTGTCTAAGGGCCACCTATATGGTAAGCGACTCATTTTAGAAGTGAAAATTTCCGTGAGTGCTGCCTTTAATGACAGTCCGGGGGACATCTGCTCCGACCGTACCCTGGACAGCTACATGGTAAAGATGCAACAAAAGTGAAATAGGTAGCGAAGAAAATTACATACGAATCTCTGCATAAGAAAATTGAAGTACGACTTGTGAATTTAATGCATTTTTTTGTTATGTATTAGTCAGGCCCTTTTCAACAGGGAGTCGAAGTCACTCAAATGACTTAATTAAACTAAAATTGCCATTTGATTGGGTTTGATTGGCAGATTAGAGGATTGGTGTAGTATGGGAGCAGATACACATTCGAAAATATAAATACTTTGATGTACATGGAAGGCACTGAGTAAGGTAGGAGCAGATGTCCCCCCGGACTGCCATTAAGTTTCTGTCTGCAGCAGGTCCTTTAGACAAGTAGGTTATCCTTCTTTGCCTGGAGCAATCGTACATATCAGAAAACCGGGTGAATCGTGGGCTTCCAAGGATTATTCAGGAATTCAACCGCGGAGTTGCTGGCTAGAGTTAATTTATAAGCTCTAGCTATTTGATGCGTTCATGGTTACAAAGACACACGGTTTTTCTACGAGAACAGCGAGACTCTGATATGTCCAATATGTACTATCGACATTACAGAATAGCTATTAAATAGGACGAATAAAAATCGAATGATTTAACTGGTGTGATCGATAATTTGGAAACGGACTTGAGGGAAAACTATAACGTTGATTATTCGAAAGGTATAAAGCCCAACAGTCAGCCCAACAACCATTCTTATGTTTCCAATGCTGCAGTGCTGCTCTATCCTTTTCGAATGTTCGATTTCGAACGCTATTCGATCCTGAATCTACGGCAAGTATCAATACGTAGTGTACTTAGGACTGAGTAAAAATCGAAGAACTCAATACATTCAATTATTCGTTCAGGACTAAATCCGAGGAATTTAAATGTTCAGAAAGAAGGGGTAGACTTAAATGATTCCTTATCATTCCTGAAGAATTGTATTGCTCGCACTTTTTCAAACATCCGAACCATAGACTCATTCGAAATAGAATCGTCGAATTTCGAGTGGATCGATAGGCATCCTATACATTATTCGGTCCTAACTGTAATACGTAGACTGGTCCTATAGTTTCCGAGATCGATGCTGTTGCCAGCAGCAGCATCTCACACAAGCGTGAGTCCCGCTGCGAAAGGTTTGCCGCCGAAAAGACCACAATTGTGTCGAAACAGTCACTGAGAGTTCCTCCTCACTTGTACGCTCTGCTTCGTTGCCGCATAGTTCATACCATGGTTTTCGGTTTTCTCCTTCCTCTCTCTCTCCCTATTCTTTTCCTCCTCGATGGTACCTACTATTATCGTTTGCCCTTCATTCCATAGTTGCCAAAGTGATCAGTCACAGTTAATACTCTTGCTCTATGCCTACTGTTGGCTTAGACATTAGTCTTTTTCATTCGTTTTCAATTCCAGTTCTATGCTGCATGGATAATTTTCGGTAGAACTCTTCCGTGAACCTTTGTAGCACGATGGACCCACCATTATCGAGCGGTTGAATTCGGCATATCAACGGTGTGCAAATGGCTGGCCCACCGCCGGTTGTTTGTAGGTCTATCATAGGATGGGTATATGTATAACTATGGTGGGATAAGTGGGCCGGACATCATGACCAGCAGAGAACAGAGCAATGGTAGGAGGCGAGGGGAGGACAACGGGCCTACTCTCAGTTGAAGGTTTACCGTGGTAGAACTGGATAACGCTGAGCCCCCGTGGTAGGAATGTTTGTGGTGTACAGCTCCTAGAATTTGTACGGAGTTATACAGGGTGATCGGCTCCGATAAGTAGTGACAAAGTTTGCGCAAAGGAGAATGAATTTGGGAGACCATATTTGGTCGTCTTTCGCAGACCGAATTCAGTACACACCATGCACTACATTCTTAGCAGTTAGAGCTGATTTGGCATATGGTGCAGGGTCAAGCGTGTGACGATAAGTTATCAACGAGAGGTCATATAAGGTGAGGTGAGGTGAAAGGGGTCGTTGTGAAGACATAGGAACCTCTATGCGGAAGGCGAGCGGGGTCGTATTTTGCCGACTATGCTAAGGGAAAGCAGGGTCGAATTCTTGGGGGGGGGGGACGTTCTCTGGAGCGCAGCCGCTAACTGACAGCCAGGAAGGCTCACGAAGAGGGCTGAAATTCTTGAACTGTAATTCTTAAAACCCTCCAGAACTTTCCCATAGAAAGGTACTTGCTATGCTGATCGCGGAGTCGGTGCCCATTTTGTCAAACGACGTAATTTTTAACGAGTTGGAGACCTAATCTTTATGCTCAGCACGTGAAATAGCCTCGCCACACAATTTTTCAGGGGATTCTACGACATCGTATTTGGTCCCGATTCAGAAGCGTATTACTTTCCTTTGATTTATTAAAATTTTTCAAACCTTCTTCTTTCGAATGAACCCTCTAGGTGACATTTTTATTATGAACGCTCCGAAGTCGCAATTCATCGTTGTTACTTAGTAGAAGTAGTCGAAATGCGCGACATCCACATCCTTCTATGTGAGTCGGTGTAGCTGTCAGCAGAAGCACTGTAACACTCATATATCCATAGGGCATCATTGGCCACGCCCCTTTTTAGCTGAGCCCATACACCCCGCCGCCCCCTGGCGCGCGTTTGGGCTCAGCCAAAAAAGGGGCGTGGCTGAGCCCAAACGCGCGCCCTCCAGGGGGAGAGCCTATTTTGACAGGATTGAGGTGAAAGAAGGCATGGGTTTGTACGCAGAGTGGGGTCAAGGTGGGGTTGGAGTCCGTATGTATGCAGACAAGTGGGAGGTCGAATTTTTGCCGGCTGAAAAAGGGAGAGGGTCGCATGGGTGTTGGCTCATTATCACCACGTTTAACCTTGATATGGTGCTTTAAAAATCCACACACCGCGCCTTGTTCATGACATATGATCCGATGACAGTTCAGTTTGCGCCATCGGAAAAGTACAGTACCCGCACCAAGTTTGTTAAAAATGAACATCTACATAGAACGCGGATTTGCGTTATTTTCGTTCTAGAGTTATAGCTCATCGTAACAAAGCGATTCACAGAACAAATCAGGGGTCAAAAACGGCAATGAAGTGAGTTACCATATTTCGTGAAACCAGCCCTAAATTCTGATTTTCAACAACGAAATTCGCAAGTTTTTAATTCTGCCGCGGCCTTGCCGCACGTAACGCGCGACATACTTCGACGCGCGGCATGATCCGAGCAGTATAAATGACTCTGGAATTTCAGTGTTCAAAATCGAAATTTAGAGCTGGTTTCATGAAATATGCTAGCCCACTCCACTGCTGCTTCTGACCCCTGGTTTGGTCTGTGAATCGCCCTTTTATGATGAATTATAGCCTTGGAACCCAAAGAACGCAAATCCGCGTTCTAAATGTTCATTTTTAACAAACTTAGTGCGGGTATTGTATTTCCTGGCACTGTTCCACTATAGCGGCCCCGTGAACTTCAAAAAAAATTTCCCTGAAACCTTGACCAGAGAATATTTGAAGTACTGAACACGAGCGTCATACCCACACTGAACCATAATTCCATATCACCCCACTTCGGAAACTTTACCTAGGGGGAGGGAGTCGCTTCTGACGCCTATCACAATTTGTGCCGTTCTTCTGTCGGAAATGGCATTGTCTTCCACTTTTCCCTTGTAGTTTCATCGTAACCGTACCGAAACGATGTTACGGTACAAATCGGATGTGGTAATCGTGATCACAATCTGAAGTTTTGTGGACAATTTCTGAAGACTGGCTATATCGCATCCACCGGACTCCTTCCATACCCCTACGGGGTGAAAATACAGAATTTATATGGTATTCGGGTAGAGCAGCTTAGAATTCTTTTGGCAAAGTCTCAATGAAAAAAAAAACTAAGGTACCTGGGAGACTGTACTGGAGTAGGGCCCATCTTCTGAATTAGGGGTCCATAAGCGATCTGTTGGCGTTGCTTACAACAGAGAGAAGAATTAAACTAGGAGTTCGATGCTTATTTATTCCTTTCCCAAACTTCTGAAGAATGTAGGCGGGCTTTTCGTCGGATGGATAGCACTTATACCTAGGACCGAATAATGAATTAGATACCTATGGATTTTTTTCGAAATTTGAAAATTCAACTTCTTGTAGGTTTGTGGTTTGGATGTTTGAAAAAGAGGGAGCAATACAGTCCTTTTGGAGTGATAAGAGGGCGTTTTGGTCTCTCCTTTTTTAAACATTTGAATTTTTCGAATCTAGTCTTGGATGAATAGTTGAATGAATTGAGTTCTTCGATTCCTATTCGGTCATAAGTATTAGATTAGCAGTTAGGTTAGTGAGGCACTTGCAGTTCTGTGAGAATTAGCAGCATGAAGAGGCGAAAATCCCGCCACGGAGGACATGACATCTCATACATCACATGTAATATGTCGAAATACACCCCATGAACGGGAAGTGCACCATTCCGACATTTGCCATTTTCATCTACTGGTTCCTCGGCATTGCTTCGAACCCCTCGCTCACCGCTGTTTCTTTCCCTTCTTGTCGATAGCATCAAGATCGAACGATGAACAGCTAGGTGCAGATGGCTGGCCGCAGCTTCTGACTCATCCTGGCGCTGCAGCCGGCTGTTTTCTCCTTTCCACGACATTGCGATAGACTCCTGCAGCGCTGTGTTTGGAACTTTATTCAATCTTCGGTGATTTTGTTGCCTCTCGAGATGATTAGTATCCCCAGGATATTCTTGACAACTCCATTTGAATGTTTTTCACAGGCTCCGGTGGTTTTCTGTAAATCATCCGTTGTTCGAGCAAAATGACAAACGATCAGCTCAAGAACGCTATGAAAGACCTATCGGTGAGTTTGGTTTCCTGTTACCCAAGGCCCTCCCAAGAAGTCTCTTCGATTGATTAGTTTCTAAACCTTTGATGACGTCATTCCTGATATTTTCAAACGCTACTACATCTGCTGCTTGCAGTTGTTTTGTGCTAGTTGCTTACAATTTCTAGGCAGTTCTCAGTCGCCACGCCTCCTGAAAACGTTCGGAGGTTCCCGAAAAAAAAGTTCTGTTGTGCTTTATGAAATTCGCTAATTATTGCAAGTAAAGGGTATTTCTTGCACTTTTGCCTTAATTTCTAGCTGAAACTCGTGTCATTCTTCTTAGCAGTAACTATTATAGCTTAGAAAGTTTGTCACACTAGGTTACAAAGGGCTCCAGTGATCGAGACCCGCTCGCACCGCTGCTGTTTGGACAGGATGGAATAGGAGTTATGAGGATTGACCAAGAATGAAAATGGTGACATTGATGAAATGAGAGGATGCGCAGACAGTCAGAGTGCCGCGTTGATGTGTCGTGTCGGCATCGTGCTGCGAGCCTCATTAGCTGGAACCTTCTTTATCATCCATAAGAGTGCTCATTGCTACGTTTTTCCAAGCTCGGATAGATCCTTCGCGAAATCGCAATTTTTTTTCTTGAAAATCGGTGACTTTGAGCTTGTTCCAGTGTCATATTCTTCTTTCTATAAAAATAGAGCAGCACTAAAGCTTGTTTGCCATCGACAGTTTCTTTATTATGGGCTAACGAGCTGTTAAAGTCCAAGTTTTGTAATTCATCAAGGAATTTCTAACTACTCGCTGTTACTGAGGCGTAATTACCCTGCACTCCATATACCCTCATTTATCCATGCTCAGGATATTTTCAACTCAAAAAACTGCATAAATACCCATAAAAAGTGCTCCACTACTGAAGGTAACGCAATTTTTAGAATCGTAGAGAAATAGGCGCTCTCCTTCAAGTTTTGTGTTTCATTTCAAGGAAACAAAAGGGAGGCGAAAGGACTCATTTTATAAGTACGCCTCTAGAAATTACTTCACTTCCTGTGAAATGTGCAAGTGCAAAAAAAGCGCTCCTATGACAAGCATGAGAGTGCATAGTGCGGAAACTCCGTCGTCCCGCCTTGACTCCGCCTACAAAGCTCCGCTAACAAGGCTCCGCTAACAAGCTCTCCTAAAATTGGGGCTAGAAAACGGGATTTTCGGCTGTCTTGCGCGGAATCAGGTATACTATTGTAATCAGGAGCTCCTGGAGATTCTTTTCATGTGAAAATCCCAAAAATGATTCGGGGTGGATAGGGCCGCAAGATTCTAGCAATTGTAGTAGGCTTTGACATACTTATCGATGAGTGGCGGACGCACGGGGGGGGGGGAGGGAGAAACTACTACAGTGCGAATAAAAATCTTGTATGAGTTTGTTTTTGAATGCTTATTTTTATTATTTTAAAAATAATTTTCATTAATTATTATAAAATTTTTTTATTAGTTTTATTTTTCGTCTGGGTCCCCAAGTCGGTGGCTACCCCACTTTTACCCACACCCCGCCCTCTCCCTCCCATTTTCTGCGTCCGGCATTGATACGATGGATCCGAATTATGCCCATTTCTTTCGATGGAGCAGTGGCGCAGTCGTAGACCTTGGTCAGCTGCTGCTCCTCTGATGATGTGGAGCAAAAACCAAAAATAATATGCGAACGCGTATACAGTGAACGGCAATGGCGGTGGCCCATCCACGGCCCCGGGAAGGACGCAGCGCGACCGCGCCGCGCGCCCCGGGATCGGTGTCGTTTGCAGCCGGAATGCTATTTCTAGGCCCTTTTCTTCCCGATTTGGTCAAAAATCTTTGAAATCGGGTATAAAAGCTGCTAGAAATGGGCTAACAGCTGCAGAAACATCGGTTACGGCGCGCGCGGCGCGGTTGCGCGACGTCCTTCTCGAGGCCGCGGATGGGCCAACGCCATTGACGTCCACTGTACGTGTGCGCGCAATCGTTCGTAGTGCTCCTAGCATTAAGAATGGTCTATACGGTACGTGAATCATGGATGGAATCACGATGACCACTGCGATAAAGTGCAACATCGCGAACGCGTACGTCTCATTTGAGTCTGAGCTGTGCCAGTAGCGCGCCATGGTTCATTCTTTACCCATTGACGACAATGGGTAAAGAATAAACCATGGTGCGCTATTGGCTAACGGTTTGCCGGTAAGCCCGGGCTATTTTTTTCATACGATGTAGAGAGATTATTAAGCCGGAAAAAATTCTGGAGAAAAAAGTGTGTCAATGGATTAAGCATATAAGTACGTCCGTCCGCGTGATAGATGCATCCATCCTAGCATAAATTCTCATTAAAGGAACGTATAGGACCCTTTTATAGTTTCGATTCCTTCCCCTTCTGTTTTCTGCGGTTTTCGGATCACAATCTACAATTTCCAGGTGGAAACGATTGCTCTTCCTGAGAAGCGCAAGCCAGGCGTGTCCGGAGCAAAGGCTGAATTCCTCACTAACCTCACTGCACTAAGTATGCCTTTATTTAGGAGAATTTCTGCTAGCACTAAAATCCACATTCTCAGCACTCAAACCAAACGTGCCTTACTACAAGTATGACATTCGAATGTATGTGGTGTACAGACGAAATGGTGAGGAGGAGCAGTTGAAAGAGCTGACAAAACAGACGAAAGACGAGTATGATTTTATTTTTTTAATCATTTTTCCTGAATCTACACCAAGAAAGCTTTTTTGCAGTTTCCCAGAACAAGAGAGGAAAGCCAGCACTGTCGTAGTGTACAAGCATCTTCTGAAGACATACAAGGATGTGTTTCCGCAGAACGGCGCTTTCTTCTATGACCGTGCTTCAGTCTTGTTCTCGGCCTTCCAACAGGTCAAACTTGGAGGGCAGGTAAGCTGCCTTTCATTGGAGCTTAGGTGATAGAAAAATATATGTAAGTGAATAAATAAGTCCTCATTGGAAAATTACGGATTTCAAAAGTCCTTCAGGCAGGCGGACCTAAAATCAAGAATTGGGTGTGGAGCACTATATCTGGAAAGGCATTCGAGCCCTGCAATTGGCCATTCCATCCAACTGACCAATCGCAGACCTCAGCGAGCTTTCTCGCAATACCCTTTCAAATTACATCGCTTCCTCCAAGATCAAAACAGAACAAGAGGTGGTGGGACTTCCAGGGCAGCCGGAGCCGTACAATTCCGTCTGCCCTGGAAGTCCCATCACCTCTTGTTCTGTTTTGATCTTGGAGGATTGAGTTGTAATTTTCTCTTCCAGGAAAAGGAACTCACGCTTCCCGCGAGCGTGATCAAAAGTGCTGGAGAAGATGCTACAGGAGTACGAGTTGTTATCAAGAAGGTCTCAGATGGGTACCAGGTACTATTTTTTAGCAGTACTGTTTTTGAGTTGTGTCTCGTTGGGATCATAGCCTCTATGCGTAGAATTTCTTCCCGACGCTTCAGATTCTCTCGTTCTAATCTCTGGTTCAGATCATGATAGGCCTACCGAGGCCCATAAACTTTTCAAAGAAACCGCCTTTGCCAACCAAGAAAAAGTCCGTGCAGCCTGTTTAAAAACACTATAAAATTGCGGTTTCTACGCTATTGTCAAACCACGCAAATGCCGCATCTGTTTGAGCTTTCTTTCTCTGGTCCTATCTCGTTGCATGCTTTATCTGTGGATGAAAAAGGCAAGAAATGCCATGGGGACGATCAGGGATGAGCGGAATTCCGGTTTCCGGAGGTAGGAAGTTCCTGAATTCTTGCCTCATACGAGCTTCTGACTTCTAGATTTCTGGACGATTGGCAGTGATTGGGTCACGCCAACTCAGACGTGCTGTATTCATCGCTCCAAATTTCGCGGGATTTCGAACTTCCCCCAACAACCGATTTCCGACTTCCGGTCTCATGCAATACTTCCGCTCATCCCTGGGGACGATCTACATAATAGCCACTGTGTCATGGAATCACAGTCAATACTTTCATTCCTCGCTGAGAAAAGTCTTTCTGGTCACGAACTGTTCACGCTTGGAATTTGCATCTATAGGTCATTATCTTAAGGTCTAATTGCATCTTCAAGATTTTTTTTTGCCTCGACAAGCATCCAAAAATTTGAGTTCCTCATAGATCCGCTTGCTCATTACTGAGGGTCGACATGATGTCACCAACGATCAACATCACCCCCCCCCCCCCTTGCAAAATTCTTAATCCCTGGCATGTACATTTTTAATATCCTTGAAGCAGCAGTAGCTTCCATTTTCTTTGTCCTTCTTGATCATCATCATTTTTGCAGTTGATTTCCATAAATCTGGCTCTGAGATCAGTGCACACCTTCAATTGAGTTCTTTTTAGCTAGAACCTCCAACATTAGAGCTGTTTCACAGTCAAATTTTCATGCTGATGGTTGGAGTATAGGTTTCCAGGAGAGGGTCTTCTTTATCACCCCCCTTAGTTGCGATCTCCTCATCCCCCTTCCTCTTAATCTATCTTCTGAGATCTTTCTGCTAAACCTTTTTAGTCTGGCGGTTGAATGCGCTACCAAGAAAGATATCAACCCCTTTAAAGCTGAAGCTCGTCTAGGTCACCTCAAACGATCTGCAGAAAGCCGTCAATGTGCGCAGCATTGAAAGAGACAAAGGAGTCCTGGAGATGTTGAATCTGGCCATGTCACAAAGAGGATTCCTGGACACGTAAGGATCAGATTCCGTCTGCAAAAAAAGATATGAGAAGGGGACAATTAAAAGAATTCCTGAAAGTTCGAGTATTTCGCTCATCCTAGGTGTTTCTAGGGAGAGATTCGTCACCTACGGCACCGCAAACCACTATCTGTACGATCACACGCAGTTCGGATTCAGGTTGTTATCTTTTTACTCTCGTAAAGATGGCGTATCTTGAATTTTTATAAACAAGAAAGAGTTGAGGGGAATTTTTTTTTCTGAAATATATCCACTGAGAGTTTTTTTTTTCACTTCAGGGCACTTTGTTTTATATAATCTCCATTTTTTTATTAAAATCTTGCTTGTATACTCTATTGAACCTCCTGACCGTCAATCCATGCTCACGTATTTTAGTGATGCTGAAGTCCCGTTGTTGTCAGATGGAAAATACATGGGAATCGGAATGTCAAAAAGCGTGAAAGTACTCGAAGGAGATGGCGGAAAATCCGGCACTGCCTTCGTGGTCACCGATGGTGGGCATATTTTTCTCACCCTGATGACAAGGAATTTTCCAGAGGAAAACTGAAATTCCAGTGATGAAAGGCGCGTTCCACATTGACGAGCAAAATCTCCTCCAGAAAATCTCACAAATTTCCATCTTCGTGGATGCACGCTCTGGAAAATCGCTTTTCAACGTCCAGGAAGCAAATGATCCACGAAATCAGAAGAGCATTTTGCAGATTATCAAAGGTGCCACTTTCTGCGGAGTTTTTCCCCAGAATTTTTGCACCGTTCTAAAAATATTTTTTAAGGCTTGTATGTAACCACCACTTACGGCAAAAAGAGGACGTTTGCTATTGGTAATATTGCTGCTCCTGCCAATAAGCTTGAGTTAGTTTCTCTTAGTTGTAATCCGTTTCAGTAGTTAGGCTGTGGGCGGGGCTTAAATTTTTTTCATGATTTGTACATGTCATACGAGCTGTACCGTTTGATTTTTGGAAAAGCAGACATAGTTTTGTCCGATGACGTCTTCACTAATGAACGCCGCGCGCGCAGAGGCCCCGCCCAGTCCTAATTCTTGAAATGGAATTATTTCATTTCCTAGTTATTTTTCCGACTGTTCAAGACTAAATGGTTTTTTTTTCAAAATAATTCTTTCGTCCTTCAAAATAAATAGTCTTCTTCTTTCAGATTCCAACTTCCGGATGGCAAAAGACAAACGGTTCAGCAATATTTCAAAGATCACCATGGAATCCAGCTGAAGTACGTTAACTGTGACTTACGACTTAGGGTCCGCCTGAATTTTAAAACCTCTGTTCCAAAACTTTGCTTTTTAGATTCCCCGGCATGTTCACAGTATCCGAGCGCCATAAGCCGAACAACTACTATCCAGTAGAGCTGCTAACAGTGGCGCAATCGCAGAGGGTCACGCAACAACAGCAGACGCCAGAGCAGATTTCTACAATGATAAAGGTTCGTTTGCTGGGGAACTCCTTTTTTCTCGGACGTTCTGTCGGAAGACAAATGTGTGAGATTCTCGACGATGAAACGTTCCTGTTTGTGATGGATTTGATGCCGTAGAATCAAATTCTTGCGAGTTAGGGTCATTTTCAAGTTTTCTTAGTCTAGGCAGTTGTGCTCATATGAATGAAAAATTTTTTTCACCTCAGCATACTTAGCATTCGAAGCCTAGTAGTCTCTGTTCTAGGCATCAGCGACTCTTCCTCAGAAACGCCTCCAACAGACGAAAATAATGAAAGAAGCACTGGACATCAAGCCAGGTAGTCAAGTTCTGGCCAGCGCAGGAATCTCTGTTGCCAAGGATTTCACCAAGGTAAGGCATTTCCCCCTTTCATATACCATGGTTGGAAAGGATGGATACAAAACACATAATGCAGTAAAGGTTGTTGGTGTAAACACCTGGAAGAAGAAGGAGACAGCGGCAACTCGTAGTCCAGAAAGTGGACTAAATCCTTGATACGTCATTGAGATTACCCAGGGTAAACGTGCTGACACCCATACTAACGGTGGGTAAATTCGTGTAGTGTTAACACGTTCAACTTGGGTAATTTCAATGATGCATGCGGCTCCAAGTCGTGTCTGCTGTTCAGTCCATCGCGTTTTTTTTTTGTTGAGGAAAATCAGTATAGTCGTGAGGACAGGCGGCAACTATTATGGGCTACCATTACACGTACATGCTTCAACACGAGCCAACCGCTTCTGAACTGTTTACATGCTTGCGAAGGTGGCGTTGCGATGAAGTATACATAGTGTAAACACGTCCTAAAAGCTAACATTCTGAGAGTCTGTTACAGTCAGATTCAACCCGGTGTAGTTCTTAATTTTTTTTGTGCCATTTTGAGTCCATTTGGGTAAATAAGTGAATAAAGGAGTGAGTTACGAATTGGTTCGATGTTTGCTGAACCAACTATTCAAACTTTGGCAGGCTGAAAAAAAACTGTAGATGCCATCCAGAGCACCGCGGAAGCATACCGACAGGGATTCTATGTTTGTATGAAAACAAAAACATCGAAATCCGAGACGTTCTCAGGGAGAAACTGTCAAAAACTCTATGGAAATAAGACCTCGCTGTCAGATTACCTTAGTTACTGGTTCGTTTACCATAACCGAACCTGTCTATTCACCAGTTTGTGTAACGAGTTCGGTGCTTACAAGTTATCGCCCTAATTATTCTGTGTGGGAAGTAGCAATCGAACAAACAACATAACAATGTTTTTTTTTCAGGTGGAGGGCCGAATTTTGCCTGCGCCCTCGATCATCTATGGCAAGCAGCAGCGGGTCAGGCCCAAGGACAACGTGGGTTTTTCCAGAAACATTGGAATAACTCAGTAACAGTCCTTTTTGCTACTTTATACCTTTGTGATTCAGTGCAAATGGACGCTGGAGAACTCGGAATTCCTGGAACCAGCGAGTTTCACCAACTGGGCTGTCTGCACTCTACTCACACCGTATGACGAAAGACGCCTGCAGATAAAGTTCGTGTTTTGAAGATAATTTTTCCATGGATTTCTCTGGCATTTCAAAGAAATTTCCATTCATCTCCTTTCGGATTTTTTTTCTTTTTTCGGAAAAATGATATTTCTGGAAATGTCATTGGTTCTGGCCACTGTGTAAGTGGGTAAATTCACCCTTCAGGGCCTACCTCACCCAACTAGTGGAACGTGCTCGTTTGCGGGGAATGACCGTTGAGCCTGCTTCGGAGATTTTCATGCTGAAGCGCAATACTCCTGAAAATATCAGGGTAACACTAACTTTCCTCACTTAGGCATATTTTTAAACCTCCATCTTTGATTTTTTCAGGACTGGGTTGCTGCTCAGAAAGCAAAAGGCCGGAAGTTCCTCATGTTCCTCTCCTCTAACGGCGTTAAAATGCACAGTAAGTCTCAACAGGGTGGCAGGTCTAATAAGCGATCAGCAGCTTTCCGGTCCTGCTGTATTATTGAGATTACCCAGGTTAAACGAGTTGACGCCTACGTTAGCGGTAGGTGAATTAGGGAGTGTTGATATGTTTACCCTGGGTAATCTCAAGGATTTGGCCAGGTGGCTCCCGGAGAGCGACATATTCGCCAATTCCTTTCAGGTTACATTAAACTGCTGGAGGTGACTTTCCAAATAGCCACCCAGGAAATCCTCGGCAACAAAGTTGACGACGTGGTTGTGAAAAGACAAAACCAAACATTGGACAATGTGCTGGCAAAGGTATTTGCTATTTAACACTTGTTCCTGATTGTGGAGCGTCACATCTGAGATGGTACATTTTATACATGCAGCATATGTTTTTGAGCAGCAAAGAGTGGTGAGATCCATTTATTTGTCGAATTTCCAGTCCTATGCCTGTAGTATGTACTAATCAGAGATCGCCCATCCTCATAGTGAAACGCTCCACACCATTTGATCTACTAAAACTCGTATGAAGTTTTGAGTAAACTGTTCAGATAAACCTAAAATTGGGCGGCGTCAACCACAATATCGTTTTGGGCGCAAAACCGGCTTCTAAGTAAGTGTCATGGAATTATTATGTCACCACTTATGACTTGGCTGATGCTATAACCTGAACGGACGTTGTTGCGCGGCCGCGGGAGGCGGTCAAGACGTACGCCGCGACGCGACCGCGCCGCACGCGTCCGATTCTTAAATCCGAGCTGCCCCTTAGAATTCGACGCATTAAATAACATCGATGGCCACCTCTTCACAGTTTGTTGTGTCCGATATTTTTCATCTGTCCCGCTCAAGCTCGCGACACTTGCCCATTTCTCGCAGAATCGCTCGAACCTTCGTTGGCTGCGGCCGCAACGCGCACATGAATTGACAAATCACAGCACAGCAGCAAACCCCTTAGACTGTCTTTTATTTTTTTATATTTACGTATTTTTAAAGGGTTGTTCATAATAAGTTATCGTTTAAAAATGGTTTGGGTTTCTGGTTTAACTATTTATTTATTGGTTGTAATGGAGGCTTTTATAGGTTATGTATTAGTTTGAGCTCAAATGAGTTTTTGAGCGGCATCACGCAGCCCGTGGCAGCAGTGGTTTTGGTGCATATCGATTGTGGGCGGGGGTGTTGTTGTTGTCGCCGCAATCTATACGTATTAAAACCAGTGTTGCAGCCTCACATACTGCAGTACTTTGGCGTGAATTCCTTGTGAAGCCTCTATTTGTCTTTATAATTCTTACCTTTCTCCTACTAATCTATTATTAAATTATTTACTTACATGAATATTATTACATGCATATTATATGCATATTATATCATGTGTAATTATTACACATTATTTATTCACTTGTATTGTTGGGACGCTCTTGGCGGGCTATATTAGTTGGGCAGTATTTGTGCCTGTAAAAACCTTTAATTAATATGCTGTTTGTGAGCACTAACCCACCTATTTACCATTTTCTTCACCCACGGAAAACCGTCCATCTGGTCTGCCGCGCTACATCTCCGTGGGTTAGCGGACCAGCTGCGTGTTACGGTTGTCGTACGCTGCGACGGCATTGATGTTTTGCTCATGTTTTCTACCAATTTTCTGTGGGTTTTTTTTGGTTTTCATGCCGAGAAACATGGGCAGAACATCAATACCGACAAGGTCCGACAACCACACCTGGTCCGCCGCGCTGCGTCGGTGTTGCGGTGCAGCAGTTCTCTACAATGCAAAAAAGATTAATTGGCACAGTGGCCATATTCTCGTTTTTTTTTTTGGATTTTCAGAATTGTTTTGAATATAATTCCTGTTATTCCTGCCTTTTTAAGTTTATCAAAATCTTTTTTCGAAAACTCTGAGAAAATCGGTAGAAAACATGAACAAAACATTACCACCGGCAACGCACGACAACCACAACACCCAGATGGTCTACTGCGTTGCGAGGGCGATGCGGCGCGACAGACCAGATCCTCTCTAAGTTACTACTTTGTTAAGTTTCGACTGGCTCGAGAGCAAGGATTGTCTATTCATCGGACTGTCGATTTCAAACCCGCCTGCTATCTCGCAAGGAGAACTCGATCGAGGCGCCACCTACAAGGTCTGCATCCGTTCTGTACCGGTTTTCCTATCTGATTTGTTCTGTTTAGATGCCATCCGTGCTGGGATGGAGTGCAAACTGCTCCAAGAACCATCAGAATTTCATCGGTGACTATGTCTACGTTCAGGCTCGCCAGGCTGACGTCAGTATCCTTTGATATAGTGCTGCGAGATTTCTGAACAGATGTTTTTTGCAGATGATGGGCGCAAAACTGGGGAAGATCGTTGTGGATATCATTGCGAGGTACCGTTCTGCCAGCGCAAACGATCCGCGCCACATTCTGCTGTACTTCTCTGGCATATCCGAGGGCCAGTGGGGAATGGTGGGTTGGTTTGCACAGTTGTTAACAGCTATGGTTTACAAAAATAGTTCGATTGCTCAAAAAGGACGGCTACTCCTGATGTCGCATGCATCTTTGAGGTCACCTAGGGTAAGCGTATCAAAACCACTCGAATTCACCCATTGTTAACACGGATGTCGACACGTTTACCCTGGGTAATCTCAGTGCATCCGGACCCTGCTCCGGGTAATTTTCCTTGCAATTATTGTATGAGCTTTTGGCGATTTACCTAATTTGGCTAAGTAATTTGGCCATTTACCCAATAATTTAATAGTTTGGTTACTTACAACAATTTTGGCAAATTAACCCGCTTGCTTTGTTCAATCCGCTCAAAAGCGCGCCCTTTTCTCAATGTCACTGTACTCCTCCGAAGTACAGCTGCAACGTTACTCTTTTTATATTTATACACATCAGTTCTACTAAGTAGAGAGGACTAACTCATTATGTCTTGAAAGTGGCGCTTATTTGAAGCGTCGACCCCGAATACATTGTCGATACTCAGCCTGCCTGCTTTGTATTTTGAAAAAGCGTGAATTTTGAATACACAGAAGATGATTTGTACCTAGTTAAGATGTAAAATAAAACATTTCAGGTGGCCGATACGTACATGAGAGCGATTCGCACAGGAGTCGCATCTATTGCCTTGAAGACGAAGCCAACACTGACTGCTGTGGTCTGCTCAAGTGACCATAACGAGAGGATCTACAAATCAGTAATTTTTCTGTTTTAAGATACATTTTTCCATTATTTAATGTTCGCTGCCAAAATTTTTCAGCCAATCGTTGGACGCAACGCCTCCGAACAGAACGTGCCCCCGGGAACAGTGGTGGACACAAAAATCGTCTCACCCGTGATCAACGAGTTTTATCTCAACTCGCACTCTGCCTTCCAGGTCCGCAGGGAGAAGCTCCTTGTTCCTGTATTATTTCTGGTTTGCGGATCTTCTTTAGGGAACTGCCAAGACCCCGAAGTATTCTCTGGTTTTCGACGACTCTAACATACCCATGGACGCGTTGGAGCTGATCACCCATGGACTGTGTTATCTGCATGCCATAGTGCCAGCCACCGTTTCGGAGCCGGTGCCGCTTTTCGTCGCTGCTGACAGCGCCGAACGCGGCCATGACAATTTCATCGCCAACTCGTAAGTGAAAATATTTCAAATGTTATCGAAATATTTTGGTTTTGAAAAGCTAAAATACAGATCGCACACACCTTCATGCTAGCGCCACTCGCAGATTGCATCAATGTTCCACGAGATTTGAATGATGCATTCATGACGTAAATTTGTTGCAATTAGCTCGTCACTGATTCTGAGATATAGGACAATTCGGGGTTCTCTGCTTTCTAGGATGATAACTAAGAAGTCTCAAAAGAATGATTACGGCTTCAATGGGTAAAAAACAGCCATCACCAGGAAAATCGATAATCGATGAAAATCGATATGGCAAACCTTAAACTCTCTTATTTGCGAACTTACGATGTCGAATAACTGCCATTGACAAACTGATTGCAACGACATAACGCCATATGTACAGTGGACGTCAATGGCGTTGGCCCATCTGCGGCCTTGAGAAGGACGTCGCGCAACCGCGCCGCTCGCGCCGTAACCTATGTATTCTGCTGCTGTTATGTAATTTCTTACAGCTTATCTACTCGATTCTAAGGATTTTCGAGCAAATCGGGGAGAAAAGACGCTATAAATAGCATTCCGCTGGTGACGACACCGATCCCGGCGCGCGCGGCGCGGTCGCGCTGCGTCCTTCTCGAGGCCGTGGATGGGCCACCGCCGTTGCCGTCCACTGTATGTGTATCATGCAAATCTCTTGCAAACTTCATGCAATCTGAATTGACGTTCACATGGGTGTGAACGAAGTATTAATGGAATGTGCACGAAGTGTGCGTGAGTTGTCCACCACTTCAACAGGTTAACATCTGATATCCTTGCACGGGTGCCAGTTTGCTCTATGCTTGCACAACATTGATCATTAGCATTTTATTTATTTATTTATTACACCAGTAGGGGTGCTCACTTATGAAAATAGTCACGGCAAAGTTGTAATTGGTAGTGGTACAGCAAGGACCTTCCGGATGTATTTAACCGTAGCCTCAAGCACTGTGAGTAGAATTAACCAACAGCGCATGTGTCATGATCAGGCTAAGCCTACACTTTACCAGTGTATTATAGCATGGATGGAGTAAGGTAAAACATGTGTTCAAAATCATGCGAAATTCGCGGTTTTTTGATGCAAGCATTGGTTACCCCTTACAGGATTCGGCTATTTGATCATTCAGTGGCTTTAGGCATCCTTGAAATGAAAATGATGCTGGGCCCGGATGCGTTGAGATTACCCATGGTAAGCATGTTAACGTACCCAAGTTTACCCTTCACCTGACGCGCATTCCCTTGTTTACTCACGCGTGACGATCTCAGTATCCTGTTGCTACCCACAGGTACAAAGTTTTCCACCATTTCAATGACGCTCCAGGTTCTGGATGGCAGCAAGGTGAACTTGGCGTTGAATAGATTCTGTGGGTAATCACAGAATGCCACAAACTGTTTGACGTAATCTCATACCCATGGGTGTTATTATTGTTATTATCATTGGGTAATAGGTGGGTAAGGATAATGTTACGTATAAGTAAACTTGTTGATGGGTGCAGGCGTCGGGTAAATTTGGATACGTTAACAAGTTTATCATGGGTAATACCTAACCCATGATAAACCCATGATACCTACTTTTGCTTTTGTGTCTAGCGAATGCTTAAGCGATGCTATCAAATTTTTCTATACTTATTTTAAACATTTTTACAGGACCATGGGCTTCATCCCTGTTGGGAGCATGGACGAGGCAAACACGAAACTAGTGAACAGTGGAGAACTGAAGAGCATCCGCTACAATGCCTAAATTTGGCTCGCCTTTTTACTTAATGCTCATTCCATTTTTCTCCGGTATACAAGCTACGAGTAGTTAGTCATTGCTTTGAACCATTTTCATGAAGATTTTTTTTTCACATGAGGTTGAGGTGGCCGGTCAAAATAATTCCCTATTTTGGCCCATTTCTAAATGACGTGATCTTTTTGGACGAAGCTCGGAGTGGTTAGAGGTAAGCGATGGTGCTGGTTTTGGTGACTATCGCTGGAGTTTCAGATCTTTAGAACCGCTTTTGACTCGGCATTCCAGTAATTGAAGCAGTATGTCATTTTGGGTTCAATTCCTAAAAACTGCGGAGTTGTGATGCTATTGGAGTGCCATCCGCTCTCCAAATAGGGGTCGAATAGCAGTCGAATAGCGACCGATTAGCAACCCAACTGCAGCCCAACAACAATTGCACAGCACCCAACCCACCCATTCCAGGAATTGGTCCCGAAATGACATGCGGCTCCAACTGCTGAAATCATTGAGAATTTCCTAGCACCTGGAATATCTCCAAACATAGAATATATTGATCATATGCTTTCCTAGAGACGCTGAGGGGTAACAGGGGGTAACTTTTAACCATGAATATTCGAAAACAAGCTCCAACGTTATTTGGGCACATAGCCAAGTCGTTTTGAGAGTATTTATGCGTGTTATCTAGCGGTAAGCAGCGCGTAGCTACCGAGACAACTCTCACAAATCCTTGCGCGCTCTTCCTCACTGCTGTTTCGATGTCTTATTCTCTCCCAATGCTGGGAGAGACCTTGAGAAATTCTCATAGCGCAGTTTACCTAAGGTCCTAGCTAAAAACACCTGGGCTTTGGTATACCGAAGAGCTACAGTCGACATATGAATTTTATTGGTGAATGGGCGTTGAGTGTGAAAGGCGGCGCGTCGCTGCTGCGAAGCGGTCGGCTTCTTTGCCGTTGCGCACACGCCTCTTTTATTCGCAATGTCCTTTCACCAGTATAATTTGTCAGGTACACAGTCTCAGTGAACTTCATGTCGCTATGGCTCGCTATAGCTGATGAGTGGAGCGAGTGTCGATCCCAACAGCTGATCGACACTCACCCATTTTTCAGTCGCACGCAGCCGGACCGCGTGAAGTGCACTGTCTAAATGAATAAACTGTGCGTCTTTCTTGGCAACAAAAGCACTATGAAGTGCAAAATTTGCTGGGTTCGAAGTTCCTTCGATGTTCTTCTCTCATACCTATTTTTAGACAATACTATATTCATTCCTTACTATTTCTTCTTCTCATTTGGGTTCCCTTTCCATTCTCATCCGCTGCTCGCACTATTGTACTAATTATAGTCTTTTAGGACGGACCGTGTCGAGCGTTGGAACGCTTCGAGCTCGCGAGGCGGTTACGCGACGCGGGTTAGAAGCGTTGCGGCGCTCGGCACGGTTTGTCCTAATGGACTATGCAACACTAATTACATCTACATCGCGTCATTGATCTTTTCTTAAAATTTTCTCCTATTCTATAAGAAACTCCAAGCGTACGTAGACAAGAGTCGAGATCGCGGCGCGGCTCTCCTGGGCAGAGACGCAGGCGCACACTGTGCTGAGCTCCCGTGACTCTGCCCAAGAGAGCCGCGCCGCGGTTCTGACTCTTGACTGCGTTCGTTTGGAGTCCTCTGTACGTCTATATGCATAAGTAAAGAAATGAAATAATGACCAATTGTTTAAATTTTACAGTTAAGAGAGAAGAACATGAGAGGAACTTGCCACTCAACCGTCGTTATATTGATTGAATCGATTGAAACGGCTGATCTTTCGGCTGACCGTTGCTGCGCTTGCCCTGACGCTAACCGCTGCCGCGCCGCGCCGCTACCTAGTACGCACAAGTGCTCTCAAAAAATGACTCGACTAAAGGGGGAGAGGGGAGGGTTGCCGCTTCACCAGTGGTGATACACTGATGATTCGAAACAGCTAATAAATTGAAGAATGGAACATGTGATATCTCTTGGGCAGTGCTATAAAAGATACTCCAGGTGTAATTGAAACTTAGAATGCCTCAAGGCGGAACTCCAGCGTTAGGAAACATACCCAGCACTATCCTCTGAACACCTATGCGGATTTGGTATTCAGTCTTCATAATCTTCTTGGAATACGCTTCTAGCCCCACCAATTTCATTTTGAACAGCCACATCAACTTCATCACTTTTCGCTTTGCCTAAATTTCACTCTGAACGTTATTGTAGTTCCCCCTTGTAGATGTACTCCGTTATGAAGATTTTTCTGAAGCTGTTTCTACACAGATGATGACGGTTACTGCGAAATATTTGCTGAACTCCCTCTAGGACTGCACATACATGCAACACATTCTACAGCTGGGACACACCGACAGCACACAAAATGCATATCGCTTCGTTTTAGGCAGGGAAATCGTTCGTTTGGGTTCAGCCGCACTTCTCGGCCAAGCACTGCCCGACTGCTACGAATGTGAATCACTACCAACATGATAAAGAATACGACTACATGCGTTTTGAGTACACTATGACGCCTGCATGCATAATTTACATTACCCAGAGTAGATGTGTTGCCTCACAGACTAACGGTGGGTAAATTTGGGTTGAGAGGTGAGGGTGTTAACACATTTACTCTGGGTAATCTCAATCAAGCATGAGGCCTCCGGCCTATCCTTTAATTAGTATGCAGGAACCTTCATGAATTTTTGAATCCAGGTGGGGTTTTTATAGCAATGCCTGGAAAGTGAATTCCGAGACCTCAGTTGCTCCATCTTGTAATAATGTTTCACTGATATTTTCATTTCATTTTCATTTTCATACGTCTAAAAACGTGCTAACAACGAAGGAAAAAGGAGCCCATAAAATGCAACTAGGATTACAACAGAGCAAATTGATTTACGAATTGGACACTGAGTGCCAGACTCTTCGAGTAAGATATAGAACTTTGAATGAGCCCAGTAAACCTGATGGGGAGATCAGTACGAAAACCAGAAGCAGCACCCACATCAGCCGGCTATGATGCCCTAACCGCCACCAAAGGGGTCATGGGAGCTTGCCGGAACACACGGGTATGCCGGCCACCCTCGTGGAACCGGCAAGCCGGGTAACGAGCATTAGCTTTTCGTACGACCTCACCCACCGAGACGAGCTATGAAGCTTAAACTCTATATCTTCACTGACGACAGCAGATCAAATCATACATCAACAGGTGATGTTTCTTTGCACCACATAGCATTTCTGAAAAGAAGTATCACTGCACCAATATTCTGTAAACGGCACTTGTAACAAGAAACAGGCCACGGTCTGCAAATAGGAGAAATTGACTAGTTGATAAATAGGTGCAATCTGCGATCTTTGTGCGCTTGACATTTGAACGTTCTCTAGTTCCCGGTGTTTAACTGAGGATTACCGCATTCCTCTCTCGAAAGCGTTGGTCTCACCATAGAGTCGAATTTGAGATTTAAACATAAGAGCATTCTTCTGAAAACGCCGATCGCAGTGGTGTTTAAAGTTCCTCTTAAAAGTGCCGGAGGACCCCTTTTTGAACTCCTCTTTTACGGAGAGTTAGGGGTGCATATTGGCGCAGCTAGTGATATCGATCGTTGGCTCCCAACACTTCTTTGTGGCAGATGCTTCATCTGGCACCATGAATTCTCCACAAAACAAGCGGCTAGAAAGGAGATCTTCCAAGCTTTTGTAAGCAAATATGTATACAGTTGTGATCAGCTTCACCTGAAAATTCATATAGGCTAGAATCAGGTTAGCAAATCAACTTTCGCCTTCTGCGTCTCTTAATATTGCGTTTTCTATCGGATAACCGGCCACTCTGACCATACTGACAAAACGGAGCACTTGGCTTGTCATGATAAACGTTTATTAAATCCCAGGCCTGGGTTAGGATTCACGAAACGATAACCAAGGAAACCCAGGCTAGCAAACCAACTTTTGTTGTCTGCGTCTCTTAGCACTATGAAGTCAATGCGATAGCCAATCACTCTAGCCATCCTTGGTTTACTTGCTTATCGTTTCATGAATTCCAGCCCTGATGTAGAAGAAATCTCAAAATCAATTCTCGGATGGGACTGCTTCAAATAAGCCTTGCCCCTGCGAACGTGCAGTTCCTGGCTAGCCAGAACATATTAGTACATATTTGTTTGTTACTTGCAGAGCTGTAACAGCAGGTTCTTCGTTAATTGGATGATTGACTGCAAATTCTGCTCGATTAGAACCATATTTACTGCAAGTGTAGTTGCAGTAGTCGCGTAGTTAGCTTATGATGAATTTCATTGTAAATATTTAAATCAATATTCCAGACAAATCTTATAATGAATTCATTACAAAGGGATTCTGATCATGCGGTTGAGAAGGGATAGACTTAGGAAGAGAATTTTGATTTGTACCACTCCGTCCGTCCGTGAGTGCGTCCCTCCGTACGTTATTCGCGAATGGAGACAATTCGTCTCAAGCTACTACTACACGTAGAGTAAAACACCTTGTGTCGTTATCAGCCGGCTATATGGAGTTTAACACCTTTTGAATATAGATGAATGAATGAATAAATGAACTTAACATCTGGAAAAATCGTTCCTATGCATTCTTGCAGCGGAGCTTGTTCGCTTGGAACATTGGACATTTTCACCTGATCTTCTGCTAGACGGAACATTTGGCTGCGCGTGAAATAACAAGCGGTCACCATTAAGGTTCAACAGGCTTGAAAAACAACCTATTCGAATAGCTATTTTATGAGGAAACAGGTTTGCATGAAAGATGGGTCATGTTTGAAAGTGTGCTTGACAGTTCTGAAGGAAATTTTTGAAGCCAGCACCAGTGAATATTAGTATATTTGGGGCTTTATCAAACTCGTACGCTTGGGCGGCGCAGAGCTCGTAGCCAATGTTGAAATTGCGCGAAACACACGGAAGATCTGGAAAATTGAGGCGTTGTTTACTGTGTGTTGTCCGTAGAAAGCCTTGATCAAGTTCGAGTCTTACCCTGTAAAAATGTTCGACGATTATTTGTTGCACTCTCGGTCGACGTTGTCTCCGAGAACTGCGAATTGGGATGTCATTGGCTGGTTTCCCCATAAGTCTTTAACATGTGATCTACCCTATCTCAGCAGCATAAAGCTCCGTGGATGGTGCATCAAAAGCTTCTTACTATGGAATAAATTTTGAGATATTACCATGAGGAGGATTTTTGACGACGCTGAACACAATAAATAATATATACATATTTTTTACTGAAGTGTCGAAAAAACTCTTGAATTTATTTTTGGAGAGTTTGAGGGATTCCTTGCGATAGCTACCACAAGGAGTTGCGCAACTCCTTGCGATAGCTGTCGCAACGAGCACCTCAAACTTTCCATGAAGAAAAGTTTTAAAGGCAGTGTGTCACCTCGTTTCGTGAGCTGAAAATACCAATAGACTCTAGACCTCCTCGTCACGCTAATTCCGAAGATGTACCTCAAAGCTTACAAAAATGACGAAAACCCCGTTTTCGGAGGGTCCGAAAGGGCATATTCTCTAATTATGGGAAGTTACCTTTATGAAAAAAGTTGGGAAAACCAACGAAAAAAAAAAGATAAAACGTGAGCGACCCTCAATCGGTCGTACTACATATTCGTTAAGTGTTGGTAGTTGATACAACAAGGACTGGTTGAACAAATCCATATAAACGGTCAGTTTGTTTATACAGGTAAGAAGACTTGGTAGTAAATTGAATATGGCCCAGACTGGCCAATTCGCTTCGAAATTTACTTCCTCCGTACTGTTTATACTTGTCACCACTAATCGAGGCCATAATGTCACCCAAAAACAAGTGAGCTGTTTTGGTTATTGCCACAATGATGAGCGTTAATTCGCTCTTCACTCAATGCCCTCGGCAGGTCGCCGTCGCCGTCGTCAGCACAAGGCGTCTCCGCCGCCGCCACCACCGCCGCGCCCTTTCATTGCCCTTGCTACCATTTTCGTCCCATTTACCGCCCCGCTGCCTTAGATCTGCTGCTTCTTCGATGCTCCTGCTACTCCTAGCCCTCGTCCGTCCTCTGGTCGCCCTCGAGGTCGCCCTTATTCCTTCTACGGGATGCTACAGCCACGACGTCATGATGAAGGAGGTCGGACTGAGCATGCCTCCTGGAGCGAGCATCACGTGGATTCAGACTTTCCTCTATGATTTCGGCTTCGGCGAGATTTCTCTGCCGACAAATTGGACACGACTAAGCATCTGGGGCCACGACGAGGAAGGTATGTGATTGTAGATGGAGTAGTTTGCTCTTCCTTTGCTATCAGTCAAACGGTTGACAGTTCGTTGACTGGTGTAAAGATGGAACTATGCAAACAATTTCTAGAATTTTTTAAAAACAATTTGGTTTACAAATTGCGTCGGTTCTAAAAACCATGGCAACAAATATTTACGTAGTACCTGTTCCGCTCATGTGAAGTATCTCTTGTGTTGGTAACTGTTGTGAAAAGACAAATAAATTCAAATAAACTAGATGTGGATCGCGGTGTGAATTGGTAATGTGATTCAGGGTGAGTTCTGGAGAAAATCCTAGAAAATCCGACCTCACGTCCTGCTAAAGGGATTTTCCCATTCTCAAGTGTGTACATAGATAAAACTTGTCCCTATGTTGATAATTGTAAGCGATCATATGCACTTTTTCATGTTTTCAAATCAACTACGTGTGCATCGCGATTTGAATAGCTAGTGTGGAACTTGGAAAGTTCCGAGAACTGCATAAGAAATGAATATTTTTGTGAGACCTACAACTGCACTGTTTTACTGGTTCTTGAAGCTTTTCTGATCTCTTCGTTATTACTGCGAATTACATTCTGCTGAGTTGTTCAAGACTTTTTCCCGAATTTCCACTCTAGGAAACGTAAATCCTAGTCTGAATTTTTTAAGAGAGTTTTTTTCAAACTTCGGTTTATAGCAGTCCAAGTCCTGTCTTCTTTTTTTCAGTGTTTGTGCCTTCCTATGCTACCACTTATTGAATTTCTTTTTTTTCTGTAAAAGTTAGTCCCGTTTTGATTCAGGTTTTTTTTCAATTTGTTTGTTTGTTCACATTTGATTTTTCAACCTAGATTCATCCATTCATTTACTGCATTCATTCATTCATTCGTTCGTTCACTCATTCATTCATTCATTCATTCATTCATTCATTCATTCATTCATTCATTCATTCATTCATTCATTCATTCATTCATTCATTCATTCATTCATTCATTCATTCGTTCATTCATCCATCCATTCGTTCATTCATTCATTCATCCCATTCATTCATTCATTCATTCATTCATTCATTCATTCATTCATTCATTCATTCATTCGTTCATTCATTCATTCATCCCATTCATTCATTCATTCATTCATTCATTCATTCATTCATCCGTTCATTCGTTCATTCATTCATTCATCCCATTCATTCATTCATCCATTCTGTCATTCATTCGTTCATTCATTCATTCATTCATTCATTCATTCATCCATTCTGCCATTCATTCATTCGTTCATTCATTCATCCATCCATCTATTTCATTCTTCCATCCATTCATCCATTAATTAATTAATGCATTCATTCATTCAATTAACCGTTCATAATTATAGTCATTCGTTTTTCTTCAATTAATTACATTACTTATGGTGATTTGGCTCATCCAATCCACGATCTAGTAGGACCCTTGAACAGTTTAACTATTTTCCCATCTCCTCGATTATGCATTCCTACGCCCTACAATGCCATCAAACAGTGTTAGGCCAAACTGTGGACAAATCATATGATCACTTACTAAAGTGTTCTGCTGTTGCACAGATTTATTGTGTAATAATCAAACGAGACAGGAATGTTGGCCTGGCACTGGCACGCATTGTTCCGAGAAACAACCGAAAACGGTTTTTTCGCTTGAAAAATACCTACCCAGAACCCGTCGTCCATCAATGCATCGAGAATTGTTGATGTTCATTGAGAACTATGAACTGTTGATTCTATCGGCAGATGCAAGGGGTATGTGCAACTTTTAGGGATTTTGATTGGTTTCCACTACGATGCTTAGGAAGAGGGAAAATTTCGTTCTATTTTAACTACTCCCTATGCATCACAGGATTCTGTACTAATGCCCTCAATAGCAGTGTCAGCAAAAACGCATTGGACATGACATTTTGACATTTTTTTTTGTTTAAACGACGGCCTGAATCCAGTGCTTGGCCAATCCCGTTCCTAATCCGACGCTCTCCTGGGAATTACGAGCTAATAGGCGACCTAAGGTATTATCCGGTGCTCAGGTTAGCTATAAAGGGGAATGTACTCCTGAATTTGAGAGGAGTTTTCGAGCACTCTGCTAATTCTCTCAGAGGCTTTGACATTCTGGCATCCTGGACCTATTATGTGAGTCTTGGCTGAAAAGAATAGCTGAAGCAGCATCTATATTCAAAAGAAAAAAATTCGAAACTGCCTATAACAAACAGATATGTAAGTGAAGAATAAATAAGGTAATAAGTGAAAGGCTTAAATGCCAGTCTAGCTTTTACATAGAAATAGGCCTGAATATGCTCAAAATTATTCTACTACCAAGGAAATCGTAAAAGCTCAAGTTTAAGCAATCCTCAATAAGGCGATTACGTAGTTTTTCGAGGAAATCAGCTTGGATTTGAGATAAATTGCACTGAACCAATTGCAATTGAGATGATTCGCTCACGAACTGTACGCATTCCTAGCCGAAATTTCATTCTTGGACTTCAGTAGGAGCTATTGATATCACTCCTCTAGTACTTAATTTTTGCTTGAAAGAGCCCTAATGTGTAGGTACCTAGTAACCCATTTCTGAGTCTGACTGGACTTAATAGTCCCCGACCTCTAATGACCACATCGTGCTGTGCCCTAATCCTCATACAACCGAATGGCGAGAGTTCCAACGTTTTTTTTTTTGGGTTTTTGTCTCGTTTCATAGCTAGAAAAATGGCCAGGAGGCGTTAATTCTGCAATTTTTCGCGTTAGCAGCGCCGTCCCGATTCTTGCCCAATCCTAAGGCATACTTTGATAACTTTCGCTCCATAGCGATAACTGAAAACCAGCCTTTCTGCTTAAGCAGTCTGCTATTCATTGGGTTGCTGAAAATTGGTTTTGCAGCATTAATTGATCTCTTTTCCATGCGTACATGGTTTTTCTATTGATTTTCCTGCTCTTCGAAAAACTTATAGCTGAATCCTAAATTCCATTTTTATTGTCGTTCATTCCTTTTTGTTTACTGCTTCCTTCTCTTCTTACGTCCTCCATTCATTCATTCACCATTCATTGATTCATTCATTCGTTCATTCACTTACTCATCCTTTATTCGTTCACTCATTCATTCATTCATTTATTCATTCATTCCTCTATTCATTTATTTGTTCATTCATTCGTTCATTCGTTCATTCGTTCATTCATTCGTTCATTTATTCACTCATTCATTCATTCGTTCATTCATTCATTCATTCATTTATCCACTCATTCACTCACTCATTCATTCATTCATTCATTCATTCATTCATTCATTCATTCATTCACTCGTTCATTCGTTCATTCATTCATTCATTCATTCATTCATCCATTCATTCAAGCAACTTCTCTTCGAGTTCATTTCTCCCTTCATTCGTCTTTCCTTCTTCTTCTCCTGCCAACTATCGTCTCTAATCTCGAAGGAACCGATCAACTTATTTTACTATCGTTCGACAGAAATTGAGATGACATGTCAACTTTCTCTCTTCATGAACCGTCATGACTGACAATGAGTAATGCAGTGTAGAAAAACCTATGAAGATGCCGTAGTATCATAAAAAACTGAGTTCTCACGTAGTCTCGCTTTCCGCTTTGAATGAACAACAAGTGTTGTAATATAGTACCATGCGTTTTCGGCGAAACTTATCAAGCAATTCACGCCATGAGACCGCAATTTTCTCGGTGCAACTGCGCCACACAGTGTAATAGACTGCGTATGGTTTTCGGGTTCAAACGTTTACGAACTATGGCACAATGCGGGAGATTTTCCTTTTATAGGTGTGGAGTTAATGCGCACAGCGGGTAGTCTAATATGGGAGCAGAATGTACCTACGGACTTCGATCGACCTTGGGATTTGCGTGGAAGTTTCAGCTTTTTCAAGTGAGTCTCTCACCAGGGCTGGGATTCATGAAACAATAATCAAGCAAACCAAGAATGGCTAGCGTGATTGGTTATCCTATAGACTACGTAGTGCCAAGAGACGCAGACGGCAAAACTTGATTTGCTAGTCTGTCTTTACTTGGTTGTTTCATGAATCCCAGCCCAGGAGGTTTTTTTTTTCAGAAAAATCATTCGATGAAATATTCCTAAGCTTTTGATCGTTCCCTTAATTTTCTTTTCGACTGGTAAAAATGACATATACAATGGCAACAATTACAGGATGCTGGAAAGACATCAAACCTACTGTGAGAAGATGCTTGACGACCAACGTTTCCTACAGTACATGAGGTCCCAAAAGACTGACGTCGTTTTGTTGGATCACTTCTTACAGGTGGAGCTCTTGTGTTGAAGAACGCGCGCCATCTACCTATAATTCTCTGACTTCCAGGCTCACCAGGGCCTGTTCGCGCGATCTACCTATAATTCTCTGACTTCCAGGCCCACCTGGATAGGGGGGGATTGACTGTTTGTATTCATGGTTAGCCAAGTGCCTAGAATCATTTATGAGCCCTTTTCTTTGCACACGAGAAAGTTATTAGCATTTTTCAGAACAGCGTGATTTGACATAAATTTGAGGTTTTGAGAGTGTGGAAATACTAGGAAGTTAAAAACTCATTTTCGGCACATGCGTTTTTTTTTTACTTCCGGTGTACTCAAAAACGAGTGATGCGGCTCAAAACGTTTGCGTACTGTACGGAAAACACGCAGTAATTAAGAATATCACTGGCTCGTGTTTCTCGCAGATAACCCGTAGAAATCGAAGGGGGTCAAGCTTAATTGTAGTGGGCGAGTTTCTCTAATAATCTATCATTGGCATTCATTGCCCTCATCGAACACCGACACTCTCATGGAACTTCAATGATTGAGAAAAATACACGAACCTACTTGACAACCTGGAATAAGTATGCCATTTAATAGTCCACAGTGCTCCCGTTCGAAGTTACTGAACACGTAGAATACGAAAGTTTTGCTCGAGTATGGGTACGTGCCTCTAATGCTACTCAGGCCGTCCTCAATAGATAAATGTAAACATGAAATCTTTTTCCTCCCATTATAAGCTGTACTGGCATAAATCAATACCAGGATCAACTTCAACACATCATTCCGGGTGTAAAGTTCCCGAACTTTCGAATTAGTCTCGTCACCTCCTGAGTCCGTCGAGCTCTTGTCGTGCACTCTTGATCGTTTTCCGCAGCACATTTCCGACATCTCACGCTTTTCATATTGCCCTAGGATGATCACTACCATCAAGAATTAGATTTTTCGCAAATGTGGCTGGTAAGCCCTCGCACCACAATGGAAGTCACCCATGCGGATAGGCCTCTTGGATGTCCATACTTGACGTTCTTGTGAGTTATTGAAGAGAAAGGAGTGTAGTCCAAAGTGTTTGGATTCTACCATCAAACTGTAGAACTTACTACATTGAACAAGAAATTCCACCACCCTCGCATGACGCACTAGCTTTCTGAGTTGGGGCAAAACCACAGACTTCTGTGCTACTTCAGCACTATTCACTTTAGGACGAGAATTAGAATACAAGGAATAAGTAGAATACGAAAATTTTGAAAGTGACAAGCCTTTCCCAATTTAAACATGATTACATACATACAATGTTTATTATTAACATTTAACAAATCTTTCTCAACACATAGAGTATACCAAGCAATGCCGAAATCAATGCAAAACAAGACTCGAGTGGAATAATACAGCGTAAAGCAATACTATCAGAGAGCAAGAACATCATTGTCGACTTCTGCGGAAAAATCCTCTACAATCACAGAAAGCTATGTCACACTACAGCAGAATCACGTTGATGACCTTTATCAGTCCTTGCTCCATGACTGGTTGGGGCTTGAGTTCGATTATGCTCATTGTAAGTGATTGACGACATCGTCACATGATATAGCTATAGCATACACTACTTGCTTTGGGGAGATGCAGAATCGCTCCAAGAATGCGGTAAACGAGTTGTTAGTCCAGAGTTACCACACTTCTGCACATGACTAACGCAAGGTTTCATTCGAAGAGAGCGAAAATCCAACACAACCATGAAAGCGCGCTTACAAAATATTGCTAAGGTGACTACAACAAAAATCACGTTGACGTTTGATCACGGTGACCCTGGGAGATGCAGAGTCGAATGTTCATAGGTTTTTCTTGTTTAAGTCGTCAGATTGACTTGTTTGCTATCATACCGGAGTGGGTTCGCTCTTTGTGAGAATATCTTCACATTTTTGGGTCCATCAGGCTTCGTATACATCTGCTGTCACTTCGCCAGGTTCGATGCCAGAGAAGAACATGCTCATGCACTATAAAATCCTTCATCTTGTATTAGTGTGACTGGGATGGAGTCTATAATTGCTCAATGGCTTATGTCGCCACATAACTTGTCGCCCTTTCGTTCACGACACAAGAACACGGAAAATTTTTATTTTTCCAAACTTAAATAATTAAACAGAGTTATTCCATGCTTTCATACTAATAATAGGAGAGATCAAATAGTGGAGGCGTTAAGCTAGGCCAACACAAAAAGTCGATAGGAGCAGTTGAGAGGATAGGGAAAACTAATGATGCAGCGGCCCTTTGTATATGAGTCAAAGGCAGACCAAGCGCAATATTTCTGTTCGGGAGAACAGATTAGCTCTGAGTTAGAGAATAAAAGAAAGAAAGAAGAAGAAATAAGAGAAAGAAAACGTTCCTTCGTCCGTTGGATTATATTTGAATATTAATGAATATTCTCTCAATGTGGTATTTTAGAATATAGGACTCACCGTGGCGGCGATCTTGCCTTTTCACCACTAGTTCGTGCTCGATTAGAAAACATAGGAAGCACAAATGCTTGAGATTATTGTTACCAACATTTATGTATATGAACTCGCCAACTGCTAGATTAGGTAACTTTGAGAGGAGAATTAGAAGCTTCCTTACAACTATAAGCACACCTATAAGCACACTTCTTTAAGACTCGCTTCAAGGCAACGTGCTGAGAATGTGTACCTCTATTGGTGGTTGAGGTCAAAGTCAAAATCATTGACCTCAACCACCAATAGAGGTACACATTCTCAGCACATTACAAATGTTCAACACAGAGAATCTTGAATTACCTGTGAAGAAATCCAAATTGAAGTCACGAACACAGCTGCCTTGTACGCGTGGGCGCACACCGACTACGGTCGCTCGTACAAGCACGTGTGACTTCCGCGTGGCGGACCGATGAGTGTCAAACGGAGCGCTGCACATTCTGTCAGTTAGCCACAATGCTGGATGCACTCGCAGCCTGTTACGCCCAATCACGCTATTGCGATGCACTTGTTGTACACTACCTATGGCAAGTTGATATAGTTCCTTCCTACCTCTGCTACTATCATGCTTTAGCTACATATCATCTCACTCCATTTTATCAGGTTCGCCGAAGGGACCGTTCTTGTACAAATTAAATCGGTGTTTTTAAAGCAACCGTTTTCTAACACCGATTTCGTGAAAATCTAGCCTTTCTCTATCTAAACCGGTTCAATTCAGATGGAAGGCTAACACATTTGTGAAGGGAAAGCCATCACTGCTTCGAAGATTCCGAATTTTAGCGTGATACGATTGTCTAGCGGAAATAGTCGTAAAGAAAGTGAAATAGTATCCGTTCATGTTGCAACGCGGACAGATTTGAAGGCAGAGGGCCACCTCAGATTCGTGGTTGAGAAAATGGCAGATCCTGCATCTCCACGACACGCTGAATCCAGCGGTATAGGTAAATTGTCTCGAAATAGTCTTTAAACCTGTCTTCATGGACGGAGTTTGTAACAGATTGCTAACCCGAGTTCACGTGTGAAGCCGTTGATCTTATCGATTGAACACGTCAAGACTCGTTGACCAACGCAGCAGCCGTGGTAGGCAGCCAGCACAGCTTGGAGCGAGCTCCAAAAATGTAGCCGGTTCGATTCGAAAATGAGGCCTTCTCCGCTTTTGAGCCTCTTGATGTACATAACTGGGATCAACATGGCGAGAAGGTCTGGGATATGTCTATACCTCCAACAGGCACGATGACGTGGACCCCTGCCTTTAACTCCAAAAAGATGGAACCAACGCTGTCAATTCCAAAATTGAGCAGTTGAACGCATAAATGAACATAAAAAAGAAGAATAAAATCAACGGACTAGAAAAAAACTAGCAAGGAAAGAACAATCTAAGAAGAACTGATGAAACAGGACCAAGTAATAAATCAATCTCAAAGAAGAATGCAATGAAATGAAGGTTCAAGGAAGCGCGACCTGCCGTTCTTTTATGCTCTAAGATCTCACTGGAACTGAACGCGATGGAGAACACAGTGAACTCATTGCAGTATTTTGATGGCACTAAAATTAGCGTTCAGCCGTAGAAAGAGGCATCGACTACACTGCTTTTTTCATGTTGCTTTTTTCACTACTAGTGCCACAGTTGTTCGCTTATAACGCATGGAATAGACAAAGAATTATGAGGCAGATCTACATGAAGAATCACTCTTGCTCAATTTTTATTCTCTTTATCTCCGAAAGTGTGATAAGTGTGCGTATGTCATGTGCCGCAAAACAAAAGTGAATACTGAGGAAAATATTATAAGATGAAACTCTTGCTAATCGTGCTGTTTCAGGAATGCATGGGCGGCTTAGCCTACCTTCTGAATACGTCCGTGGTGCAGTTCTCAAATTGGCCTATCGCCGACGGTTACATCACTTCGCTAAATGTGCCAGCCAATCCGAGTGCTATCCCAAAGACAGGTAGGTATCCATAAGCTTGTGTCGTTTTTGCTTTCCTGATGTGCGTTAAATGAAGTTTCATTCGCTATTTATATCTGCAAAAATTTCGAATCTTAGAATTATTTGGCATTGAATTTTCTCAAAATAATTTCTTTGCAAGCAAAGATATGGCTAGGAAGCGTAGTTCAGAAACGACACCTCGCACCGCATATTTCCACTTACCATTCTTACAAATAAATGAACACGTGTCTTGTCTATGGAGGGTAGGTCATCCATACAAAATTTTATATGGATGACCTACCCACGATAGACAAGTCGCACGACCTTGTGCTAGATATCTTGATGAACAACTGGCGTGATCGTCTGCACCCTGCATAACCGCCCATCTGGTGCACCGCGTTGCACCATCTACGCAGCGCGGCAGACCAGCTCGTCCCTATGATTGTTGGGCGTTGCCAGTATTGATGTTACGCTTATGTTTGGTGCCACGCTGATGTGAGCATTGCGGAATGAAAAGAAATACCAGCTTGCTGAAGAACCACAACTTCCAGCTGGTATGCCGCGCCGCTTAGGAGCTGCGGCGCATCATCTAGATGGGCGGTATTGCGTGATGCAAAAGTGACCGGCAGTGTACGTTTTTCAAGGAGACGTTTGTGAAGTTTGTAGACGTGTTTAAAACTGCCTTTTCTCACTGTGATTATCGGCATGTAGTACAATTTCTTTTCTTCTAAATTTACTACATGAATGGTTTTGCAGAAAATTAATTTAAATCGCATTCTAAACGTTATAAAGCAATTTTATGGCCCAAAAATCTCTGTTTCGACTGTTTTACTTGAAACGGCTTATCTGGATTAGCATTTGATTAAGAGAACGGATAACCATTCGTCCCAAGGCTGATCAATCCACTCATTCATCGAAAAAAGGATGTCCATCGTTAACCTACGTATGATAACCAATGTGCAGCCCTTCTCAAAAATGACCGGATTCCGTGGCTACAGAAACGCCTAGGGACCTAAGCGATGGATGTGGGGATAGCATGCTCCAAGTGAAAGGGTCTGGTAGGTACCGCCGCGATTGTGTGACTTCAACAATACATATATGTATGAAAACGCACGCGTGAGCAAAGGAGAAAGGTGGTAGATCTTTCGCTCACAAGCAGCGCTGGCAACTTTCACCGTTACAACGGAAAATCGCTCAACGTGTTCCACTACATGGTTGCGGTGAAGCAAAACACCAACACACCACTTGAGCCTATCGTGAAGCAAAGATTCAACGCAATTTTATATGGAAGCTGTTGCTTCGTATAACAACGAGGTGGTTTTTGTGCGTTAAACATGGGCAAATTCTATAATTTTCAAAATAGCTCCCGATTCTGCTACAGAATGCATAACAACATTAAACGGGGCATACTCCAGGTTGTTGTCGTTGTTTTCTAGTTGTGTAGACTGTGTGCAATCTCGCTGGTTTTCATTTGAGTTCGATGTGAATTTTGATTAATTTCATGCCACACCCCTCACATTTTCTCCCAGAGTTGTGGCAAAATCATCAATGTGCAGTCAAACAAGTGAGCTGGAAACATGTAAAGGTTATTCTCACAAAAACAAGGGGCATTGAACAGCATTGACCTGTATTATAAATCGTTTCAAGTAGCACATTATATACTAAACACGAAGCTTATTAAGAAATTCAATGCCGCACGTCAATCCTCGGTAGTTCTCGCGTTATTTACCACTTTCTGGATTTACCTGGAATTTAAAAGAAATCCGTTGGTCGATCAGATTTAACCAGAATTCGCGGAACATTTGAGCTAGATACGCCGACAGTTTTAGAGGCTGCACGATTACCCGAGATTTAACCGGAAACCGGCGGAATTTCGAGAAATACACGATTTATCCGAAGTTTCTCAGGAAATCAAACGGGCACCACGGGGGTAGAGCTACCAGATTTTTAAACAAGGACTGTACTTATGTTAGCCGAGTTATGTTAGTGATTGTATACATCCTATAGACCATATTCAACTATTCGTTGTTAAATTTGAGGAGCAAGAGCTAAACACTGTCTAGGCGATAAGCTTCCGTCTACGTTCCAGAACGTTTTATTCTGAATAACTACGTCACCCGGTGGACATCCGGATTATACTATGAGCAGTTGGCGAAAATATACTATGAGCAGTTGGCAAAAATGTCGAAATTAAGAACGGGAATCACTCCAGGAGCAATTGCCGACCCCATTAATATCATGTGGCCGTGTTTATACTTCATCGCGGCGCGACCATCGCCCACATGCAAACTGTTTAAAAGCAGCTGCTCATGTTAAATTATGGGAATTACGCACATACTACGACCACGCTTATTCTCGCCGTGCGGTGTGGTGGATTTCACTTGCGCGTAGATTATACTTCTCAAAAAAATAGGCGATGGACGGAGTATGCATAGCGTTTTCTCGACGTTGTAGGCTCGGACTTGCCGTTGGTCCCTTTATTTCCCAGCTATTTCAGCTTACAACCTACTTAACTTCGGTACCCGTAGCGTCGCGCACGTTGTGTTCATAGCCACGATGCCCGCTTAGCGGTGAAGTATAAACAGCGTCTATATCCTGGTCTATGCAGATGAAATATGTAGCTTCCGTTGGGGATAGATCACACAGAAGTAAGGGGTAACATCATACCTGGTAATTGCTCCCAGTTTCAAGTTGACTTACTCTACCACTAATATTCTCCGCATACTACTGAGAGAACCGCCTCTTGTCAAGTGCATTATTGTTCTACACCCCCCCCCCTACCTTTCAACCCCTTTCCCCTTACCCACATCCAACTAGTATTATAGGGCAAAGAAGTGTAATAAAAGAATTGACGAAAACAAACGGCAACGAGTAGTCAGAGGTACGGCCCCATCCAGTTTGGCATTTTCAATAAGTACAATGCCAGTCGTTCTTGGATCGGACTGCACTTCATGTTTATTGTGAATTCTTGTGGGGTGTGACCTTGGCCTGAGTGAACTGTGGTGCTCGAACTTAAGTGCCACTTTGTTTCGTTGCCCTTCTTTGCACCATTAGGCAGGATACGCACGTGTGGTAGAATAAGGTAATGGTGCGGTCAGGTTAAACTTGACCACATGGACATGAAGTGCTTAAGATAAGCGTGTACTGAGAAGGGAGTTCGTGTCTTCACAAACGAAGTTATAGAAGTTCATGTGCAGCGATGCGAATTTCCATCAAATTATGTACTTGGATTTTGACAGAAACCCTCCCACTGAGTGTTCCCAAGTCTTCTTTATTGGAACGTGTAATTTCATCTAAGAAAAAATTGCCGAGATTTCTAGATATCCGAGAAAGCCCGTAAGGACTACCACACTTCATTATTCCATTTGATTCGAGAAAAGGTCCCTTGTGCCTTGCAGGATTGGACTAAAAGGCAAAAGTCGACAATGCCCGTTCAGGAACGTTGACCGCACCTCATACATACATTTCCTAAAAATTAGTAAGATAAAAGTGCCTGAAAACCAAGCTGACATAATCCCCACAGACTGATAATCACCCTTTTTCTTTGAACAAACGAGGAGCTACTACAACTCGTTCTCTTCAGATACGCAACTGTTAAAAGCAGTAGCCCTAAATTCATTAATCTAGAAAGCATAAGAAGTGACGATTTGCTGCTCTGAAATTTTTCGCAGTAGATAAGGATTATTGATCAACAGGGATTTCTGAGCTGGGATACGTTTAGGGAACCAATGAAACAAAACTGAACAATGCTTTTTTTCATTCAAAATGCAACGGTTCCGGGATGATAGTAATTCGTCCGAAAGCGGCAATTAGTAGACAACTTTGAGTAACATCCAAGCCCAACTTAACATTTCTCAAATATTCATAGACATAAATAGACATGTGGTTTGTTAGCCCAAGAAGTGCTTCCGGTTGGACTTTGTCCGCTATTGCGGGGGTATAGGCCGATAGGCTGGTTCGATCGGAGAGGGTGTAGGTTTAATGGCGCGATTCCTCGGGTGGCGCTATAGACAAGCTGAGTCTGGGGCGTGCTACTACCACCCGATTACGTTCATGCGTCGGGGTTTGCCTGGATAAGCCTGATAGAACAACTCGTCCACCTGTGCGATATTATCCTTAAATGGAAGACAGCGTAGACTTGCAGATACCTGTAGATACGTAACGAATCCCTCCCCCTGCAATTAGGTTCCCCTTTTATATGCGCTGCACTTTTAGGGTTCTGAAGAAATTTATCTCTACATAGACCAACTTGACGTTATGTTGAAGTTAATAGGAGTCATTCCTAGCGCCCCCAGACATCACAGGAACTCCAGAAAGCCACAAGTTTGGGTAAATCAATTATCCAACAGTTTGAAAGATCTACATATTGGAAGTATTGTATTTGTTCGGATGTTTTATGAAACTTCCTAACAGACTATCCATTGGGCTTCCGTAGAAATTTCTTTGTTCTAACAGTTCTTTTGTCCACATACTCTGAAGACGACAGGTACAGCTAGTTCAACGTTCTTCTCTACGCTCGGATGATGCCTGGATGGACGAGTTGCTCCGTCTGGCAGATCCAGGCAAACCGCGACGCGTGACTGTATTCGGGTGGTAGTAGCGCGCCCCAGATCCAGCCTGTCCATGATGCCACCCAAAGAAACGCGCCATACGACCGCCTCCCCCCCCCCCCCCCGATCGGAGACAGTAGCGAAACATCGGAATGGAATTAGCTACACCGCATACTTATCAGAGCTTACAGAAGAAGGTGTAAAATTAGATCGAAAAGGGCCGATACCATTGCGGTCGCAATTGCAGACAAAGTCCACCCGTAGGCATTATCTGAGCTAATAGACTGTAATCTTATTATTTTCATTTTTCTTTCGTTGCCTTTTTCCTAATGTTTTCTCACCTGACCTTTTTTTGTGAAAGTGGTCTGTCATGACGAATAAATGAATTAATAAAATAAGTCTAATAAAATGAACAAATAAGTAAATAATTTGATATGCCGAATCTGGAAGAAATCTAAATGAGCTGTCCTGTTTTGATTTTATCACAGTTCACCAGTTTATGAGGTATTTAACGCGATTTGTTTCAGGAACACCGTACAGTGGCTTGGGAATGTCATTTGGTGAACGAGTGGAAAACCTTTTGTTTCACTGGGTAATCATTATCACCCGCATCATTCAAAATCACGTGTTGAGCAGGATGTTCGCTAGAAAAGGATTTCCTGGGGTAAGTACACAGTTCCAGAGGGTACCCTCTGGTGATATCCTAATATTTGCTTGTGTTTATGGACAATGCGTTTGGGATTGATTACATTGAATGCAAAATTCAGCCCCGTAGTTCCGCTGAATTGCCATTTTGAATTCTTTTGATGGATTCTAGTACAAAGGTCCTAGCTCCCTCCCATGAATTGACACATTCAGCGTAACACACGTCGGCAATCTCGTGAAGCAATATAGCTTTGTGAAAAAGATGACTTGTTGAAGAACTTGAATACCAGAGTTGAATTCCTGTCATTTACCTGGGCTAATTCTCGAAACCTATGGAACTAAGAAGTGTAGCATTTACCTACAGTTGTGGCCACATATTCAGCACGGTGCCAATTTTGGGCGATCAATAAAAAAATATAAAACCTGTATTTCAAGCTTGCTATGAGCTATCAGGGTAATATTCTAGGATATGGTGAGGCATAGTCTTCTTCCCCTTATATCTACTCTATTCCTCAAGAAAAGTGTCTCGATGAAAATGCACTCATTCTTTGCATTAAGACCTCAAAACGCAATACTTCTGGAAATATCTTCATACCTCTGTTACATCATTCTATTGAGTCGAGGCGAAATGCGATTCTATGCTCAAAATTGGTGCGAATTTTGCCATAGTATAATAGTTTTGGCGCGCAGTTGTTCAGGGAAGAGCAATAATGGTCACCATGGCTGAAAAATTGCGAGAAAATGCATTCATAGTGATTGCAATTAGGAAGCATACAGTTCGGCTGCGGATTTTTCTCCGATTTGTCTACTAACATGCATTCAGGTAATCACCGGAAAATTCCGACGCTTGCCATTATTGCCAAATTATCATCGAGATTCAATAAAATGAAATCTTCGACAAATTGAATGGTTTGTTTCTGTCCCTGGCTCTTGCCGGTATGGAGAGCACTCTAATGTCGTTCACAGCAACATGTTGAGAGTAAATTGCTTAATTTTTTCAAACCATTACGCCATTCGGTTTGCGTTCGTGCTGCACAGTTATCAGAGTAGTTTGAGAAAACCGACGAAAATGAAATTTTATTTTTTTTTTAAATCCAGCTCTAACTGAGTCTGTGCTCATGGTGAATAACGATGTTGAAGCTTACATAGAACCGCATGCTCGAACGTGGTTTTGATTGCTCATCCTAGGGCTGAAATATGCCGAAAATTCTGTGGCCCAAAATTGTGGGTGTGCTAAATATGTGGCCGCCACTGTATGTACCACTTCAGGGATATGACTATAGGTAACCATGTGAGATGATTTTTCTTATACCACAAAAGTTTGGACGACACGTCTCCTTCTACTCTGTGTTCGAGAAGGGGAGGGCGGAAGCTTCTTGTTAATTCTGTATGATAAAATGAATACACTATACTAATACGATAGAGTTTGTAGCTATATTACGTATTTATTTACAATAGTTACGACCAGTGAGGGAGAACGAAGCAATACAGTGTGATCAGCATAGAATATTTGTAGAGATCCAAAATGTTCCCTTTGTCCACAGAAGCCGCTACAGAATCCCTGCCATTGTTTGGTTTTGTCGCCTATCGCATGCCTCCCACGAATATCCACATCTTTAAGTTTTTTCTCTTAAGTTTTCTGTCTTTTCCAGGTAGATATCATCAATTCCGAAGCAGACAGAGCCATCTATGCTGGTCGATCGGAATTCCTGTTTGACGTTGTTCGGCCAATAAATAATCGTGTGAAATACTTTGGAAGCAACATACAAATGTTCGTTCGAAGTACAGTATCGACCATTTGTTTAGCCTCGCTGAGAGACATTTGAATGAGTTGAACCTTTATATTTTTAGGAATCCAAGCGATTACGTGACTGTCATCCCTGAACTGCATGGGAACCACCCGGATGTAATCCATCCTCGTCATGAAACCAATTGCCGGCAAAGCATCCAGCTAACGAACAGCACAGCCCATCTTCCCTTATCCCTATCAGACTGCTTGTGTCAAAATGGTTCTGTGAGCCTTGGCGCTACAAATACGTCCTCCCTACCTGTTAGAAGAGCAAATCTTTACATGGAAGTGGATAGAAACAGCGTGCAGGAGAGGTTTTCTGCCATCTCCAGGCAGTTTCCTGAACTCGACTGGCCCTCTCTGACTAGCGAGAAATTCATACTAGTCAGCTTTGGTAGTGTAGCCCAGGTGAGAGACGTAATACACTTGCAGATTTAACAAATTTTAATTTTGTTGCTCAGGCGCACTACATGCCTTTGCATCTCGTCCGACAAATCTTCACTGCCTTCGCACAAACTCCTTATAAAGTGATCTGGCAAACGAACTCGGCCACAGAATCATTGCTATGGACGCGGAATATAAGCGTGCCCAGGAATGTTATAATGACCAGCTGGGCACCGATTAAGGAAATGCTAGGTTGGAATTTAAAGGTTTTTTTTTGGTGGTGATGTTGAAGATGTTCGCTAAAACTTCCCGATTTCAGCACATCCGAATCTTCAGTATTTGATCTGCCACGGAGGGATTAACACAATCAACGAGCTGCTGCTGTTTGGGGTTCCTGTGATTGGGGTTCACTTGCAGGTGCTTATTTTTTTCTGCCATTGATCCATGCTGAAAGAATGATCATCAAGATTAACATTATAGCTCCATTAAAAGCTCTGCAAACGAATAGAATTACAGTGAACAGCAATGGCTGTGGCCTGTCCACGGCCTCGAGAAGGATGCAGCGCGACCGCACCGCGCGCCCTGGGATCGGTGTCGTTTGTCGTGCCATTTCTATGATCTCTTCCAACCGATTAGGTCAAAAATCCCTAGAATCGGGTATAAAAGCTGCTAGAAATGGGCCAACAGCAGCAGAAAACATTGTTTATGGCGCGCGCGGCGCGGTTGCGCGACGTCCTTCTCGAGGCCGCGGATGGGCCAACGCCATTGACGTCCACTGTAGGTATGGGGCCCTCCCTCTAGGATTTTGCGCTGGCAAGTTAATTAGCTATTGCTACACTATATTCCTCGAAATGTACAGCGGTTTTGGTCCCTGCCACTTCTTTGATACATATCGATTGCGGGCGACGTGTCGCTTGCGCTGTCGAAATAGTCGTCGACAACTAATCGATTCCTACTAAAAACAGTGTCGCACCTCAGCAATCAAAAGCACGTTCACGCTGCGTACAATAAGTGGAAATGCCGATTCGTTTTTCGCGGGCACGGAAAACACGCGGCGCGGCCGCACGCATGCGTTGAAATCGCCGCCCTTGCGGCAAATTAGAGTTTTTTGTGACTTTTCACCATATTTGTTGCTAATTATCAAGAAAAACCGACTAACTATGGAGAAAACCTTCCGGTTTCTTGTCGCGGAGAGTATTCCAGTGGGAGAGGCGCGGTCGTGCTACGTGCTTCCCATGTCTGCGAAAACGCACCATCATCGACACTCTCTTTGTATAACTTAGCCTATAGAACAGTATACTGAAAAGTTTTCTACGCATGTGCATTTCTTCGAAATACACTAATAGCAGGTGTCAACATAAGTCCTAGCGCTTTTTTCAGTTGTGATTTTTCCGGCCCCACACCCATTTTTTCGTAACACGCACTATACCGCCTGAAAGCGCTTTCTTTCTTCTACAATATTTTCACCAAGTGTTTTCACAGAACTACTGAAATACCTAGCTTCTATTCTTAAAAAAAGAAGCGCCAATTCAAGGAAAAATACCATTTCCTCCTCGTATTCGATGGAGACCAGAAATCACCTAATACTGTGTAAACGTGTAAGAAGCTGTGTAGAATGTAAATGCGGAAGAACATCGTCAATTGAATTGTTGGAGGCCAGTTTGACGACGCTGCCGAGGGTTGGGTCTGATCGTATCATGGGGTATGATGGCTGAACCTTGCTATTGGGTTCTTTCAGTAAAATCTTCTTCTTTTTCTTCTTTTCCTCTTCTTCTTTTTCTTCTCCTTTTCTTCTTCTTCTTCTTCTTCTTCTTCCTAGCCTGTTTCCGCACAGCGTTCGCTCTACATTCAGCTTCCATCAACGTGTTGGAATCACCTCACTTACTTGTGGGCTCTGGATTTGAAAAATCGCTGATGATCAGTCTTCCCTACCCAGCACAGGTCGTTCGAGCAGTATTGATGGCCTTCTGAACTTCAGCGGAATGCCACGATAGGCAGTTGTTGGTTATGTTGTTCACTCACTGGCCCAGGCTTAAAACTTAATCGAATTGCCGTTCTAGAAAAACTCCCCAAAACAATCTTGTAGAACAAGAATGGCGCTTCCAAATCGTATCCGACTTGTACCCGAAAGCTGACAGAAATGTGGAGAAAAGTGCATCCAAAAAAAGGGCAATGACTCATGTTAATATCAGTGATGCTGCGATGACGTTGTTTCAGCACCGATTTCTGTCTCATCCACCACCATTTCCATTTTGATAGTTTCTGATAAATAGCAATTTTGTCCAGGCAGTAACCTATTCTATATAATTTCTCGTTTTCAGGGTGATCAAGGGTCAAACCTTAGACGACTCACAGATCTGGGAGCAGCTGTGATGATCTCAATTGCTCGGATCGCCCAAGGAGAGCTTCCACGCACAATGAGGAAGTTTGAAGCAAACTTAGAGAGGTGGGTTGGCAAGATACATATTTTGCTGTACTACCAAATGGCGTGACACTAGAAAAATTAGGGTTCCGTTCATAAAGCAGAATGGGGTGACTTCAATTTCAACTCGTCCCACTCAAATTCAAATTCGCATGCACACGTGAGATGAATTCGTGCGCGAATAAATGCGAGTTGATCGTGATGGGCAAGCTGAGCGTTTGATTAAACCAATCGCAAACACATTGCCCACCCACTTTTGCCTCATCGTGACCCACGCCCTGAAATTTAACTACATTCACTTAAAGGCAGCACTCACGGAAATTTTCATATCTGAGGTTTTGATCATTTATGAGCCTTAGCAATAGTTCTAACAATTTGGCGAAGTAAAAGCGCGGAAAACTCAACCGTTTCTGAGATATAATTAGTGAAATGTCCAAGATCCTGGATCAGCAGGATCAGCGTAGGGTCGTTCGATGGAGTTGTGGCGGCAATGGATCGTTGCTGCCAGCTGATTTGGTGGTTAGCCATTTCTTTGCTTGTTATTGTAAAGCTATTTCTTGCTCCTTAACTCTCCTTTTTGCACTACTTAGCATGATGATTTTTTTACCTGTTACTTCACAAGAAATGTGCTGGTTTAATTACTTGTATGGTTGATCTTCGCCAGTGTCGCGTTTTGAATTTTTTCACTGCTCAGAATTTGTTCTAGAATTCATTGGTGGTTCTTCTACATCTTGACTGGTCAGACTATCTTTTCCAAAGTTTGTTTTCTGACATAAACTTTAGGAATGCCGTAAAACATGGCCAAAAACCTCTTTCGCCCGCAAAACAGCTGACAAGAAAGGCAGCGGTATTGACTTTTTTGGATCGGTCCACACCGAGCAGATCGCGCAACTCGGCCCAATCTGCTCGAAATCGATGAACTGAGGGTTCCACAAAACAGGGATTTTGGCGGTTTTCACTGTTTTCAGCATTATAGCAGTGTTAAGCGCACCCGATTACCCCGAACTGTACCGAAATCACGAGATCGAAAATTTCCGTGGGTGCTGCCTTTAAATAAATATACGGTGCATTACGTATTTGTCGAATACCCCACAATTTTTTCACAATCGGCTTTAGTACAGATAGCGGCCAAGATTACGCAGAGCTTGTGATATTAATGTGAAACTCAAATCTCGAAACCCTTGTGAAAGAGGTCATGCAGTAATTTTCATTCGTTTCACCACCATTCCCACAATGAGGATTGTGTAACTCTGATTCTGCAAACTTACCACCAACCCTAAAAACATCAAATTTCCTGGCATGTTAATCAAATCAAATTCGCAGTAGATGCAGCATTGTAAAGTTTTCAAATATTTCCCATATGATGTGCTCTCTGGTTACTTGGCAAATTAGACGAATACAGGTGCACTAGTTCCCTTGCCTTTCAATGTCACACAAAAATAATGAGTTGTCCCATGCAAGAACTTGCATGAGATAATAGCAGCGCTCTGGTAAACATCTGTGTAACATACCAATTGCATCCTTTTCGACTAGTACGAATAAATTACCTTGCAGAGTGGTTCAAAGCAATTTCATCAAAGAAAGATTGCTCTTATGAAGGAAGGAATGTTTTCATGCTTTAAAGAATAATAAAGTAGTTTAAACTACTTGTGTTGATCCTTCCCTTGAAATAGCCTACATGTACCACTTTCCCTTGCGGTTATAGAGGCTCTTGAGTGCGTACGGAGCCAAGATAATGCTTTTAAGAGGAAGTTCCATGCACAATTAGGTGTACTATTTTCTCTAATGAATCTGAGAACAATTTACCGAAGCAAATGCTTCGCTATTCCGCAACGAGGATCTTTCCATCGATTTGTGCAAGGCAGCGAGACCTCTGCCGTCGATGAGAGGAGCAGAAAATATCTCATTATATCAACACAAGTATCTCGATTTGTCAATCATCAGCAGCTGAAAGTTAGTCATGCTGGTTTAAATTTTAGTACATTGTCCTACTATTAGCACGGTAAAACCTCAAATCTTTCTCTAGTCTTGCTCTACTGAGTGAAGCGAACACCAAGCAAGACTCAGAACCTCTACAAGTATTAACTGAAATTGTCATCATTTCAGTCTCTCATAATTGCCTCTTCCAGACATTGGCAACGAGCCGCTCAGTTGTCGTCGATGCTTGAAACATACCGAACAATCCACAAAAATCAACAAGAGTTCTGGATTGGATGGACATCACGACATGGGAAGATGCTGCGCGATCGAAATTTTCTCAAAATGCGCTATGTCGGAGATAGTGAAAATGTTTTTTGGTGTGCTGTTGTAGCGATTTTGATAGGGTTGTTTACTTTGGTTCTTTCTTAAGGAGCAATATACGAGTATGTAGTACTTTGATCTCCTCCTGTTAATGGCTGGTATTTATTGACTAGTTCGTTTTGAAATTCTTTCTAATCATTCAGTCTTTTGTGAGAAACACTTATGTTGTTGCGTCGCTTCTATTATGAATATTAATAACAATATGTAATCAAGGGATGAGACTTTGCTTCTTTTCTATTTATGAGAATAATTCAAATAGTAATTAACCGTTGAAAGAAGTAAATAAATGCATACCCAAGAGAAAAATTTGGCGGAAATTGAAAATACCTTGGAAATTTTGAGAAACTGAAAGGAAACCATGACTGTCATCAAATTCACGATATTTCTACTTAACGAGAACACTACAAAATTCTTGATATGTGTATCTCCGTTCTCCCTTGATTACACCACCGGAAAGCTTAGATAGTCCAATTAATGAGAGGTTTATGCTGTCACATCACTTGTTATAAGTCTGGGGAGTTGAGTTTGTGGCCGTTTCTCTTACTCTATGCTGGTTTTCTAACCACAATTCTTATTATTTGCGTCAGTCGTTGATGTGGTTTCTTGCTGAAATTAGGCCTAGGTCCTCCTGTGCTGTTAGGTCCACAGAACGACAAACTCTTTTCATCACTGCGTCGCTCCTATGTAAGTAGTTCGCCTTCGTTTCTGAAAATTTTCATTATTCCAGTTGTGGGCAAATGCATGTCAGTGCCTTACCATGGTATCGAATTTGGACATTCAATGGTTGGATGGATTCTTGACAACAAGTAAGGGTAATGCTGCGACCCACGACCCACTCTTACCAGCGCAGCAAATACGATTGTAAGAGGATAACCGATGGGAAGCTCAAAATGTGCTGAGATCATACTACAAAGTAAAGCCGTGCTGAGTGTGACCAGCACTATAGCTTGGTAAGGCTATATGATTTCCCTTCCCTCTGTATTTGAATCCAGGGCTACGTGATCGGGTAGGGACAGACTTCAGAGGATTAAAGAGACTAGTAGAAATGGGCCGAAACATTCGTTGTAGGGCCCTGACCGTTACGTAATTGATGTGATCTGCAGTGGTAATACACCAAATCGCTCTTGGCACGTGTCCCTGAGTCCATGTGTGATCCGAGCAGTAGCTGCACTTTCGAATCATAGAGCAATCGCTATGAGGACATCATCCTTAGAAGCGTCTCCACTTTCGCCGACGCTGTGAGGGCTCGTCTCATCTTTCCGAAGTTGGGCGTCGCTACGTACGCTCGTTTTGAGAAGCACATTCTGACAAAGGAGAATCTGGCATCTGAAGTGTTCCTGAATGGAACCGTGAGGACACTAAAGAAGCCATTCGGCACAACATTTGCAAATTTGCCGGTTGCTGCGCCTAGCCTCGCACGCAGCGTAACGCCAAAACTATCCGCGGCACTTGGCATTTCACGTCACGAAATGCTCGAATTCAAAGATGTCATGCCTGAACGATCGAACTGAATGAGTATGCGGTTTCGCCATTTAAGAAGATCCCGACATCACATCGTGCTCCTCGCAAACGAGAAGACACCTCTACACAGGAGACACTCACAGGGCTTAGTGCCAAGATCCAAAAATTCATGGATATCAAGCAAGATGCCAAGCTTTATCGATGCTGTCTCGTATCAAAACCATAAATACTAATACGAATGAATGAGACTCCCTTCAAATACTAATACGAATGAATGAGACTTCCTTCCCGTAGTTCCGATATGGAAGACGTATTGGGCAAAGGACTGTGACTTCGCCAACAAGAAGTGCCACGACAGTAAACGTATTAGACAAAAGAAGTGATTATACAAGAACTTCACAGTGAAGAGGAAGTCGATTCCCACGCTGAAGTGCGCGAACAACATGGTCAGCAGTTCGTCCAGCACAACCCACATCCGCACGAGCCAATCGTGTCTACCGGCAAGGCGAATGCGGATCAACGGAACCGTTGTTCAGATGCATCTCAGCACTAGTGCAGGCGCCATCTTGTTGATTCACACAGCCTAGATCGCTATGGGTCCCCAGAAGTTGCCGCCACAACTCATTCCATTAGAGACCAACAGTAACAAACAGATAACGTTCGTTTACTTTTCCAATGCAACTTCAACACCGATGGACATGAAGGAACAGAGGAAAAACTGCCAAGTCACAGATACAATTTCATCTAAGTACTGCCTCAGAGGAGCACTTTTATAGTCAACCATTTCTTGGACGCATTCGACTAACTACTCTTCGAATCCAGAGGCGGCGACTCGACATTAGAGGTCGTCACGGATTTATAGAAATCTCTTTGACGCTATTCGGGTCAACGCCGAGGTCCACACCGTCTCAGTATCAATCCAGAAAGAAAGAAGGACGTCTTCATAGCTGGAAAGGGAAGGTGGTACAGGACTTCGATAGTTACGCAATTGATTTGACTAGGGTATTTGATCTACTATTGATTTAGTGTGACCTAATCCGGAAGTTTCTTTAACTGCTCATCTCAGGGTATATGAACCATACTAGTAGCGTTGTATGTATTCGTAATCACTTTCCTCACCGCCTGCGTTACTATTTTGGTTTATTCTAATAAACTATTTTACTACTCCTACCGGACAACCACAACCACAATGACCTACGAAAATTTTTTAGTGTCAATTTGCTGGACATCCAAGAAAATGCACTGAGAACAGTTGGATTACTGCCACGAAGTAATGGTGATCACCAGATGAAAACGACCCCTTGCAAATTGTGTGACCCTTCCACTGTTTCACGGTAATCGCCGCGACATTGGTCGAGCTGCGACAGCGAACAACTTGAAAAAAAGATGGGTTGCGCACAAGCTTATTCCTCGTGGTTAGCAAAGAGTTACCTAAAGGCCTCAAAAACCGTAACTAGCTAAGAAATTCCACGCGCGGCCGCAGTAGGCTGCGTCACCTGACGTGCCCTGCATGTGTAGGCGATTCCCTCTCCTCTGGCTGTGCCTAAGTTTCGTAAGTTGTTTACAGAAATGCAATCAATGAGGCTGGAGCCTCTAAAATTTTATTTTGTACGTAAACTCATGATTTGACATGTTATGTTTCAGTACTCAAAGAGAGTCAAACAACAGAAATGCTCAAGGATGGTCTAACGGAAACAGAGAAACACTTAACAAAAATTCCAAGTGCAGGAGCAATCGACACAAAATTTGCCTTAGAAATACTGGAGCGTGAAGTGAAGATACAATCTTCACAAAAAATTGTTGCCCAACGAGGGCAGCCTTCTATCACTTCTGAAAGATCTGAGAAAAAAGGACAGGTGAAGAGGTAGTTCTTCCACTCTTGTTAATTAGTTCTAGTGCAGCTTTACTTCTAGAGTGTTTTGCGATCTCGAGCCAAACGATCAGTCAAATTTCTTATATGAACTTTACAAGGATCTTTTTCAACGATATACGAAGATGACACCTCGAGTTGCGAAGAAAAGTCGGTTGTTTTCCTGCAGTAGCAGTGCACCCCCACTGGCTTAGTAAGGAGAGGTACAATATCTTACCTATTAATTTAATCTAGCTCTGTTCCATGTGCTATTCGGTTTGAAGGTGGAGAAAAGGAAATGAATTGGTAACTTCATGGGAATAAATGAAATGGAAAAAAGGACACTACCGGAAGGAATCGACAAGTGTGGAAAACTTCTTTGCGGAAAGAACTTCAAACAGGTGTGCATCATCGCACGTACAGTATTCTGAAAGGTCGAATGTTCAAAAACAACCGAACAGTTTTTATAGCCAAATGCCTGTGATTTTTGGGTCCTCTGATGTAAATGCACTACGAACTCGGGCTGAGAACAAGTTCCTCTCTTACTTCCCCATATTTTTGAATCATTTTTGTATTCAATCGATGGGACTCCATTGAGGTCTCACTACACTTTATCACTTTCACTCCAAGCTGAATTGTTGAATCCAGAGTTTAATCGCCGTGGGTGCCAGTCTGTTGGCTTTTATACACCTAAAGAGGCTCGAGGAGAGTTAATGGGGACGCTATTTCTCCCACTTTAAACTGATTTTCGTCAAATGTTTTTGCAGTTCAAATGTGAGCTATTAGATCTACCACAAAAAAAATCTATTTAATGTATTTCAAGAATAACAATATGATCACAATCTTCAAACGAGCATTGCAACGCTTGCAATGAGAGATGTCAGAAGATGGCCTGCTACAGTACTTCTTCATACGGCCACTCAGTGCCGAGCCCAGCGATGCACAAATCTTCCGAAGTGAAGCCACCTTGGAGCAACTATCGATTTCCTTGATAGAACGTTGCGAATTTTCGAGTCTCTAGATATTTCTTTTTTCACATCAGTGGACGCCGCCACGAGAAAGATGCGCAGGCGTCCAGTACAATGAAAATGAAGTCGTCCCAGAACTCCACCGCTGGGACTCACTCGTGGGTGACGTTGTTTGCAAGGCCAGCGATCTTTTTGATACCACAACCCCCCCCCCACGGTGTTTTTTGCCTTTAACTATTCTCCCCCTTCCTCCATGTACCCTGTTAGCTGTTATGATATCAGGCCAACAAGTTTTATTCTGTAAGGAGCGCTTCATCAGTCGGTGGATGCATGTCAACTCTGTTGGACTTAAAGGTAAGGTCCGGTCAAAATCTTTTCCACCCAGGCTTCTTTCTCTCTGGTGTCCAGACCTTTTGTATAGCATGTATCTCAAGTTTGAGAGCTCAGTGTAAGCTCTATCACTAGATATGGAACAGAACATCCGAGGATTACGGTGGCCGTGAGAAAACGCGCGCCAACCGACAAAGGCTGCGCGAGTGCATACTGAACAACGATGGGCGTTCGGATACATACAGCCCAACGGACACTTCGCCAAACCCTTCCCATCCCATCAAACGGACCGCTGGTCGTTTGAATACGAATTTTTCCCTACGACGCCACAACAAACAGCATGTAAGGCGCGTCGTATAACTTCATTTGAACACACGGTCGCCGCAAATCCGCAAACAAAAGTAGGTGATGTCTGAACAAACGCATCATTCCATATGCACAAATTGAAATCAGCCATATGAGTGGGAACCATCCCCGGAAACTGAAAACTCACTAGTATAATAGGTAAAAGGAAGACGAATACCGGCACCGTTACGTTGAAAGAGAAGAACTACTACAAAAAATAAGCATTAAACAATGTTGACAGAATAATGTTGACAGAATAAATCGCTAGGTCAATCTCGGCAGCATTTCAGAGAATATCACAGCGAAATACTGAAAAGGAAGAATATTCGACATTTGTTTCACTGAGAATAGAGAGAAAAGACAACAAAAATTCCATAATGCTGAACAAGAAATACGTGTAGCCGACATAAATAAGCGGAAACAAGTGTCGAAGAAATTCTGGACTGCAGTATTGATTTGAAATTTGTGCGTACAATACACCAGTGGACGGTGGGGCAATTCGTACGCGGATTCGATTCCCCGCAACAATATCCTCGAATTATGCGGGTTTTGCGATGTTTTTTCCAAATTTCGACATCAAATCCGTGTTCAGCGTGTTCAGAAACCTCAGTATGAGTTGGAGTCTTGGAAGCGAAAACTTCCCCGAACGCTGCTTTTAAGTAAGCTGAGAGGTGCTTACTGGTCTCTACTCTGCTAGCAACGGTATTTCTTCAACTTTCTGATCATTTATCTAAGAGCTGACCTCTTGCTCAACAGCGAGTTGATTTTCCGAATCTACTCTGGTATCTTTAGCAAATCCGAGTTCTGCTTCATACAAGGCAATTTATAGTAGCTGCGTGCGTCAGTAACAACTAGTTTAAAGGTTGCGCCGGCACGGATGTTGTGGAAATTATAGGAGAAGGGTTTCTGCCATCGAAACGATGTGTTGACGTCCAGTAGGAGGAGGATGTCTCTAGACGGGTGAACATTAGCGAGAGTGGTGCTCCGGAGCTCAGTTATGGGGAAGATGTCGCTGAACGGATCCACGTCAAGGAGAGTGGTGGCACCGAAGCTCAGTAACAGGAAAGATATTGCGGAGGAGAACACATACACGAATGCAAGGTGAGCGGTCGCGCCCAAAAAAGCCTGAGAGTCCACTGTTAGCCGGACGATCAGGTCAGCGTACCTGAAAGCACAGCTTCCAAGGCTACGAAAAGGAAGTAAATTGAGGTGAAGCAGTGGAATACGTCTTAGTAGACGTGAAAGCGAGAATGGAAGCATCAGTGAGGGCGCAGCCTGTATTGGATAGCTGGCCTCCTTTACCGAGTATACAATTGCTTAGTTCACATAGGTTTTGAATCTTGTATTGGGTATTTGTTGTGGTCGTGATGCTCTTGCTATCATGATCTTCTTCACCCCAAATTTCGTGTCAATTCGTGAAGTCTCGATTTGACCGAAGGGACCCGTAGCTCCAGTACTCTAGTACTCACTCATTCATAGAGTGAACGTAAGCATAACTTTTTTAGGTCACATACTTTTGAAGTGTCCTTCTGAAAACTTCCAGTATTCCTTTATTTCTTATTTCACGGAAGTGAAAAGTGCGACTTCTTCGCTTTGTTTTGAAACAAACCATCCCACAAAAATTCAGAAGAAAAGGCAATTATGGTAGCTAATAGTTTGGAAGTTGAGGAGGATCACGTTATTTACAAAGTTGGAGCGAGTTAGCTATGGAGGAAGCAGAAGAAGATCAGCGTGTGGGGAAAGTGAAACGCAAGCAGCCCGAACATAGTGTAAAAATCAGGCGCCGAGGGCGCCAGTGTAGAGCTGGGGATCATCGTCCGATTAAAACAGTGACAATTACGATGTAACCTTACGCTTTTGTCGAGTTAAAAGAAAACCTACATCATGCCTTGCTTCGCAAAAATGCTAGATTCTCCTACTCTGGAACGTCACACTTCAATGGAAATTCTATTTAAGTCAATCCCACATTCCTGTGAACCTTTTTGTTCTTGAAAATTTCGTGGAGAGCAGGGCACAACAAAAAAGTAACAAAATTGTTAAAATTTCGTAAATGGCCTTTGGCGTTGCGGACGCCAATTATGGCGCCATTGTTGTGAACTCATGTATGATCTATTAGCTCACAGATTGCGCCTGATCCGACTTTGTCTGCAATTACGACTTTGCCCACAGAATGCGTCTGGAAGGAGATTTTAGCGAATGGCAGTAGGGGAACATAAGAATGGAAGGAACCACACCATATGCATATTGAAAAAGTGCAGAAAACTGATCAGTCAGCCGAAAAAAATGATGAGGTCGTAGTTGCGGACAAAGTCGAATCGGGGGCCCTCTGTGAGCTAATGGACTGAGTATTCAGGAGTAGTGGAGAGATGCGCAGAAAGCGTCTAGAGCGAAGATGGAGCAGAGAGTGAAAACCGAAAGTTTGCGTGCAAACATGTGATTATTATTCAAACAAGTTCAGTTTTTTTAGCAATCTGATCCGTCCTTTTTTGTGTTATGTTTCGTATGTTCAACATGCCCAAACGTATTGCGCACGTTTCCTCAAAACTGACAGGTTTGTTTATGATGTCTGGAATTTGTATTACATATTGAGGAAGGCCGAATACTGAAAAAATGTGATGAAAGCTGCCTAATTGCTCACTACAATACAGGAACTGTGTACCACCAAGAATTTTGAAATCATGGGCGTGGTTTACACCTAGGTGAGAGCAAAAGGAGGTTACGTATCTGGGAGCTCGAAATCGCACCTCGTGGTTTACCCTGGTCGTGACACAGCTCGGATGCACTCTTTTTACCTTGGCGGCAACCACATGTTTTTTTTTTCATCGAGGATGTACATGCCGCGTTTACCTGTCATCCTGGGAAATCTTAGAAACAGAACGCTAAACCATCAAAAAGACCTGCACTCCTATAGTATTAGGTTGTCGGCGAAGATTTCCGCCACTTTTGAGCTTCTTTTTCGAATTTATACTTCCTCTTCAACACAATTAACAATTACGCAGGATATGTATGGTAGTTCAACCCACGACAAATATATAGGTTAAAATGACTATCTGCTCGCGATTCGTTTGCCACGCGGATTTCACCAACACACCACAGGCGCACCGTTTACTACCTCAAACTTGGGTAATTAAACCAAATACATGCTGTCACAATACAAATAATACAATACGAGACAAAGCAAAAGCAATACAAGAGAAAATTAGCAATATATGATAAATATATTTGAAACTAAATGAGAGTAGGCGCTTCAAGGTGGGGGCGCAATGATGCGCAAGTGGATGCCATCCAGAAGGGACCAGCCGGCTTCTATTTATGCGATGATGGCCAGCAGCGCGCACCTTTTTCCGCGATGACTGTTTCTGCAGCGCGCTTTTTATCCCTCAGCAGGACAAAAGCTGACTGCCTTAGCTGATACTGCATTTATCGAATCGCGTGAGAACCGCGATATAGGTCGTATTTCCTCGCTTCTTGGAAGCGGTAATGATGGACAGCCGAGTTGCTCCCAAAATACTCTCAGTTCGCAAATTTCGGACGTAGGACTTCACTTTTCGACTCGAGCACAATTTTATTCAAAATTTGAGCGCAACAACCGGAGATATATGACACCAGGATCTCCACTAGAGGCACAAAAATTCTTCACTAGTAATCTGCGTTATTACTTCCACTTTATTGATTATTCATAATTCGTTACGTCATTTAATGGCTTGAGCGGTAGCGCTTTCTCTTGCGACACTACTACCCGCGCAGCAACACTTCCTTCTTCGTACCAGAAACTTCGTGGTTTTCCTACAGAAGCAACTTTCTTCCAGTAAATAACACCTGCCAGAAAATGTGATGACTTAGTTGCAATTCAACGACCACTCTCAAGCCGGTTTGATAGCCCACCTGACCAGGCAACTATTTCTCATTTTCACTGGAAGTGCAAGTGAATGTCGAAGATATCAAATTGCGAAAAAATGTCTAAGGCAGGTGTCATCGATGATTAATGCATTAATTCTTGCCAAACCCTGTCCTACGTACGATACTTTTACGGGGCGTTGTCCCACCTGCTGGTGCCCTCCGTGAGTCGCACTTGCTATCACTTTGCCGGGCGGTGACCAACTAACTGCCTGGGATCTTCCATTGAACGAATGATACTGGCCCTGATCCTCGACTTACTTCGTACTGCAACAGCACTCGACGTTGCACTGTTCCCTCTGACAGGCTGCTACAGTCATGACATTATGATGAAGGATGTGGGACTGGGCATGCCTTCAGGGACTAACATAACGTGGATTCAAATGTTCCTTTACGATTTCGGCTTCGGTGAAATCGATCTGCCATCCAACTGGACACGAATCAGTCTTTGGGGTTATGACGAAGACAGTGAGTTTTTCAGTTAAAAGCCTAACTTTGTCTTAAGTTGATTCTTTTTACTCAAGACTACATGTGCTCACTTATTAACTCTACATTTGCACTTTCGTTATTTATTCGAACAGAACTGGAATCTTATTCATATTCCATGCTTACACCCACTTCGACTATACATTTCTGAAGCAGTGCTGTTTTGGCAAGCTTCGTTTTTAAATGATTAACGAGGCCCAGAAAGTATGGCTGCATAATTTTTCTGAGCTATCATAAGTCAGAAACACCTAATGAACGAGGGAGGTCCCAGTAATTCTGGAAGTTCCGAGATAATTACCCACGTAGAAGGTCCGAGATAGACCACTGGAATTGAGTTCGAAACTAAGACTACAGTCACCATTGTCAAGAATCATGATGCGAGTTGAATAGTCAAGTTCTGGTTTTCTAATTTGATGTTATGTTCCTTTGTTCGTTCTTTCTTGTCTATATGCTTGTGGGATATTACACGGCACACCCGTGAGAGTGTAATAAATAAATAAATAAATAAATAAATAAATAAATAAATAAATCAATAAATAAATCCCATGGATGCCTAACAAGCATGAAGATATCACAGATCCTGGCAAGCATACTTTATATGAACCGGATCTCAGTTCCTAGATTTTTTGATTAGTTTGGTATTGGAGACGAATTTTACTGACGGCCTCGGAGTCACGTGGAAACTGCGAGGAAAGCATTACAATTCGAATTTCTTGGATTGAATTGAATTATTACGTTTCGCCGCCACCAAACCGAAGTCATCAAACGCATATTCATGAGGTACCATGTCATCAACAGCATTGGAAAACCTTTATAATGCGTGCAAGGAACAAAAGTTCATATACAAAGGTTTTTGTCGTTCAAACCAGACTTGCCATCAATCAAAGTAACATCACTGCAATTAAAAAAATTGTCGCAAACAAGTTAATGTCGCGTGTCATATGTAAAGTGTTCGATGGCCACCAAGGAAATATTCTTCAATCTTTTGTCGTTCATGCAACACAAAAAGTAATGAAACACTGTACTAGTTCCGAGGAGAAAAGAAAATATTCCGCATTCTTTTATTGTTCTTACGATACAAAAATAGTGGAACCCAGTACTAGTTTTGGGGAAACATGATTAAACATCCCAATTAACCCAATTTGTTCTCAAATATAGAGACTTCAGAGGCAGCACCCATGGAAATACACTCGGCAATGTTGTCAACAATCCTGCGGAAGTTGCACCGTCGTAGGTACCAGCGTTCGCAAAAAAATGAGAGGCTTTACTTATCTCAATACCTCAACGGGATGAGTTGTAGCATAGCAAATGAATGGGTGTTTTCGCTAACCATCACCATCTTTAAGTGCTTTCATTCCCGTCACCCTCCAGTTCATACCCGGGCAACTCGGCCATCTTTTGCAAACTGCCTAAAGTGCTGGCAACAAAATCCGCACTTTTCTTAGAATTTGTCAAAATTGATCACTGCGTACGTCTTCACTCTACTGCTAGATAGACCTAGGAATTCAGCAAATTCTCTGAGAGCAAAATTTCCGTGGGTGCTTACGTAGGCATCTTTTACGTAGGCATCAATTGTTCCTCGGACCTATACTATTAACCCAGAATCATTGTGAGAAATGAATGACAAACCTGGCGTGATTAATAATAATGATATGAATTCAGAGTAGCACGGCTTGTACTGTTTTTTCACGGTTGTTATTTGGAATCCTTTTTTCTTCTACCTGGCTGATGGATAATGATGTTACTATGAACATAGAATTTATGTTCACCGACGAAATAATGTGAAACACTCGAGAAATCCATAGAACTTAGAACTGTTTATGTGTTGAATGGCTTGCACCTCCATTCGTTCTGCACGCACGTTTGAGACCGACCGTGCCTAAACTTGGCACGTGGTCGCGAGTGAAGTGATCATTCCCTGTGTTCGCGTCACATTTGTGATACTCAGTCAGGGTCTTCCAGCACTCCATTTCAGCTCCAAGTGGAAGATTACGACGAGTTCTGTTCGCACTCAGAAACTCGCACTGTGCGAGCGCTCGCCGCCAGCGCGGACCCTGGGATTGTAGCAGGCTGCTCGCACGGTCGGGAAGGGCCGCGCTTGCAGCGTGATGGGAGAGGGCTCTCGGTTCAATATGTTTGTTGGGTCGCAGATGGTTCTTTTTTGTGAATAACCTATCCAGTGACTTCAAAATATGTTTACGATAGGTATCTGCGATCATTTGCCATCTTCCACTCAAGAAGATGATGGAAGAAGTCTCTATATTGCATGAATGGCGTCTCAAACGAACTTCCACCAGTTGATTTTTTTCCAACTTCTATGGGAGATAAATCAACTGACAAGGGAAGGATACTTGGTCGGTGTGGCCATTCATAGAGAAGTGCATTATACATTGTCTACTGCAGCTTGCGACGCTCATTGCAAATCCTTTTTCAAAATCGGTCAAACTGTTCTCTCTGATATAGAGAGATTAGATGTTCCAGAGTTCCACCAGACTGGGTTATAGCATGAAATGGATGGGTGTTTTGGGTTACAATCACTTTCCCTAAAGGCAGTGTCTCAGCTCATGGGCCGCATTTGAGATTCCCATCTCAGTCGAACATGCGCTAGCCGCTGAGCACAAAGATGTACTCTAGGTTTCGTGGAAACGTCGAAAACCCCATAAGTTACTGGTTTCTTTGGCCGAGAATTTCGAAATTGGACGAGAGGGTTCATTTTGCAGCAAGAGCTTGCTGAGGATGCGGCATGGTTTTTCAACAAGGAAATGTTCGTTTGTTTGATAATAGCTGCTGCTGAGAAGTTCACTTTAGTGTGCAATCTCAGCTTTTCAGCTCCGGGCCCCCTAGTAATCCATCATCCGACCTCTCAATGCCGAGTTGAGCGGTAGGACGAGTTTTCCAAAATGAAACCACTTTGAATCGACTATTGATTGATTGGATTTCCAAATTACGAGATATTTCTTCTCTTCTCATTAATGGGCGCCGTCGCTGAAAGACTGCGCCAGTGGTGATAAACTGAAAATCGCGCAATGCGCAATACACCTGGACCCAATAGCGGGTGAAATGCAGTGCGAACGACTCTGTTGGTACCACATCTTGTCCGTGTTCGGTTCGTCTCATCCGTATCTGACCGGAGCGAACTCTCCATTCATCGTTTATATACGAGTGTCAGGCGTTTTCAGTTCGAAACATGTCGGTTCGAAAAAAATTGAACCATTTACACGAAGCACTTCACGTTAATCGGATATCATGCACGTCAACTCAGAATTAAGCTTAGGTAGCTCGGGAGGTGCTTATCGGCCACTCCTGTGATGATAACGCTATTTCTTCGATTTTATTCTACTCAGAGTTGACCTCTTTCTCAACACGTAGTTGAGTTTTTCACTGAGCTCCCATGATTTCGCTGCCAACTCTGAGTTCAGCTTCTTATCCTGATACGTATGAAGTGAGTGGACGTGGAAGTAACCTAGCCAAACTCAGAGTTGACATTTCATTTGAGTTCACCTGAGGTTTAGGGGGGTTTACTATGGGCCTCGCTTTGCTAGCTTCTTAACAAGGAGACTCGTCCGCTCCTGTATCTAATTTTGCCTTTAAGGTGGGGGTTTTCCATGATGTTTTCAGAAAATGAGCCCATCATTGGAATCAGCGCCTCGAGCTACACCTGAATCTATGGATATCTCGATACCCAACATGAGGTGAGACACTGCTTTAAAGGCAGCAGGAGCTGAAATCCTCGACTCCGAGCTGAGCTGTGGGTGATGAAGTGCAGATTCAGCACATCATAAATGTGAAACGAACACAGACAATGATGGCTTACCTGCAGAGAAAATGGAACATTCGTCGCGAACATGCCTGACCGTGTTCGTGCGCGGACGAGTTTTCCCCGGCGAAAGGCACTGCGGCGCGAGGTTTTGGCCGAGTCCCGCTATGAAACCCTGTGAATTGAATGCATTTCGTTTTCCCTTTGCGCCAAACCACGCACCGCAATGGCTTTTGCGCCGGGGAAAACTCGTCCGCGCGCGAATACGGCCAGGCGTGTTCGCGACGAATGTTCCATTTTCTCTGCAGGTAAGCCATCATTTTCTGTGTTCGTTTCACATTTATGATGTGCTGAGTCTGTACTTCATCACCCACAGCTCAGCTCAGAGTCGAGAATTTCAGCTCCTGCTGCCTTTAAGAGAAAGATCGCTTTCGTCCCCACCTCCGCCCATTTGAAGCCAACTCGGCCAGCGTTCGCAAACGGGCCGAACCAGTGGCAACGAAAACCGCCTTTCGCATAGGATTTGGGAAAAATGACCATTGCGTCCGTATTCGCTAGCTAAATCTAGGAATGTAGCAAGAACTGTGAGAGCAAGAATACCATGTATGATGCCTTCGAGCTATCTATTACATATCGCTAGACCCTATCAATAACACTTTCTGCAAAGGTATTGTATTACAATAAATCTTACTACTCATTGAAGGACATGAAAAAGACCACTTCCATTTTTGTAATTCATCACCTTTATATTTAAGGGCAAAAACTGGAGATAATGAACATTCCGTTCATAGTAGTAGGAGGACTACTCCTTCAGATGTTATCAAATACTCAGGTAAGGCATTGAACAGCAGTGGTGCAAATGCCATTAAGTCAACAGCATGGCTATGATTCTGTGTTTGCCAAATAGATCCTGTGGCCAGCTATTAGACGCGATTTTGACTTGCATATATTACAGGCTAGTTATCACCATCTCGTCGCACACCATCTCCGAACGATCTTTGAAAACAAACTTTTTTGTCACGACGCTCATTCAATCATCTTTTAGTAACTGGGTTTCTTTGCGCAATTAGAAACCGGTTTAGTAACCGTCATAGCGCCTGCATAGACGAATATAGCTACCGTAGAGTTGCGATATTGCCAAGAAAGGGTTAACTGGGAATAGACCACACATGTTCTCTACCTAGTTGATGAAGTGACAGCGGACTCTTTGGGGCATAATGAGAAACCGCTCCCTTAATTCTCGTTTTCGTGAAGTCCGCTGTCACTAGCCATGACTTATATGTATTCTATCACCTACTTTGACCTTTTTTTTTTGCTTTTTCATATGTGTTGTGTGTGCGTGTGTGCACGAGAACCAGTCATCAAAAACGGAAAATACCTACACCACCGTCTTCAGCGCGCTCAGTTATGTACCAAAATGTGGCAAATTTTGATTTTTACCTTGATTTACAGGGGTTTCGGGCCACTTTTGTCATGTGCAGACATGTTAATGGCTGGCAGTTTTTTTCACCACGGTCGGAATGAATGAGATAAGCTTATGACCACAGTACCATATAAAAGGAAAGAGACGGATAGTATGCCTTTATAACGAAGAGGAGGAACGAGGCGGACGAGGAGGGACACGGGTGAGGATTAGGCCATAGGGTGTGTTAGAGGTGTGTCGTCGCTATGATAAGGATGCTCCAGTGCCCATAAGCGGGGAACGCATGGAGACGGGTCCAGCGGTGTGATAAGGGTGCACCGGCGTCGAAGAAGGGGGAGAACACCGGGATTTGCGCCCAAAACTGAAAAAAACGCCTGGAGACGGGTCCCAATAGTGTGATAAGGGTGCGCCAGTGTTCAGGTCCAACCCCAATTTGTACTCATTTGGTCACTTTTTACTATTCACGTCCACCATAGCGAACCGCATTGCGTTACCACAAGTGGATGGAAACGGACGATCAGGATGGTAAAGTATAAAGTGGTCGACAACAATCAATCATGTCTTCGATGCGTCATTCATTTGACTTCTGCAGCAAAGACTTCTGAATTCTCATTATTCTTAATGGCGTGGTTATCCACTTCAATAGCCGGCGTTTCATCCTTCTATACCATTTTGCACGCAATAACGCACCGCAGATAGAGAAAGGAAGGTTCGTGGGCATGGAACGAATTACCGTATTCGCAACAGTTGCGTCTTTTGCCCCTTCGCTATACGGATTCCCAGCTATTCATATATGGTCATTAATCAATCTTATTTTTCACACATTCTTCAGGACTCTTCTAGTGTAGTTCTAGCACTATAACTGAGATGTGTAGTAAAACAAATCTGCATCTTTCCTGAAAGATTCTCGATCCTTCCACTTTTTATAAATTTGTTTGCCTTTTTACGGAACGTTAACAAACTGGCCAGTTGAACTGTCTTCACGTATCCAATGAAACGAAGGGCATCCTGTCTTTGATGCGCAAACCCGTATTTCGCATTTCTTTTTCTTTTTCTACGATTATGTGCACACGAATTTCCTGAATGTTGCACTTGTCCTGCTTTCCTCTCATAGAACACAAGAAAAGCATAAAATTTCACGTTTATATGTACGTAACTGTGCAGCACCGAACGTGCCTTTGCTAGCATTGTTGATCAATGTTTAGTTCTTTCTCGCTGTATACGTTTCCCATATGTAATATGTGTTCAGGGATCCATGAGAACTCTTCAGCGCACTGTTAACTAGTAGATAAAGAAGGCCCGAGATAGGAAAATTCTGTGGAACTATGTGTGACAGTTCAATTTCCGTTCCTCCAAACCAAGATGATGCCATTCCACATGGTCATCATTAAGGAATGAGAAGCAAAGAGGAGGAGGAAAATCAGCCTGATCGTCCTCGCCACGCTTTCGAGTGATTCGCCCTTCACTACTGGGCGGCGCACCACTCTCGCGTGCATGGACCCTTCCAGTAGCATCTCCCCTATTCCTCAACGCCGGCGCACTACTCTCGCAGCTGTGGACCCGTCCCGTGGTATCCTACCCACTGCTGGACCCCGCTACATCAAATTCGCATCCGTGGACCCGTACAGTGGCATCTTTTCCACTACAGGAAGCTCTCCCATAGCAGTAGCCATTTTCCCCTGATTTCCCCACCGTCCTTGCCGTTTCCCGTCTATCTGGCTCGACCCCTTCTCCCTAAACCATACTCATCCGCACGTTATCCTTCACATGACTTGATGAACATTGGCAAATAAATACCAGGGTCCATCCATTTTCACTGTGATGCAAACAACTGTGGGTCTCCAACCGACAAAAAGTGGACTAAACACCTGTCAATCAAGGTAAAAATGAAAAATTGCAGACTTTTCCTGCATAGCTTGACACGCTGAACGTCGTGATGCAATCAGATTTTTCCGGTAGGGGCTGGTTCTCTTGTACACACAGACACACTGACATAAAATCCAATTGACATTAACAATGATTACGAGATGGAAAGAAAACAAAACGAACTAACTTCTAGCATAGTAATAGATGAAAGCAATCCAACAAGTAAAAAATCGTAATGCGGAAACCCGTAACAAACAGCAATACCAAATACCACCAAAATCCGAGTATCGAATCAAATTGGATAGGGATACCGAATCACAGTATAGCTACAATCACTATCACTTAACTTGTTCCTCAGAGTAAAGAAGGAAAGTGAGTGGTGTTTTATAGGATGTGGTATCGAAAAAAAAAGATTACTGGCAAAGGAAGTGCGCGACGCTAACTCCAGAGGGCAAAACGAAACATTCATTTTCGGAAGCACTGCCCAGTGTGATGTTAACGCATGTAGACCATTTTCACCTAATGATCTTGGGGTGGCTGAAGCACTTTCGAAAGCGCGTCAAATATTTCTCTTTTGCACTGTCATCGAAGTTCTGGCTAGGATTCATGAAATTTCCACCACGCAAACCAACTGTAGCTATGGCGAAGTGGCGGAATAGGTAGCACGTCGGACTATTAGGCAAAAGATTGCTTTGCGTCGACCGAACGGCCCCGCATGCCTCATATATATTTTGCACGTTTTCCCTATACATCCGCCAAGTGCTTGTTCCTACTGTTTTTACGTTTTTTTTTTCGTTCGTTTTTTGGCCCAGTGGAAGGCTGCTTGTCCCAGGTAGCCTCTTCCTTGTAGGAAAGAGAACCCGAGGACATGGTGGCTGATGACAGCGCATGCGCGGGGAAATCTGAACGAAACAAAAGGTCCCGTTATCAACCACCGAGTCCTCTTTCCTACAATCAGGTTTTGAAAAGGTAAAAAAAAAGAATAAAAATCTCCCCAAAAAAGTGACTATGTTACAAAAACATCACGACAACACCTGACATGGAACTGCGCTTTAGACAATGAAGTTGATTTATTGTTTGTGCATATCTGATGTGTTCTAACCATTCGATTAAGTTGAAAGCATAAACTTCAAAATGCAAAACGAGCTGCTTATGATCATATCCAATGTTTCTGGGAAGTTCTGATATTTTCATGACTTCGATGTCGTCAGGAATGCAGTGCGCTAAGGGCTTAAAGGCAGCACCCACGAAATCTTTGTCACTAAGGTTTTAGAGCGATCTTGGGTTTCTGACTATGTGGAGCATGAATAATGTGGTCAATTTTGTCAGAACTCATGTTAAAATGGTTTTTGGATGCTACCAATTTGCTGTATTATAGCAATTCGGCGGAGTTACGCTGGTGGACTAGATCAAGGAAGTCGATGACGCTGCCTTTATTGTCAACGAATTTCTTGGCGCAACTAGATAATCGACTAATTTTCCATCTTCCCTAGAGGAGAAAAAGCGCAAACGAAAGGGAAGTAGAATGTTCACCACAGAGACATGCCTTGAGAAAAGAAACAAAACTTATGATTAAATGTAAAGAGCTAACGAACAGAAATTTATATCATAATTGAAAAATTGAAAGTTTTGAGAGAAAAGAAGCGATCGTACGGTTTAACAACAATTGAAAGAGCGTAGGTGGGGGAATCAGATCATCACGATGTAAAACTTCTGGAAATGAGCATGGAAAACAAACTTTAGAAAACTGAGTGACTGCGGCAGAAATCATCTGATTCGGATCGCGCCACATCTCACCCCGCGAATACCCGGATACCAAGTCTAACTTGTTAAATCTTGGGAACGCCAATACCTTCGGCAGTGTAACTTGCGTAGGATTACTGGGACTATTGTCCAGACTCCCAAACATTCAAAATTCTGGACATGAAGGTTATCGTGGGTGCTGCCTTTAGTTTTGCGGACCTCACTCAGTGGCTTCGAGGCATTCTTATAGATCTTAAGAAGCTGAATATGATACTTTCCATTTGGCGAAGTTATAACATATATACGGAAAAGATGAGCCTCTCTCTTTTTTCTCGTGTTTTCTGCTAGGACTACCGACGGTACTGCAAATAGCCACTTTGCTATTTGTTGCTATTTTACAGTTGTAAAGAGTAATGTAGCGAGCAAGCATTAACGTAACATTTTGTGACCCTTTTTGTTGATGGATTGCTCAAGAACACTTCTATGGAAAAAAGAAAATCAAAGCTGCATTCTCACTGAGCATGAAAAGGTGAAAAAAGCAAACACGTGAAGGAATTTACTGCACCGTTTCTTTTGAACCCTACATTACAGAGATTGGCGCAGTGTACTGTAGTGGCGGAGGTTCCTAATGTTTTATTCTAACTTTGATTCTGACATCATTCGTTGTACTACATCATCCTACATCTGGCGGGTATTTAGAGTAAAGTCAAAAGTACACACCAATGAATTTGGAACCAGTCACAGAAAAACTTCGTGCGAAGGGAATCACTAACATACTAGAAAACATCGTGGAAACTGTGACACAATTTCCATTCTCATCATCAACTTCGCAATGAATTAGCAAGTTTTCGTCCTTCTTGTAGAGCAAGCCGCGAACATAGAATCGAAATGCAATGGAATCTGAGTGTTGGCGAAAATAAAAGTGCATACAGACCCAACAACAATTTGCAAAATACATTGTTATGATATTTTAACTTTCTAACCTATTGCGACAACAGTACTCAGGTTTGAACGAAATTCGCAGTCATGCACAAACTGCATCTAGGTAAGCAGAGTTCTCCACCTCAAACAGAGTCACCATACTAAGAAGATGACAGTGCCTCTTCATCAGCTTGACTGAAGCGGTTTTGAAGCATGTTCTAGTTTTTCTGCTCTACACATTTGAAAATGCAGAAAACTTCTGCCATAACCCAGTAAGAAGACGAAGAACACCAGGCTCGTGCCCACCTCTTCAACGCAGCGGTTTTCCTTGCTTTAATGTACGCCTCAGAAACCTGGGTGTTGCTTAAGTAGGATGAGAATGCGGTCAGCGTTGCAGAACGCTTCATCGAGAGTGTGATGATAGCAATGACCCATCTCGCGCAAATGGGGGTTGGAATAAGGAGTTCCACCCTGCGTCAACAGTCGACGATCAGGGACGCTGCCGCTTACGGCAAGTTGAGTAAGATCAGGTGGGCCGGACACGTGGTGCTTCTCAACGATATCCGATGGACAAGAGACGTCAGGGTTCCACGGAACGTTAGGCGCACAACAGGAGAACCTGATGGTCAGAATTCCTCACGAAGTCCTTCAAGGATCAACATAACGCTCTCCGTGTATTTCCAACGAACAGAATCCATTGGACGACTCTGGCATGCAAGAGGGTCGAATGGATGGATTGCTGGCGTCCTCTCGGTATATCCGAAGATCAACAGGAGTCAAGATGACCAAGGTGAACCCAGTAATACCATGCTAACGATAGTAGACTGCAATGTCCTCACATTGGCTATTTCTACTACTCCTACTACTACTTCTACTACTTCTTTACAGCCGCAGCCGTTGAAAAGACCTTCACTTGCACTGATAACTGTAACCGGCCCTGTTTTGAAAATGTTTGCAGCATAGTAGTTCCTACTGAATGATGGTTGTTGTAGCACCGTCTGCAACATGCATAATTCATTTCACTGGAAAATCTGGAATTTCTTGCAGTTACTACGTTTCAGTGCATTGCCATGAAAAATGGAAATGTGTGAATGCATTTTTGTGAGCATAAGTTCTTCATTCTGTTTCACGAATTCGCCAAACTTTCGCAAAAGTTGTACACCACTACAAAGACCTTTTCTTCCCTATGAAATGCTATCATTCTTTCGTTTAGGAACTCTTAGATGGCGAAGTTCTGGTTCTGAGAAGAGAAACAAGAAGTGATAAAAGAAGCATTCAATACCGCTTTTCCCTGTATTTCACTCGTGGCTTGAAGGGTGTCGAAGCTCCCTCTTGGTTCTCTGCAAGATGAAGAACCGAGAGTAGTTTGAGAGAAGGGTTCATGAGGGTTTACCCAGAGGTACCGTTCGAATGAGGCCGCGTTCCCCTCATTAGGCTCACGACTTGAGCAAATCATAGTCACTTGAGACTGTGCTTTTGAAAGGTATAGATTGTTGAAAATTATCAGTTAGGAGAAAAGGATAGTAACATTGAGAAATGCCACGAACATATAATTATATCTAATTAGTAAGAGCAATCAGAAATGAGATGAAAACTTTTTTTAGGCGAGGATTTGATGAGCACTGCAGGAAAACTGATGTGGGAACTGAATTTACCAAATGACTTTGATCGACTCTGGGATCTACGAGGTTCCTACAGCGTTTCCAGGTAGTGTCATCTTGAAACGTCTCAATCACACGAAGCAATTTCCAGAACTTATTCAAACTCCCAAATTTTCGTTTTGTAGTAAATCTGATGCGTACATATATCTGATGCTTACATATATGTCAGGTAAAATCATCGACAAACATCACTATTGCAGGATGATTCGAAGGCACCAATGCTTTTGTGGGACGTTTTCCGAGGATCGTCGTCTTCGACAGTACCTGTTGTCACAGAAGGCTGACCTAGTTATATTAGATCACCTCTTACAGGTATTTAGCCAAAGCATCACAAGAACTTGGTACGATCAGAATCACGAGTACAATAGAAAACGCGTATAAGCTACACCTGAGAGAGGCCATCAAAATTAATGGCAAAGCGCATCTATGGTATCAACGGTACATTATTAAAGCTGTAACCTCTTTTGATCAATATTGTGGGTTTGTTAATTGTTTGGGTTGCTCTACTGAGGTGTGATGTATTGATATGTGCACGACTGTCTGTTATTTGATCGGGTCCACGACCGGGGCATCCATTTCCACGGTGTTGGTAGACTGATTCCGCGGAGTCTTCAACCTACGGCTTAGAGATATTTGGATTGGCGATGCTATAGTTTGTAGCATCAGTGGAGTTGCTGGCGCCGACCGTGGGTTCATTTTACTTTGAGTATTGTCAAGGGAGTTATAACTGCTTACCTGTCCGCGTCGGAGTCCCATTTTCTTGAGCATATATATAACACGCCGACAATAAACCAACAGGCAGAAAAACGAAATGAACTATACTTCATTTAGAATAATTCTAGTTATCTCATATCGTAATCACTATCCTATAGTGACACTAGTACTCGTATATTATTTACACCTCATTAATTTATTCAAACATTATTAATTGGTCACATATAGACCTGGAATAGATTATATCTATATGATTATCTATACAGGACTATCTATTTTACATAAGTGTTAATACTTTGGCATCTAAGTAATTTCTATTCTCACAATTTATATGACTATAATTCTAATTTTATACAAAAATATGTCAAATTTAACAATTTACACAATCAAGAAGTTTCTTCGTTTCTTCTACCTTACTGATGAGTGCAGGAAGAAACTTATTACACTGATTAGTTTTCGTATAAGGATAGTGCACGAAACGAAAACTGAAATGATCCTAAGTAATTTGCATATAATTAATTCAACAAAATCCACCATTTCAACTTTAGCATTCAGGCGTAGGCGGACGCAGAAAGAGGGTGGGAGGGGAGGGAGGGAGGAAGGTGGGAAAAAAATGGGGTCTCCGCCGCTTTGGGGACCCAGATGGAAAACAAAAATAATAAGAATACCAATTGTAACAATAAGTCATTAATAACAAATATTTTGAGAATAATAATTGAGAAAAACAATTAAAAATAAACTATTACAAGATTTTCATTTGTCTTTTTTTTCATGCTGATTCCAATGATGTGCTTGATGTCAGAAAACACCCTCAAAACCCCTACTTTTGAGGCAAAATTAGATACAGGAGTGGACGAGTTTCCTTGCTAGGAAGCTAGCAAAAGCGGAGCTGACAAGCTGAGATTGCACATTAAAATGAATTTCTCAGCAGTAGATATTACCATACAAACAAACATTTCCGTGTTGGAAAACCATGCCGCACCCTCAGCAAGCTATAGGGCAATTTATACTAGCTGCGTGCGTCAGTCGCGCATCAGTCGCACGCATCCATTTGCGAGGGATTTTTCATGAAGACCGGTCGACGCGGCATGTTCATCCTCAGTGAAAAGAAGGCGCGGTCGCCGCAAGGCCATAAATGCGTGCGTCAGAGCTGCGACTGCGATGCTACTGGGCCCTATTCTTCATCATATAGACGCACGCGCGTCAGTCGCACGCATCCTGTATAAATTGCCCTTATTGCTGTGGAATGAACCCTCTCGTTCACTGGCCGGGAATTTCGAAATTCTCGGCCAAAGAAACCTGTAACTTATGGGGTTTTCGACGTTCCTACGAAACTTGAAGTACATCTTTGTGCTCAGCGGCTCGCTTACTGACAAGGGAAGTGCAAGAGGCCATATTCGAAAATCGGGATGAAACCTATCTGGCTTGAATCTTTGTTGGAGAGGGTGTTACAGTATATATTTCATTATTGCCCTCGATTCCAAAAAACAAAAATCCCACCACAGTACCATATGCGCTGCAGCACTCCTCCGTCAGCGACGATGTGGCCGAGTGGGGAGGATGCGGACTGATAGGCAGGAGGTCGAGGGTTTGGATCCCGTCATTGACACTCGTTTTGCATTTTTGTTTTTTATTCCTCCTATGTTATTGAAATCAATTTTGGAGGGCTAGAAGACAACACTTGTCTTTACTGACGTACTAGCTATAGAATAACTACTATGCTATGAACGTAGTTTAGTGATCGTACAGCTTTCCCTCGAGTCGCTAGAAAATTGTAAAATTTTTATTCAAAACAAAAAAAAGGATGGTCAATGAGAAAGCTATTGTAAGCTCGCAGTGAGCAGCCTCAAGAAGAATCCTTCCAAATGCTTCGGCCAACTTCCGCTCATCACGAGTTGCACAGTTGCCATCACCCGGACCAAACCGAGCCAACAAAAGGGCCACGACGCGTGAAGGTTCGAACATTATGAACCGAGTGGGAAAGATTTTGAGTTACAGTCGTGAAAAGTGACTGCTACTTTATAGCTAATCGAGGGAGAAAAGCAGGTTTTATATAACGTAGTTATTCCGTGCCTAGTGCGTCAGTAAGGATAAGTATTATCTTCTAACCTTTTAAATTTGATTTCAACAACACAGGGGGAATAAAAAAATGAGAGAGCAAAACAGGTAGGTGCGCATGACGGGGTTCAAACTCTCGAGCTGACAGTGCAGCATCCTCCCCACTCGGCCACATCGTCGCTGACGGACGAGTGCTGCAGCGCATATGGTACTGTGGTGGGATTTTTGTTTTTTGAAGCCGAGGGCAGTAACAAAATATATACTGTAACACCCTCTCCAACAAAGATTCAAGCCAGATAGGTTTCATTCCGATTTGCGAGTCTGGCCTGTTGCACTTCCCTTGTGAGATGGGAATATCGAATGCGGCTCATGAGCTGAGACAGTGCCTTTAATACGTAGAATAACGCGAAATGTTTTGTTGAGAAAGATTATGAACAAAACTGAAGTAACTTTCGTTAGTTTGCATACTAGTGGGAATTGACGAAAGTTTTACTTCTCAAATAAGTCATACTCACCGTCACCCATTTGCGGAGATAGTGCTGTGAAAGATCTGCCCAGTGCTTGACTGTATTGGATAGCGGCTAAAGGTCGCATCAGTTCACACGTGTTCGGCCACTTTTAGCCACGAGTACCATTCATCTTTCATAATGGAAATCTTCGAACGTCCAAGGCGACACTTAACGCCAATTTGAAGACTGAATTGGTTAGATTCATAGATCGTTAGCTCCGTTTCATAGATTTGCCTTTTTCACCACTTAAAATGAGTTCTGGCGTTTTTGCGTAGTCCCAAAACTGTACACACAAGTGAATCCGCTGGAGAAGAAATGGCTGCTTGCTGAGAACCAATCATCTCCCTTATCAATCTGGAATGAACATAACAACTTTGTTTCTGTTAATAATATTTCTAATATTTCAAGGAGTGTATGGGTGGACTGGCTTCCCTTCTCAATGCTCCTGTCGTGCAATACTCAAATTGGCCTATTGCTGATGGCTATATAAGTTCAATGAATGTCCCTGCAAACCCAAGTTCGACTCCAAAAACAGGTATTCCTCATTGCTGTTATCCCTGCTGCTGCTATGCGGAACCTAGACTGGATTCCGCATACCTTCATGAACAAAGTATAGTAAGCAGTACTATGTGTAGGGTATCGATCAAATTCGAGTTTTTTTTTTTCAAAATACGTGGATGTCGAAAAGCTTCGCCAGTCAAACATAGGTGACAAACCCTTCAACATTTCTCTATCAGAAAGTTTTTGAGGTGCAGCAATGAGCAGTAGGCATATGGGAGAACCAAAGATCAGCATCCTGTGGATGTTCAATTTCCCCATACTATTTTCCTCCTAAACGGCTTGTCATGCCAAAATTGATGTCTCCAAATTCTCTCGGACTTCATGAATTCCACTTCCAGTTCTTTGGCAGTAAATAGGAGTAAGAAGTTAAATAAAAAGGATAAAGAGTTTCTTTGAATGTCTGCTTTGCCTTTGGACCCCTAGACAAACATTCTATCTAGAAAAGAACCACTCCCTGGCTCGTCAGTAGGGGGAGGCGTGGTCTTCAGTTGAGAATAGAATGAGAGTGCTGTTCAGCGGAGTCTGAGTTTATGTAGGACAAGTGGGAATGCATTAGGCGGGAATAGAGATCATGAAGGAGTAAGTCGCCCTTCTTTACGGATCTCGTCAGCTCATTTCATAGCAACCTAAACACAATTATATAAATAATCTGATTTCTCTTCCTGACAAACCTTGTAAGACTCGTAGTGCTAGCCTTACACAACAGCAGACGAGACTAGAGAAGTAAAATTGTTGCCATTCTTTTGCTTCCTTTCCTTCAGTTTCTTATTTTTTCTTGAAACTTCGTGTTACACTAATAAAAGGGTAATTGAGGATTCTGGATACCACATAGTCCGCAAGAATTGCTACTTGAGTTTCTGAAGTGGTCACAGCACTGGTTATGTAATTTTGATCATTGTGTATGAACTAGATAAATCGCGTTGTACTTTCAGCAACTCCTTACAGCAGCTTAGGAATGTCGTTCTTCCAGCGAGTTGTAAATGTTCTATTCCACTGGAATATTATTCTTGCCCGATATCTTCAAAGATACTGGCTGTTTGAAACACTCCAAAGAAGTAACCTTCCGGAGGTAATAGAGCAAGGACGTCAGTACAAATGTGAAGCAATTAAGAGAATTAATGTTCACTCTAATCTTTACACCATCCAGGTCGATCTTATCGCGAGTGAGGCACAAAGGATTATTTACGCCGGAAGATCCGAATTTCTATTCGAAGTGGTACGACCGATCAACAATCGCGTGAAGCACTTCGCAAGCAATATCCAACTGTTAGCTAGACATTCACCAACAATGCATAGCTGATAGACCAGGGCACAGCACGTTGTGGTCACTAGAGGTCGCGGATTACTAAGTCCAGTCAGACCCAGAATGGATTACTAAGTACCTAACACAGGGCCTTTTTAGGAAGAATCAAGTGCTAGAGGAGCTAGATCAATATATAGCTCCTAAGAATGAAATTTCAGCTAGGAATGCGTGTAGTTCGTGAACGATTTATCCCAATTGCAATTGGTTTGATGCAATCCATCTTAAATCCAAGCTGAAATTCTCGAGGAGCTGATCAAAACATGAAAATGTTAACAACCCGTTAGAACTCGTTCGATCATGTTAATGGGCCTGTCAGAACCAGAATTGTCATTGGAGCATGTTTATCCATATCCCGGAAATTTTTCAGAAAATTTCTTTGCTTCGAAGGAGTGTGTTGATGCCAATTATCTCCCAAAAAGACATCCTTCGTTTTTGAGAAACCGTCTTCGTTTAAAAAAACGTCGAAAGTGGTCAAAAAATGGTCAAAAACCATTTTTTGACCATTAATGACAGTTTTTTTTCAAAAACGAAGGAGATAGAGTCGTCTTGGAGAGATATCTGTTCGTATAGTGCGCATCAACAGCCAAAATTTCAACATGTCCCGCCATCTACAGGAAGAGCAACACCTGATTATCACAGGAGCGTGCCAGAGTACGAGGAAAGGATGAAGTGATTTACAGTAGATTTGCAGTGATTTACAGTACAGTTCACAATAAATGACTGTGTTCGGGAAGCACCTATCTGTTTAATGAAGGATAGAACCAGTGGCAGCTCTGACGCGTTTCAGACGCAGGCTAGAAGTACAGGCTCGCAGCTTCGACTCGGCTCGGCGGCATTTTCATCCAGAGTATGCATGTCGCGTTGGATGCCATTCAAGGAGAATCCTTTAAAAGTCGGCAGAAGTGGAAACTACAGCTATCAGCGGACATATTGTATGGACCACGAAATCAATCTATCCCTTGTATGGACCACGAAATCAATCTATCGATTGCATCACATCATTCGGGACGCTGAAACTAAGTTTCCCCGTATATGCCCGAGGCCTACTAAGTCCTGTTGGTCAATGACCAGCATGTGCTGTGCTCTGTGATAGACATAAGATCTGACAAACTCTAACGTAGAGGAACAATTCTAGTAGTGTTCTAGGAACCCAAGCGACTTTGTCACCGTTATTCCCGAAACATGTGAAAACAAAACCACCGAAGGATGCATATGCGATAGGATCAGCTGCGCGGCGAGTGCAGAATACCATGTGAAGAACTCATCGCAACTACATTCAGCCACAGGCCTGTTCCATTCTCATGACTTCACTCGTCATATACCAGAACCAGTGAGGCGGGAAGGTCTATACAGTAACCTCGACAGGAGACTTGTGAAGCAGAGATTCGATGTGGTTTCTATAAACTTCCCGCAACTTCACTGGTCCTCACTCATCAACGAGAAGTTTATCCTTGTCACATTCGGTAGCCTTGCAAAGGTAAGAAACTGAAATAGAGTAGGTTTCGTTTCATCAATCTATGACCACTTAGGCTGAGTATATTTCGCTAGATATTGCCAAGAAGATAATCGGTGCATTCTCGCGATCTCCTTATAAAGTCATCTGGCAAACTAACTCCAGGCTCGATTCTCTTGAGTGGACCAGGAATGTAACAATACCAGAAAATGTGTTATTGACTCGTTGGGCCCCTATCAAGGAGATGCTAGGTAGGAAATAAGTGTTTCCAACCGTATTTCATTTAAATCAGCGCATTTGCAGTCCACCCAAATCTCCAGTATTTAATCTGTCACGGCGGAATCAACACCATAAATGAAGCGCTTCTTTTTGGGGTTCCTTTCATCGGTGTTTACCTGCAGGTGAATGACATTTTGAATTTCCTTGTATGTTGTAGTTCATTTCACTTAACAGAACACTTTATGATGGGATATTAAGCTGGACAGTTCATATTAATGGATATATTCGCGTGAGCCCTCTAGTGTGGACCTATAGAAAGAGGTCGACGCTGTCGTCTTTCGAGACAACAGCTTTCCTGGGCATTTGTTTTATTTCGGACCTGTGAGTCACATGAAAAATATGAGCACCGGAGAAAGTGCAACAACAAATAAGGAAACAATCGAAAGAAAGTCTTGGAATTACCCAAAAATAGGAGTTTGGTGAATTTTGAATTTCATCGCAACCAACTTAGCTTTAGAGTACCATAAGGTTTCCAAGAAAATAGGGTAACAATGAGAACTGGCTAATGAAAGCAAATATAGAGCAGAAAGATGAATTTTAAAAAATGCTGAAAAAAGGTTGGAAGGAGGTCAAACGGTTACTAAGACAGCTGTTAACTGATATTCACCGTGCTCAAGAAGGGTATCCAAGCTCTGGTCCAAAAAGCGACTACTAGCATGATCAGGCGCTTAATAGTGCGGCTGATCCTAAGCGATACTATAATAATTATGAATAGTGGACATTTCTGCTGCGACTAGAGTCAAAGTTCTCTTCACATCCCGAAAATCATGGAACTTTCAGAACATTTCTGATGGAAATTTTCGTGGGCATTGACTTTAAACCATTCAAACAGTCGCGAAAATCAAGCGTTAGACGAGTGTTAGACAAACTCTTTATCGCTATCCCCATGCATAGCGCTCCTGCCCGCACAACATGAAGCCTCGATTGGAGCGAAAGCAGTCCTGAACTCTGTTAAAACTTAGGCACATGGAATCGTTATGCTTCCAAAACTTTTTTTGCTCATCGTACTTTTCATTTGCACTGTTCGTTTATCTCAACTAGTCTTACAGCCCAACAATCCGACTCACGCGAAATTTCCTAAAGTGTATTTGTCTAAAGTCTACCACTCCTGTAACCAAGTAACGATTATACAGTTGGTGTTGTAACGACGAAATGAAAGCTAGAGTTTGTCCCATGCCAACACTCGACCAACCATCAAATGAACTTTCATCTCTAACTCATCGCTTAGAGCAGCACTGAGAATTGTGTTATCTGTTGAAGTGCCATCGATGTTAAAATACTGATGTAAGTGAGCCGTCCACAATGGAGTAACTAGGACACAAGGCTATATCCCAAGCTGTCGGGTATTATCATTTCATTTTCTAAAGGCAACGTCCCACTTCAATATCGTTTTTGAGACTCCAAGGTTAAAAGAATCTCTAGGAGCTGCTGATCACAATGGTATACGTGATTCCACCGAGGCTGCTGAAAAACCCCATTTACGAGCCCCAATTTTTAAGGAGCCTTGAACTTGAAAAAAAAAATTTACAGCTATCAGCGGACATATTGTATGGACCACGAAATCAATCTATCCCTTGTATGGACCACGAAATCAATCTATCGATTGCATCACATCATTCGGGACTTGAATTAAATAAATAAATAAAATGAAAATAAATAAAATAAAATAAATAACTTAATTAAACTTGAACTTTTTAACGCTCCTTGAACCAGGGGCGGAGCTAAGAAACTTTACGAATAATTCATAAGGGCATCTCCTGGTGAAATTCGTATTCTTCTCGAGAGTTCCTGATCAACTCCCTAACAGAACAGAAACTGTCTCGCATGTGTGACTAGCAAAGGACTTCACGGTCCGGAAGCCCTGCAATTCCGCCTTGGCTCCGGAACTAATGTGGTATTTCAGGGATTCCACCCAACGTACTCCCTTGCTAGCCGCAAATGGAGCGCAGCTTCTATTCCCTTTAGGGAGTTGATGAGCAACTTTTACGAGGAATACGAATTTCCTCAGGAGGTGCGCTTCTTGGAGTGAATTATTCGAGAAGTTTCTTAGCTCCGCCCAAAGGCTCCTTGAAAATTGGGGCTCGGAAATGGGGATTTTTAGCAGTTTTGCATAGAATCACGTATACCGTTGTGATCATCAGCTCCTGGAGATTCTTTTAACGTTGAAATCTCAAAAACATCTTGAGGTGGGACGCTGCCTCTAAATGGATGAGGCAAACGCAACAGAATCTGCCAGGTCACACCCCCAAAGACATTGCTGCTTGATGTTGTTGTACGATTAACACATTGCGGACCGAGCCCATATTTGCATGGGCCAATTAATGTTTGACATTCGGTGGGACTGTTTTCTATGTTTGACAACGTTGAATTCTTCAATTCTTCATTCTTCGACGACCTTTTTTGACAACGTCAAAAAAGGTCGTCGAAGAATGGTACAATTTCCAACATAAAATCCTAATGTAATGTACTATATCCATCATATCACACATCCAGATGAAAAGTCGTGATGCACCATGTGCATCACGCGGTCCACAATGGGTTAACTGTGGTGTAATTCATTTTGCGTTCTGCCTCTCATATCCTGCATTCTACCTCCTTCTTGGCACGTGACGACCTGCCCCCTTGGAGGTATATATAAGCAGGTGGTTGAGCGTCAAAACTCAGTCGCGTCTCCGTTTCGGCGGAGATAAGGCATGCCCTGCAAGACTCGTCAGGCCAGCTGAGGCCTGGGTAAAACCGTGGCCCAGTGCAACATCACATTCAGCCATCACAGCTCGTGGGGCGACGAAATAAGCTTTGACATCGCAGTGTAACTGCTGCTGAAACCTGTTCGACCTGTGTTTGCCATCCCGGGAGCTCTGAGAAAGTGCAAGCACAACGCACAACGGAACAATGAGATCTAAGGACAAATCAGACTAATGATTTCATATCAATTCTCTGTTTCACTAGATTTGCAACCTAGTTTTCAAAATTGATAACTGGTTTCGAGTTCAATTACGTCTTTAGAAATTATTTTCTACTTGCAGGGTGACCAAGGATCCAATGTGAGACGCCTTGCAGATCTTGGCGCCGCTGTAATGGTTTCCATCCATCAGATTTCTCAAGAGAAATTGCTTTACATAATGAGGAAGTTCGAAAGAAACCTGGAGAGGTATACCATTTTTTGCAACGACCGCATTTCAGTTAAAGAATTCTACCACAGCTTGTTGCTTGATTCTTTGAAAAATACGAGAAATGAACGAATCCTGAAAAAAAACCTGCACAAACTCAACAGGAATACTTCTGCTCTATTTAGTTACTGGAACAGAGCGGCTCAGCTATCTTCAATGCTCGAGCACTACCGTGGGCTCCATGTTGGCGATCAAGCATTCTGGATAAGTTGGGCAACTCGGCACGGGAAGAGTCTTCGTGATAGAAACCTATTCAGAATGAATTACATCGGAGATACTGAGAATGTCTTTTGGCTTACTGTAGCATCAGTTCTGTTCATACCACTTTTTGTAGTTTGTAGTTAACCTGCAATACTGCACCTATTTGGGGATTATGATCTCTCTTTCTGCGCTTACATACATTTGAATGTCCAGAATTCAAATTTTCTTCTTCATTGTATTATATATTTAATGCCAGTGGACCTCCAGCAACAGATTTAGTGCTTCCTTTAAGCTGCTCACAGACTAAAAAATTACATAGAGCATAGATCAAAACCATATTACCTAACTTCGTATTACATCGTTTAGATGTAACTCTTCAGTCATAAATTTTAGTGTTTCCATTGTATAATATTACGTAATATATCTACATGAATGTTAATCACTGCGCTAACCTCAAACTACCCCCGAAGACGAACAAACAAATCAATAAACAATCTTGAACAATCGCTCGCACATACATACTTGGTGCAGGGTTTACAGGGAGTCGTAGCAGCTCACTTGCAAGTCAGACGCACGTGTTTGTGGCGTGACGGCGGCCGTGCGGTATTTTTCCGAGCACGTCATCATAGAAAATCCTTCGCAAATAGATGTGTGCATCTAATGCACGATTGACGCACGCATTTAATATGAATTACCCTTACTATGGCATTCCCTTTGACTTTTTATAGTATGACGGTCTTCTGGGCTATTCGCACGAGTTTTTCATTTTTTTTTTGCAGACTGCTTGAGGCGCACAGTGGATTAGTCCATAAGTTAGCAAAAAGCGAGATATACAGGGTGCGGAAAAAAGTATTGATAATTTTTTCTCAATGTTTTTGTGCGTCTTTTGGATGGTGTAGAATCTTTTTTTTGTGTCCTTTTCTGATTAAATACTCACTCACGACAATCCATAAGTGTTCCAACAGGGTTCAGCACCAACCAGTAAGGCTCTTCAAACGCAACAGCGGTGCTAAGCAACTCTTCGCCATTTCATTACGTCTCAAGACTGACCACGGAACAGTCCCGATCAACTTGATTACTCTGGTTGATGAGTGTTGCAAGCAAGAGCCTTAATCTCACAAGAATATCGCTTCTTTAGAAGCTGCTCTGATCCGTAAATAGACAAGTCTCCATGCGGACTACCTGAGGGTTGAGCACCGTGGAAGCCTTCCAGTACCGTTCCGCGAGTGTATCAAGACAAGAAGAGACTTAATCGAAAGTGAGCTATGAAACTACTTCACATGAACTATAGAAACTTAGTTCTTGATCTTACTCAATAAAAATTGTTGTAGTAGTTGTGTCTATGGCTTGCAGTAGAGATTGGTTTTACTATCAATACTTTTTCTGCTCCGTGTAGAACGGAGAGGGGTGGTTTGTTGATTTTTCCAAAATGTATAAAATAAGAAAGCGACAGATTCCGCAGGCGAGAAAACGGAGATGACCTCCACCTTCGTTCGCTAAAGCCAGTCAAAATGAACAGCCTCGAGTTTCACACATTGACAAGATGTCGTGTTAGTTGCAAAGTCTGCTCAGTGGGACAATGCATTCCGCATCGCACTCCACTAAAACGCAGCGTTCGATTAAGGCGCGATGCGAATTGCGTTACCCTGAACTGAATAGACAGTACGCTGTTATCTTGAGATCCAAGTTATGGTTGAGAGTAACCTATGTTGGTCTGAGTTTTAAAATGCAGTGAATCTCTAGCTTCCGGCAAGACTTCTGCTTATCTAGAGACGATGGGGTCTGAAGGTGTAAAAGATCTTCAATAAAAAGTGGTCTGAACGGAGCGGAAGTTCATTTGGTTTTCTGACGTAAGGTGAGCTGGTTCGGATGACTTTGACTTTGATTAGAGATTAGAGATTTGAGATCGTCAATTATTCGCATGGCAGAAGGCGGGGAGTGAAGTTGGGGAGATATCGCTGCTTTTGGATGTTCCACATTCGACCGTTTCAAAAGCTCCGAAGTGCTTTCAGGAGACAGGAACCAACGAGGATCGCCCGTGAAGAGGTCGACCTAGAACCGCAACCAACACAGGTAGCCAGAAAAATGTTCTCAATGGGATTAAAAGAAATCCTCCAACTAAAAAGAGTTGCAGGAGGAAAACGGCAAAGTTGTTCGGAATCTCGAGAGAATCTGTGCAGACGATTCTCAGGAAGGCTGGAGTGTAGGGAAGTGAAGGGTCATCAGATTCGAGCAAGTGAAACGGTTGGAACGGTGTAAGAGCATGCGGAAACGTTTTGCTGGTAGACGGCATTGAACGGACGGGAATATATTGAAGCTCACAGTCATTAAAATGAAAAGGCATGGTCGAAGGGGAAGCCACCACTAGAGGAGAGGATGATATTCAAGAGGTGAAAACCAGAACAAGTGATGGTCTGGGCAGAAATAACCCACACTCTTCCCTCCGGGGAGTTAGGGTCGAAAAACCCCAGAATTAGGCAATCCCAGAAAGCCAGGTTTTGCCTTGGATCCAGCAGCATTTCAGAGAGAAGATGTGGGACTTCCAACAGTATGGCTTCTTTTCACATAAATGCAAAAAGACGCAAGAATGGGCCGCGACGAACTTTCTGGACTTTATCTCGGTGGACGTAAGTCCTCAACGACCTGACCACTGGCTAGCAAATTCACCCACTTAAACCCCCTAGGCATTCTATCTCGGCATACTGGAATCAATTGGCTATGCGAAGCCGCACTCAACAGTTGAAGCGCTGGAAAAAGGAACGACTTTTCAAGGCAAGTTCATTGAAGAAGTGCCTTAGAGCAAATGACGGTCGTTTCGAGCAGACTATGTTATGATGGATGCTCTCCCAATATGCACAAATAAAGTCCTTGCATTCGGTTAATGTGGCAAAAACCTGGCACGAAAATTCTGTTCCATAATTTTTTGTCACCTTGTAGAGCCCAATACCAGTGCTAACAGTTTTGTCAGAAGGGCACCAGACGTAACTATAAGGAGTGTTTGTACTTCGGCGCGACGCGATGGTCGCGTCAGAGCAAACTGTTCAAACGCGGTGGGTCCCGAGTGGATGGATGCGCAAACAATGGTCGCGATGTGGTAGTTGGCGTTTCCCATCGCGACGCGACGTCGCGGGGCGGCGTCGCGCCCTGTTTATACTTTTTTCTTGAAAAACGACGCGATGAGACGAATTCGCGTCGCGACGCGATGGTTTCGCTGATGTTGCGCACTGGAGTTGGCCACTGTTCCATCGTTTTTCGAGTGGTTTGGCCCAAAACCCATGGAATAAGACGGATTCAGTTGGAGATGTGAACGTGAACGAACTTGGACGCGTCGTATGCGCTTTACGTAGTGATTTTGTGAGCTTTTTAAGTTACTAATGTTGCACGCTGTTTACGAGCGGTCACTACTTACAACTTGTCAGTCGAGCTGTGGAAGAACACAATGTAGGTATACACGTTACATCCATATATGGATCTAGAGATTTTCTTGTGGATTTGTTATCGGGATCGTTTCCCTTTCACGTAGACACTGTTGTACAGATGCTTCAGAACAGCATTCGATCAGTGCGATATTGATTCATAGGTGAATATAAGGTAGTCCTGCGCTCTAACACTTATGATTTTTCACATTCCGGTGAGCTTCTGTGGTGAAATCGGTGCAAGACCCCCACCCCACCCCATAGAAATTACAAGATAACAGATCTAACCAGTGAAAGATTGGAAAAGATCAAAAGCACGGGGCTAGAATGTGACTTAATGAAACGAAACTCTCAACGTATACCACCAAAGAAATCCCTGGCAGTACTACTAGAACATCTGAACGGGGGAAAAACACAAAGCTGAGAACTTTTTCTGAACACTCCAGACCACAAATGGTAAAGTGAGGTCTAAAACAGTCCGTGGGAACCCATGATCCCCGCTAAATCGGGGTGTGCTTGTAATTTTGCGTGGGTACGTGAATTTCCGACGTTCAGCATGGCGCGACGGAGCGACGCGACGGCTTCGCTGCCCATCGCGTCGCGCGTGTCGTGGCCGTCGCCGCGACGCCGTCGCGTCGCGAAAAAGTATAAACACTCCTATACATGTATAGGCATACGCATGCTATGAATGAGAACTCGTGTGATGCGACCTCCACGAGTGATGTTCATACTTCGCTGCGAAATTATGGCGACTACCACAGCCTAGGTTGTATAGTGGACGGCAATGGCGGTGGCGCATTTGCGGCCCCGAGCAGGACGCAGCGCGACCGCGCCGCGCGCTCCGGGATCGGTGTCGTCGCCGCCGGAATGCTAGTTCTAGGATGTTTTCTTCTCAATTTGCCCGAAAATCCCTAAAATCGAGTAGAAAAGCTGCTAGAAATTGCATAACAGCAGCAGAATACATGGGTTAAGGCGCGCGCGGAGCGGTTGCGTCCTTCTCAAGGCCGCATTGACGTCCACTGTAGCTCAAAACAGATCGAAGAAGAATGGGACAACAACAACAAAGGTAGTACACACAACCAAGGTAATATACACCACTAACGTGTAGAAAAAGGATTAGTTGACAGTTCATGCGAGGGTACTGCGGCAGGTTTCGCCGGAGCGCGAAAAAATACAGCCCCTGTCGAAAATATACAGGGAACTCCGAACGGACGCGGGCAAGGGGCGGGGCCGTGGCGCGGCTTTCTCGGGCAGAGACACAGGCGCTCTGCATGTTGGGTCTGGTTGTCTGCTTCTGCTTCTGCCGCCTGTGTCTCTTCCCAAAATAGCCGTACCGCGATCCCGCCCCTTGCCCGCGTTCGTTTGAAGTTCCGTTTAGACGGGTCGGGCAGACGCAGAATCGCGGCGGGACCTACTCGACCCTCTCACTTGGAGCATGCTCTCTCGTTCAGGTCCCACCGCGTTTCTGCAGCCACGGGGAATCAGTCCATTTTTGACAAAAAGTGTAGGGTGAGTTTAACGCAGTACAGAGATGTCCGCGTGGCAGAACGTGGCTCCAAAAGGTTTTTCCGTTTTTCATGAGCTCCAGGAAGTACTGTGAACAGATGCAATGGCCACGCATGGCTGAACACGTCAGATTGTCTTGGACAAGTCCTGGCTAGGAATAACTAAGCTTTCTGACATGTTTATTCACATTCGTGACCTCCAATGAAAGAAAGGGTACTATTGTACTTGAGCGGCCCCACTATCGACCTCAAACTCAAAATCATGGATTTCTCTGAAAACATGCATACAAGGGCGATTCGATGTGCTGATCACGAATATTATATTCATTTCGCATGATAGTATCGATTTTATTGATTTTATCGACCTTTTCCCCGTTATGGACCTTCCCTCGGATCTCTGTGAAAATTTACCCACTGGGGTTTCTGAAGGTGCTGGTTACAAATATCATGAAGATTTCGCAAGAAAAGATCGACTTGATGGAGAAAACTCTGCTGAAGCCGGCAACTACACCGCTCTACAGATAAAAATTTGGAGAAAACCAATGAAATCGGGAATAGGAAGCGAAACGGCTATTATATTCGTGATCAGCAACTTCAAAAACCTCTAGATGCACTTTTTCAGAGAGATTCGAGATACGGGTCGAACTTGAAAAAAAATCGATAACATCAATAAAATCGAAACTATCATGCGAAATGATTATAATATTCTTGATAAGCGCCTCGAACTACCTCTTTAAGCAAGTTTTCGGAGGAGTCCATGATTTTGAGTCTGGGGTCGATAGTGGGGCCGCTGAAGTATAGTGGAGTCGTTTTGACAGTGCGTTGTCCGCGGGAGCGGCCCTGCTGGCATTGGGGCACGCAGTGCGGTCGATCAAATAGTTGATCCACGATGGATCCGGCTTCTTTGACGAGTTTTATCGTCTGTTCCCTTCTTCATTTGTTCTTAGAGCTGAGGAAGAACAATATAAGAGGAAACAAGCGATAAAACTGTTCAAAGATAGCAGATCAATCATAGGTCAACTTTTTGACCTACCGCGCTGCGTGCTCCAATGCCAGAGAGCCGCTGTCGCGAAAAACGCACTGTCAAAACGACTCCACTATACAATAGTACCAAAGAAAGAAGTCAATTTTCTAATAAAACCCGTTTTTCCTGGAATTTCATCATTATTCGCCTAGACATAGTTTCTACATATTTTCATAGAATTGCTTCTTTGAATATACCTTCCATATCAGAGTTACAATTACATACTTTGTCATTTGCGGAATGGGAAGCGTTAATTTGCATGCATTTCCCTGCACTGTCCTTTTTGTCCGCAAATGCGGGCGCTGCTAGTGAAATTCCGCACTTGTCGCCAAATGTCAAGGAGATTTTCTGGATGGTCGGGCTTACTTTTCTCTGAAGTTCGGACACCTATACACTCTAGTGTTAAAGTTAGACTGTCCAGTGAATTTCGCCATATTCTCTATTTTCTCCTTGCTGCTTTTTGCTTCCTGGATTATGCCTGCTCCGGAAGTTCCACGTTGGCATTTTTTGCTGCACGGCTCTTCTGTTGTCTGCATCTTCGTGTTGTGGAGCAGTAGTTCCAGAAACAAGGAGAACAAGATCATTTTCCGCTTGCATTTGGCTTGCGCTTGATCGGTGCTGATATTTTTACGTTGTTTTTCTCCATTTGACGTTTTTTGCTTGTAGTTGTCTTACCTCTATCACTGTTTAATCTTAACTTTTACAGGATGGGAGGGGCACCATCGAAAACTGAACCTCCCGTGGTGGTTACCTCGAAAATACCCCTATTCTGCCTCAAAAAGATTGGTCCTCGTCATATTTTGGTTGCTGGCGGAGGTGGCGAATCCAAAACCGGTGTTTTAAATCTTATGCAGGTGACAGAGTTGTGTTTTCTTGTATTTTACTTTTTTTCATCCTATTTTTAGACCATATTTTTCTCTTGCAGAGCTACCTTTTAACATTCGAGAATAAAACTATGCCTAAAGCGCCTACCCCCATGATGGCAAGACTTGTTAATACGGTATGTGCTATTTAAACCTTCCTTTTACCTTCCACAATAGTGAAGAAAGTGTTTTTAAAGATAGAAACGGATGTATATGCAACTATGAATATGGACGTTGTATGTTGTTCAAGTCCAGAAAAGGGGCGATATCTCATCGCGGCTGGTCATGGACAGGTACTTTTTCGTAACTGCATTTAATTTTTTGCCTTTGCGACTGTTCAAACGCCGCATTTGCGATTCGTGGGTTTTATATTCGATGTACTCTGATTCAGTATTGTGACGTTTACGAGACTACCGGTTATGATGTTGGAAGGGATGATGCCGATAAAGAAGTCCTGAAATATAAAATTCGCAGTGTTGGCAGATTAACAACATCAGAGAAGGTGGAGTCATTCCAGGTTTGTTTTCGTATGTTTTTATTTTCTTTGCTACTTTATTTTATTCACTCTTTCGAGTTTTTTTCCTTGTTTTTTTTTGGCTGCTACACCTCTACTAGTATATTTGCGGACGTTTTGCTATCAATGGTTAACATTTATGGCCCTTAGGACACTAAAACATAAATTTTCGATAACGTCTTCCTGGTGCTTTCGAGGATTACTATGAACTCTGGAAACTTACGAGCATTCTGTTCTGTTGATTCGTAAAATCACCCTTTCCTATAATAAAACAATGGGTTCACTAGCGATCCCTCCTCATCGGTCTAAAAGGAAGGACATCAGACACTTTTTTCTTCATTGAGCTGATTGAATTGGATTGCTCATCAAATTGTTCTGCAGTGCCCGAGCGGCTATGCCGGATAATTCATTCATTTAATTCCGTTCTCATGTATTCCTCGCATATGTGGCTAGTTTTCTTTCCTTTTTTGTACATCTTCATGGTCTCCTCTTCATAACTGCTCATTTTTCAAATGTTACGTTTTCCGTTTATTATGTACAAGACGGTGAACCTGGCCTTGCTCGGGTCTTCTATCACTCCCTGCTATTTAAAGCTGATGTCAACATTTGTTGAGCCAAAAGAATCCTATCGAGATGTTCATCATTTGATGATCAGCTTAAGTGACACTTCTTCATCCCGTCCCCTCCCCTCAAAAATAAAATTGTCTGGCGGTAATTTCTTCTAAAATGCTTGTCATATTCGCGTTGAGCATCTCGGAAAATCCCAGAAGACATGGTTTCACTGACCCATGAGCAAGAATACCGAAAAATCAGTAAAATCGATGAATCAATAGTGTCGCACAAAATGGTTAGCATGTTCCTGATCAGCGTATTGACTTACCCCAGTAGCCATGTCTTCGCCACCACGGGCCAAAAATATCAAAAAATCAATAAAATCGATATAATCGATGAACCAGTCGATAATCTCAGGGAAAAGTAGTCTAAAACCTCCGTCCGCCCTTAAGGTACACGTTTGTAAAGTTTGGTACCGATCGGTTAACCCTTCGCAATTTCTATTCGTTACATACATACACACATACATACACACCTTCATTTTTATATTTACAGATTTACGAAGTGTAATTAACCTGTAGCACGCAACGCGCCATCTTGTGGTGCTACAAAATTGGGCAGTATCTCGTGTTTTATTTTCTTGAACAATGAGGATTTTCATAAGTAGTTTTAGTACTTGAATATAAATATGGTACCAGACTCAGGCTCTCCTTCGTTCTTTATCCGTTTTAGTTGGAGAGTCATTTGAAATTTTTGATTCTAGTAGCGAGACCCGAGATCCTTCTTATGAACTGGCCGATTCAGCTAAGTGTATCCATATTCTTCTTTAGATAATACAGTGAAGGCTCTCCTGTTTCTTTATTCGTGCTATTTTTCGGCATTAATGTCTTCGTCAGACCTTATTTTTGACTATACATGAAGTTCAGAGACAGAATAATACTGAATTATTTTCATATCCTCATGAAATAATAGCATGTATGTGGTCTGTGGTTCGATTTTACTAATAGAAGGCTTGTTTCTCGGCTTTTTTACCTTCTCGAAACTGCCTTCTGTTCAGTTCATCATCCCTATAGCGATCTTTTCTTGTATCTTCTCATGATTTGTCCTGAAATAACGTCTTACAGAAATGTGTCAGATTCGATCGATCCACTGCTGGAAAGCGGGTAGTGACGGGAGGTGAAGATGGACATGTCCGTGTTTGGAACACGCGTGCGCTTGTCGAGGATCGAGTAAGTCACTCCTGTCATTCTTCCATTTTTTCCATTACTCCATTACTTCTTACTTACACTTTCTGCAGTTCATCGCTATTTAGAACCCTGAGACCATTCATCGTCCTATTACTGACATTCAAGCACACAAATCAGATGTGTTCGATATTGACATCTCGCCAGATGGGCGAATTATTATGTGGGTGCCTTTCAAGGTGCTTTAGGCTTGAAACTTTTTGCGTAATAAGATGTGTTTAAGCTCGGTTGGACATGACGGTATCGCGAAATTGTGGGATATGAATCTTGGGACGCTTATCCATGAAGTTCCTTTCCCTACTGAGTGTGCCAAGGGATATAAGGTAACACTTGGTTTCATATGACATGAGTATAAGCAGTCACTCCACAGTTTCCATCGTTTACTGTTAAGTTACTATTGCTTTTCAGGTCCGATCCATTCGATGTACTTCACTTGGAACTGGTAGCAATTTAGTATTTATTGCCGGATATAATCCTGTTTCACTGAGTTCGAAGCGGGTATCGTTCTTAGCATTATGGGTTTTCAATCGAGAACGAAATGCTATTCGTAATATTGTTGTGAGGAGCACTGGACAGGGAGATGTGAGTCATATAGTAAACAAACCTATAAATTCAAATTTTCGAGGTCCTTCAGTATTTCATTTCAGGGCATAGCATCCCTATGTGTCAGCTCCTGTGGAAACTTCACGGGTATGGGTTCAATGGGAGGAAGTGTCTTTATTTATGATACGCATGAAATGAAGCAGCTAGCAGCATTTAAGGTGCGTTTTTTGGGAACATTTCTTAGTATATTCTTTGTAAGTTTACGGTGCTTTTAGGAAACACATGGCATCTTTGTCACAGCGGTGGAATTCCTCGATAGGATAGCCCCAGATGTACTATCATTAGTGCCACAACCAAGTCCAGATAAGCCTCGCCTTGCCAAAGGACCAGGTGCAATCGCTCGTGCCTCCATTATTTCTCTTAGTGCCGATCAAACTATCCAGGTTAATCTTCGGAGCATTAGTTTTTTTTTCTGTTTACTCATTTGAATGTGAATGTGTTGCTTGTTAAAAGCAGCACCCGTCGAAATCCTCGACTCCGAGTTGAACCAGTGACACACATTGTCAGCAAATCACAAATGTTCGACGAATATAACGAATCTTGACTTACCTACAAAGAAATCCTAATCGAAGTTGAGAACACGCTTGTCTCGCGACATAGTCCACTAGCAGACGCCTGCGAACACAAACCGCGGTTACTCTAACAAGCGCATGTCACATCCGCGCGGCGGGACCCACAAGTGTCATACGGAGCGCTCTTAGTCGTACGGATAACATTATCTCGCACTATTTCTTTTAGGTCTCTCAAAACCCCAAAATCCAGCAAAATCTCAAGCGCGAAGATTTGGGCAGGTTCAGCCTTTAAAAACACGCAAGAATGCATAGCCAATCACAGATTTACTGGAAACTACAAATCTGTGTGGACTGGCAAAGATTTACTGAAGTAATAACGCAGCAAAGTGCAACGTGTAATAATAATTCTTTACAACCGAACGTGAATACGACTAACATACAGTTGAGCAAGGGCTCATTTCAATCTCTTCCGCATCGAAACCAAGGTAAAATTACACATTTTCTGATAAATGCGAAGATAGCCTATGTGCTGTAAAAGTTATGTGAATGGCACCTAGAAAGTAAAGCTCGAGTCTTGTTCTCACAGGGAATCCCGTGGCATTCCGAAATGGGATGTACCTCGTAACAAATCCCTTTCCGTTTCTGCTGAACATCATCACTGAACGTTTATCTGTGAACTACATACAGTGGACGTCAAAGACGGTGGCCCATCCACGGCCTCGAGAAGGACGCCGCGCAACACCCCGCCCGCACCGGGATCGGTGTCGTCTGCCGCCGGAATGCTATTCTCAGGCGCTTTCTTCCCGATTCGGTCGAAAATCCTCAAAACGGGTAGAAAAGGTGCTAGAAATAGCATAAGAGCAGCAGAAGACATCGGCTATGGCGCCCGCGGCGCGATAGCCGATGTCTTCTGCTACTCTTTCTCGAGGCCGCGAATGGGCCACCGCCATTGACGTCCACTGTATGTAAGCACAGTTTCTACATCCACCTACCGTAACCTTACAAAAATTCTGTTGCAGTACAAATAAGGCATGTAATTCAAGACCAGGCTCCCATTGAATCAATGGAAACGAAATTTTTCTTTTTTTCATCTCGCTTCTCTTTTCCCTTCCTCGTCAACACCAAGAAGAATGTTATGAATGTTCTTCACGTACAGTGCGTTGTCCACCAAAGAGTAAGTCTATACCCGTAGTTACGCCTTTTATTTCGCAGAAATTTTGCGTGAGGGAGTTATTTAAGATGCTGATCTCCAATTCTATACACATTTTGTACGGCACCACTAGTTTTGTAGTGTTACGTGGATGGATGTAGAAATTCTACCACGAACTGTGCAGAAGAATCTTTTTATTTTTTCGCTCATTTCTAGCAGAAAAGAACAGATTCAAGATCTGCGTTATCGTCTTTATAGTATGAGATGTGCAACGTTTTTAAATTTCGAAATAACACCAACGCCAAATTATTTATTTGAATACATTAGTGGTGCATCAGTAATTAAAAATTGTTTGTGAAAATACAGAAACTCAGAAAATGGATGAAAAATATCCTCTCCTCTCAATAGTAAACACACCTTGGTCCCAATTTCCTGCGATTTCATGTAGTAATGTCACTTTTCTAACCACAGAATATTCTGATATATTTCCACCCTAATTCAGTTTTATGGTTTGCAGCTGTTATAATCAAAACTTTCCCGGAAAATTTTTACGAGCTATTTCGAGAGGACGAAAGAAGTGTTTTGCGTCATGATCAAGTTTCTCTCGGAATTTTCCTCCCACGCGTCGCCACAGGTGGCGTTTCACATTATCTGGAACAGTTGTTTTATGAGCAAGACGGGCGGCATTCTATACAGCAAAAAGCAATTGCTTTCGCATGTATGCATGTGAAAAACATGCGAACACTTCCTCGTACTGATTTATTGTTTTTTTTTTCTTGCAGGTACATCACCTACCGTTTGAGAAACGCTCAACGACGTCGTTCCTGATCAAATTGTTCCTACTTTCAATAGTCCTTTATTATTTGGTTTGGTGCCTTTACGCCATGTGCTAAGATACCCCTTGTTTATGAGAATGATTTGATGAGCTGAACATAATAACGTTGTGATTCGATTGTTGTAATCTTTGTTGAACATCTGTGGTCTGTCTGTATGCGGTGCAAGCAACGGAAAAGTACATATCATACTTGTATGGATTATAAGTTGTGGTTTCCGTTTGGTGTTCTGAGTGATTTAGTAATTTATTCCAGATTTGTATATTTATATGCGACATTGCTGTGAAATTATTCAAAGAAATTATATCGATCTGTCTGAAGTAATAAGCATAAGCATCCGAGCAAGGATTCAAAGGGGTTCTGGATCCATCTATCTTGATGAAGGTGGCTCGGAGCTCTTCAAACCTGGTTATTACTCGAAGGTGGATCTCCGAGGAATGGCTCACTAGATTTTGATGTGAGGAGGAAGCCAAATAGCTCTTATTCTTTGGCGGCTTACGCATTCGCTGCAAGAACGACTGAGAAATACCCAAATAGTTCGAAAAGTGTTAGAATTCGATCACTAGGGTAGCCGCGGTAACAGTGGGGTAGCAGTGGTCTTCCCCATATAGGAAAGTCTGTTTGTGTTTCCTACTTCCTAAACAACATTAAGCAACATAGGATCCGGAATTTCTACCACGCACCCATTACGTCGCATTTGCACATTTGGGCAAGTAACGATCTATGCGGACGTTAGGTCTGGATGCATCATTGGAAGGACGGGTAATCTCACATCACATCCATGGGTATGACTATCTATGAGCAGCAGCTGGGCGTAGACAACACCACGCATGAGTAAACATGTTGGAGGGTGCTACCTAAGGATAAACTAGGGTAAGTTAACGCGCTTAGTGGGGGTAATCTATGTCAGAGGCTTGTTCCACCTTCATCACAAGGCAGGTATGTAGTATTGCTGTAGATCTCATCTTGCTCACCAAATGCACGTTAACCAATCAGTCTCGTTGTTTCCTATCTCCAAGCCAGTTTCCGGATCCACCATCCTTGTTTACCTATTCCGCTATAGAGCTAAACCTGAGCTCGATACACTGTGGATGTGCTCATCGCAAACGGAGATCATCGATTTTAAAATAGTAGTTGTCTCATGTACTGAATGTAAGTGTACATGCAATGATTTATTCAACGCGTCATCATACTCGCTACAGTGCTGGACGTGAAGCAAACAAGCAATGATCCTGTGACACTTACTATACTGACCTCGGAAACTGGATAGCGTCCAGTACGTGAGATTTTTCGGGGAACTTTGTCATATTTTCTCGTTGGAAAGAGAGTCCTGGTACTTGCAATAGGCGTGGGTCAAACCGAGACATGGTCTCGTACTATCTTCGAGGCTACGCATAGTAAACGTGTTAGCGTACCCAAACTTATCACTCACGTGGCATCCGCCAACATGTTCACACCTACGTTTACCTATAAGTGACGTTGTCTACACCTAGCTGCTAGTCATGGGTAATCAAACCCTTGGTTGTGAGAGTACATATCCTTGCAAATTTGCTTTCGGGCCAAAAGATCATTTGCGGCCGCATGCGTAATCTAGACTAGCTATAGAAAACGTAACACCCCCAAATCTTCCCATCGTTAACGAGGACGTCAACACATTTACCCTGGGTAATCTCGATAATGCATTCAGACCTTGATCTAATTCATAGGAGGTGAGCGAAGAATGACGAATTAGCTTTGAGCACCGATAATTAAAAGGTACGACATTTCGAGAGAAACATCACTATCAGTTATGGAAACTCCCAGAATTCTCTGCGATGCTATAGTTCTGCTTTTGTATACAGTAATGGTTTTTGGTGCATTTTTCACTAGTGGCTGGCTTAGAAATGGAAATGATGCATGATATGAATGGTAATTTGAATGAGCTGTCCCTCTCTGGCTTCGGGAAAAATTTCCTTCATCGATGAAAACTTCCTCTCCCAAATCTTCCCACTCAGTGATCGACCGATGCTCTTGCGTTCGTTCAAATCTTTATTCGACCTGCTCTGCATGAAAAGTAGGAAAATATGATGTTAAAACAGGATGCCTTCTCAGTGAAGCGCTTCTCGAACGACTATGAGAAGCCCAGAACGATAGAATAGACAGTATATGCACATGTTCGGGCGGGGGGCGTTTGTTTGTGTGCGGTACAGACGACGAACAAGTACACAGCTCTTAGGCGGACTACAATGTCTTTATGTGTGAACCACACAGCATAGCGTATGTGTGCTGGAAAAAATGGATAGGAGCGCGCGAATACGTAAAAAAATAGGAAAAAGAATAGAAGAGACATATAAGGGAGAGAGAAGAAAAAAACAGAACGAGAGACAAACGAACGACGACGAGACAGGAGTGTGTGCAAAATCAATAGCCGGAGAGCTCTTGGAAGGTGGAGTCAAGCTCTTCCGAAATCGCTTTGTATCTCTCCTTCTCGTGCACCAATTCATCTGAAATAATAAATCGACAAATCTCAGAAAACAAACAAACATAAACAAACAAAACATACAGTAGGCAGCCACGGTAGTAACACAGCACGCATTCTCGCATTTCAGAGGGGCACAGACGTGTTGGGGGAAAATCCGACGCACACACACAGAAAAAGACGCGCATAGTGCACGGATAGACCGAACAGACAAACTGACAGACGGACAGATAGGCAGACAAACATACGGATAGACAGATATAGTAGATAGGTTGATAAATATCGACAGGATCACATACACATATACACACAATCAGACATGCGATCGTGTGATGATTCCTACAAAGAAGGTGGGGTGTTGGACAGTTGTGGTGGTTGGTTGATTGGAAAAAATAATACAATCTTCTAGAAAAATTCGCACAAAACACACCGGATATATAGTATGTGTATTAAAACATTCAGTTTAGTGGAGTATCATTAGACATTGCATTCTCATTAGAAAAACATCATTATATGAGAGAAAAAATAATAAATCTAGCACTCTAGAAGAGCAACTCTGTGAAACACACACACGCACAAAATAAAAAATAAAAAACTTGAAGAGAAGACAAAGAGAAAAACACTAGTAGCAGTGTTTGGCAGCTCCACCACACACTCCTTCTTGTGACAGATAGGAGTACGAGTTGTTAAACACCGTTAAGTTCCGTAAGAAGATGGTCGAGCTCTTCTTGAAGCTGGCGGTTCTTCCGATCAGCTTCATCTTTTTCCTCTGAAACTCACATTATAGGCAGCACACAGCAAATCAAACTTAATAACGAGTTTTGTTAGTGAAACTCCTAAAGGTTAGGGTTATTTTCAATCTACGAAACAAGGGTTTTCGATCGTTCGCCTCCATTTCCCTCCGTACTGCATTCCGTACAATCGTACAATCCTTTTCATGCTGTTCATGCACATTTTCCCACGATACCTTCTTAGTAGAAACTTATTTGAGGATCACGCATACGTTCAGTCACATTCCACATCCGGTTTCGTGCGTCCACGGTAAATCCAGGAGAAGAGGAACACGCCACATTCGACGATGCACATAACACGTGCATAGACTGACAGACAACTGACACTAACACAGTTTATGATCCTTGGATCTCCTGTACGGTCTGCTCGATTTCCTCGGTCAGATTACGAACACGTTCCTTCTCCACCAGCAATTCATCTACAGACACCAACACATAACAACATCTTTACACATCTGGACACTGTTCACATGACACTTGATAGCCTTTAAAGAACGAAGTCAACCATTTAGTCAGTCGCTGTACCGCGCCGTAAAATGAACATGGCTCCGCCCACGCAGCTACGGCACGGTTTTGTAGACCAGTTAGAGCGAAAAAAGCTATAGCATGCACGGTTTGGGCAACCGCCTGGGTGAAAAAAAACTCGGCCTTCAATTACAATTATAATGATGCCTATTTTAATTGAAAAAATTTGTACCCCATAATATTTCACCTTTGGATAGCAATGCTATATAAATAGAAAATCTTTGCGAAAAATCAGGAGGATCTCAGGAAATTTTCCGGACTTTTCCATGCTAGGCTCAATCACTTCGCTCGAATTACTTGGAATTACTAAACCACATGGGTTATTTTCCCTAACAAAGTCCTACTTGGAGAGAGACCTGCGACTGAATTTTATTCCCAAAATCATCCACTTATTTTCGAATTTTCTAGATTCACACTGTGATATAAAGAAATCTAATTCTAATAGGCTGCGGGACCATTGATGAATTTGTCCAAAAATGGAACGCAATGTACCAGAATATTCCAAAATAGCTTTCTGTTTTGCTTCGACATCTCTATGTAGTACCACCCATGCTTTTGCTCCTCTATATACCCACAAGCAGTCAGAGAAGCAGAACTTCCTCTGCATCTCTGGCCCATGAGCAACTGACTAAATTCCTGACTTCAAGTGGACCACTGTACAACACAAATACACCGTTTACTACTGCGGAACACTGAAAAAGCTAGGCAAGAGCCTCCCACGTGTGTACATGTGTGCACTGCGACCCGGTGGCGTCGTCAGCAACAGCAGCAGCAGCAGTCTGTTACACATTAATCACGAACGCGCGCGCGCATTTCGAGCACAGTGAGGGGGCGCTAGTTCTCGGAAAACGCGCGCGCGCGCATGCTGGCGCCGCCGCCAGTGCGACGGAGGCGAAAGAATGCGCAGCCGCCAGCGAAGAACACCACGAACGCGTCGGCAGTGTGTCACACATTTTACACCATTAATATCGCCATATATCATTGAAGAATGCCAGAAATTCCGACAGCAGTCGAAACACTCACCCTCGAGTCTGTCGACCTCCTTCTGCAGTTTCTGCACGGAACGCTCAGCGAATTCTGCACGGGTTTCGGCCTAAAAACACCACAGAGCAATAAAAGCTGCAGCAATTTATAGCTGGGCTGGTGGCGTCCCGCTGCAATGGGACGTTCCATGGACAGCACAAGGACTGGGTTTGGCACTTCTGGACGAGAAAAAAGAACGGAAATGCAGGATATTATAGCTTCCGAAGGGCATCGTCTAACATTGTCAGAACCACGGAAAACTACAGGAAAAACCCAGGAGTTGCACTTTCGAATCCGCTAAAAGTAAAGTGCTCAAGCAAATTTCTCTTCTCAACCGAACAGCAAACAGATAAAGTCGGTTTTCCCTAGTGTTTGCGCAGAAGTTTCACGTAAAAACCTTATTATTCATGTTTAAGAAGATTTGCCCAGAAAAAACTGTCTGCGCCTCGCATTTCGACGCGTTCTATTTTCGGCTCCACAAAAAAAAGGATGGTGCTGTGCTCAAAACAGTGGCGTACTTTCGCACTTCTCAAATTTCATCCCGTTCATGGCAAAAAAAAGTCTGGAAATCAGAGGAAATAAACAAATTTCTACAGGAAAACGAGGAATATCAACAATTTCCGTCCTCATGAAATAGATTGAGCGGCAAAAAAAACTGTGTTAGCAGTAAGAGAACCCTTGCATTCTGCTTAAAATTACATCAATTGTACTACGACCTATTCAAATCCGCTTAATTTTATGTAAGAATCGCTAGGATTGCCACGGTTCCTACAACGGGGAACGATCTAAGTGATCCTACGTGGCAACGGATACGTACCCTTCCAATATCTTCAAAAAATCTACTATCTCTATCGGTTGAATCGCCTTTTATTTTCATTCATCCGGAAATGGCAAAGTTGTGGATACAACTTTCAACACTACTCAAGTGCAGTGCCGGCCCCTTACACAGTACCAAAAAGTTCAGTACTACTCAAAACCGGCAACCCACCCTTTCGCATACCCTTTTTCATCCAGAAGCACCAAAACCTGACTACAACACAACTATGCAATCATTCTGGACAACCTACAAACTGTCACTAACGGACAACGAAGAGAAAAAAGGGAGATTTTCATTCATGCTACCTCCTTCAGACGAGCAGAGATGGTACGGATCTGTTCCTCGTATGAGTCTTCACGTTGCAGGGCTTTCTCTTCGGATACCTCGAGTGATTTCAGGTTATTACCGACGACGCGCAGCTCCTCCTCGAGTTCGACGATCTTGCTGCAGACAAAACACAACCATTTACTGGGCTTCACAACACTAGCACAACAACAACAATTATACACAACAGCCTTTGCAGCTAACGCAGCGGGGAAAGGCAGCAGCAGCACAATCGCAATACAGTCGCAGCACAATAACAGCACTACCGCAGCACAATCACAACACAACGTGATGCATCGTGATTTTCGTGCGGTGCACACCTCTTTTAGTCGACTTTCGAGCGCCGAAACGTGTACTGCGATGTGATTTTCACGTTGCAACGCCTTTTCTTCGATAGTTTCCTTCTTTCGCAAATTCGTCGCGATTGCGGCCAAGTCGCGCTCGGCTTCAACCGCTCGCCTGCAGGAAAAGAGAGGAGTTAGTTCGGTTACGAGATGTTATAGAAGAAATTCTTCAGGATATCAGGACAATGAGGATTGTATAGGATCCACTGGAAGGTTTCTGGGTAACAAAGAATCCAATCAATAAAATTTTACCCTTCCAACGAAGCCTGTACATAGAGGTTTCACAGAGTGGTAAAATATCAAATCCAGGTTGATGTTAGCTATAAGAAGCGGATGTTAGAGCCATTCTTATCGGGTATCTCCGGAGGATCAACAGGCGATTTCGGGAGTGAAGGGGGTTATTGTTCGGCTCAACTTGACGGCGTGAACGAGAGGTGTTCGAGAGAGCGAGCGACGACTACGCAGGAACTGAGTCACTCAGGACGACGATGACGACGACGACTCGCGACGACCACCACCGCGTGTTGTGTGTTCGAACCTCTTTCATTCGTTCGTCAAGCTGACGAATTTGTTCGGCGAAAATGTCTTCCTTCTCGAGCGCCTTCTCCTCCGACAGCTCGAGAGATTTCAAGTTGTTACCAACCACACGTAGTTCTTCTTCCAGCTCGACGATCTTGCTATATTATCAATTCTTGCTATGTTGTAAAGCGATTAGAAATCGAGCATTATTGATTTTAGAAGCGAAGTTTATGGTTACTGTGCAATATCGTTGTCGCTGCAGGACCAAAACAGCTTCGAGAAGGTAGGACAAGGTCAATTCGCAACAAAAATAAGTTTTGTTGTAACCAGATAGAGCTTTGTGTTCGCATCCTGTGATTGGTCAGCTGGATGAATTGACCAATCACAGAGCTCGGACGCGCCGCCCTATCCGAGCGCTGCGCTAAACGGGCACAGTTTCTTATAGAATCTCCCGCTATTTAGGAGAATGTACTCATTTCTACCATCCAATATTGCCGAATTTCATTTTCGTTTAAGAAGTCAAAGAGAGAGAAGCACAGAAATCGTTATAGAAAATAGGCTCCTATAAAATTTTCGCTCTGAATAATAGTCATGCAAAAGCAAAGGTAAAAACCAGGAACAATTTCATCTAACCACCATAAAAGCCGGAAAATGTGCAATTAAAATTGAATAATGACGAATTCTAAGTTTCCACAGCAATATGGTCCTGCCACGATAACAACAAATCAGAAAAGTTAAAAATTCGCCAAATGAATCGTGAAAATTAACAGCTCCTGACAGAAATAGAAGAGTGGGAAATCGGCTAGGTAAAAAGATAGAGGCGCAAGCAGAGTCGGCTATCGAAAGCCTTAAAATTCCAGGAAATTTCGGGAAAACAAGGAAAAACCTACTTCTCTCCGGCTTCGGCACGCTCCTCGGCTCTCTCGAGATCAGCTTCAACCATGGCCAACTTACGAGCGACCTAAACAATATGCGATTAAAAATTGCGGTCCTACCCCAGCACAACATACACATTCTGCTCGGCAGTCACTGTCTAGTGTTAAGGAACTGGGTCATGCATGCACACAGTTAAAGTGAACCCAAATCAATCCAGTAATTCGACGACAGTTAGCGACGCGGCAATTCGCACACACTCCGCGGCAGGTGAGTATAAATGATCGCGCTTTGTCTCGCCTCATCGTATTTTCGGTCGGCTTCTTCGGCCAGCATCTGAGCTTCCTTCAGTTGGGCTTCAATCGTGTTGGCGCGCTCCTCATCTTGGAATGAGCGGTTCTCCATCACTTTGCGTACACTGAACCGTATCAAAGCTGTGCGATACCGTGACCATACTATGCATTTCCCATGGCAAGTGTGAAAATGACTGTGAACTCTAAGCAAATATGGGAAAGAACAAAAGCCGTGGCATACCTCCCGCTTGCTGCTTGGAAATAGGACAAGACAAGCAAATGTACATGGTGGAAAAGTGCACAAAAAAGTACATAAACCAAGTAATTAGCCATATATAGGGTTGTTATTGTGATGATTAGTAACAGGCGGGTGTACCTCTTCACTCTTGCTTTCAGTTTCATGCAGTAGTGCTTGCGCTTCACGTAGTTTCGTCTCGAGTTCAGCACAGCGATCTTCGTCCACGTCGACTCGATTCTCCAGCGATTTTCGAGCTCTATACAATCAAACCAGTTAGCTACACACGCACGCCATCCTATGGAACAGGGTCTGGCCTGACTCGTAAAAGCTCTCTGGAGAAAGAAAAACAGCAGCGAACGTCGGGAAATGGGAGTGTCAATCAACTTTGTGGCGCTATATTCCAAATAGGGGATGCAGCGAAATCGCAGTCGGCTTTTTTTTTTATATTGCAACTATTAACTACATAATTTGTTCGCAGATGCTGGATGGACGCACATAGATCTACCACTACCTACTCTGATGTCGGATAACGCGCCCTAATTAAACTCTAGCAACTGCACTGTCGGCAAACGTGCTCCAATCAAAATTCGGCAACCGCGGTATATCGGTAAACGCGCCCTAATCAAACCTCATTAACAGTGTGCCTATGACCGCCGCGTAAACGCATAGTGTCAGGACCTTGGAACCTCATAAACGACTGGCAACTAAGCTGTCCAAGGCTCCCACGTCCACTTTAGAGCTCTTCTTGTGAACAAAAATCCTCATTGAACGGTTTTTGTAAAGAAAAACAGCAAAAGATCACACTTTGGGAGGAACATTGGGATTCCTCAGCTACGCAGGCAACGCATTCGGATGGTAATTCTCCGGTAATTGTAAATGTGGTGTGATTAAACGCGCTCTAATCAAATTCTGCCAATTCCTGCATCGACAAATGCGCTCTAATCAAACTACGAGGAAATTATCGAGAGTGCACCTTCATGAAGTGAGAAGCTATTGGTTTACTAAGTAACCAAGATTAATGAAGTATTAAACTCTTCCAAATCGTAGTAGTAAACGCGCTCTAATCAAAATGTATTACCTATAGTGCCGGTGAGTCCGCCACAATCAAATTCTACTAACCAATATGCCGAAAAAGACGCTCTCTATTCAAACCAACCGCAAACTAGCGAGAATGCATTTCCGCCTTCCCATAGGTAGAGGGCAATTAATGACTATCTGAGCAAAAATGACAACTGACGTTATCTACGTTACCCCACCCCCCTCTTGTAAAAGGGCTCTAAATGCAAGTGTAAATGGATATAAAAGATTTGGGAATTCACTAATTTAAAAGCAACTGTCCCCATAATTCAGTCATTTTGAATAATATGGACCCAGTAACCATGTCATAACCAACCTAGTACGAACGATCTCGCTTCGCTAATACTAGAAAACGGAGAAATTGTAGCAAACACATAACGTCAACGCTTTTTCCCACGCTAAGTAGTTGCGCCTCGTGACCTCGCTCTACTGGAAAATCGCGAACGGAACATGGCAGCTCGCCGATTTCGTTCTTTTGATGATGTTTTGAGAGGTCAATCAGCCTCAACTTCAATGGAATTTGTTTTGCCAACGATGCGTCCAGCAACAATCGCTCATTCTGATGGTGTGCTTCGTTCATTGTCAGAATAACAAAGCATCTTCAAAGATTTTGATTTCTTAACAAAGCTAGCCGCCTGGTTCGCTTGAACTTTGTGTGCCTCTCAAATAATGTGCTCTAAAGCTAATTTCCTGCGCCATTGAGGTGGATTAGATCGGAGCATGCATAAGAAAGACCAGCCAGACCCTGCTCTCCTATACATGTAAAAATCCAAGTCAAAACTGGTTAAATATTGGTTAAATAATATGAAAATTAATAGAAAACTCTGTAAATCTAGTAGAGGGCCCTGAAATGACACAGACACAACAACAACATGCATCCTGATCAGCTTCACAGCATCAGAAACACCTTCGGATGAAATCCAGGAGGAGTAGTCCAGGAGAAGAGGAATGCTTGCAGGTCCGCACACACATTCACACATACAATGACTGTCGAAGAAAACACGTAGGAAAGGCTAAAGCCTGGTGGCTGGCGATCGCAGACCTCTTCATACTTGCGATCAGCATCCTCAGCGATCACTTTCGCCTCATCGACCTGCGTTTCGAGGAAGTTCGCTCGTTCCTCGTCCTGCTGCGAACGCGTCTCCATCGACTTGCGAGCGCTACACAAAACACAAAGAATCAACGGCGTTGAACTGGACAACACAACATGGACAAATATTTGGTTATTTTCGACGACATTGGACATTTTTGCCCGCCAACTCTCTCACTACTGAATCAAACGAATACGAAGCATAATCACAATTCGACTGGACATTTCGGCAAGCGGTCGGCAGCTGCTGGCCAGCGGCTCGAAGGCTTGCCACCAACCGCTCGGATTCGTCGACATTGTGAGTGGCCTCCTCGAGTTTTTCAGTGGCGATCTTCAAACGTTCTTCAGCACGTTCGAGTTCCTCTTCCAGAAGAGTCATACGGCGATTAAGGGCAGCAACTTCTGCCTCAGCCTATAACGTGACCAAACCTAGTTAAAAATACAAAAAGTGTGCACTAACCGTTCAGCCTCATCAGCTGCTTTCGACGCCTCTTCCAATTTGGAGGTGGCGATTTTCAGACGATCTTCCGTGCGTTCCAAATCCTCCTCAACCAACACAATGCGGCGATTCAGTGCTGCCACTTCGGCTTCAGCCTGGAGTTGGGCAGGGAAAGGTGATAAAACTGACTTTCAGGAAGTGGTATGAACTACACAGGGCCTTCCAATCAGGAGACGGCTGAGCCACGCCCATTCTTTCCCAGGGAAATACCCATAAATCCACACTAAACACAGCCTAGTTGCTCTAGCCCTAGCCCAGATCCAAGAGTCCACAAAGACCACTCCCCTCCATCGCCTCCGGATCCAGAAACGCCTTCGCACCATCCATTTAGGACACTTAGGGCTCACAGCGTACACTATTTGCTCACATCTTTTTATGGACACGTTTTTCTGCATCAACCATAACAGGAATATGCATAACGGGTGACAAAAACCCGTGAAATGTCAGCAATTCGTCCTCTTATATCCGCAAAGTTGCGCTCGCCCAAGTGCAAATACACCTAATCCAACACAAACATAAATCTAACGCAAACATGATGGCCAGAACAAAAACTTTTAGTGGAAATATCGAATCGACACCTGATACCCTATGCCCTACATTCATTTGCCTGCGGGTTAAGTAGCAAAAAAGAGCAAGAATATTCTTCACGCGGTTATTTTTTTTTCAAGAACAATCCGTAATTGCAGGAAACCTCTCAAAAATTCCGAACAAACTAGATTCTCTGAATTGGAGAAAAGAGTTCAAAGGTACTTACTCCTATTCTCTGGGAAACATTCTAAGGAAGCAAAACTACTATAGGGACATGCGAGCTCATTCAGGGAGACCTTCGAAATGAGACCACATCCGTCTTTACTAGAATGGGGCATAATCCAGCAATTTATATTTACTCCTGGAATTCTGTCCCGCACAAAATGCCTAGCCTTTGTAAGTAGTGTCGAAATTATACTGAATTGTACAGGGCAACATTTTAAAAGGCAAGCATCTCTGGGGACACGAATTCTAGGTGAAAAACCCGGAACGAGCAATTTTACGCTACTTTCTCGCGAAAAGATTGTAGTAAGAAGCTTACGCTGATGCCATATTCATAAATAGACGCATTGCTCAGCTCTAGTCCAATCTTATGTCAACTGGCCAAAGTTGGCATGTGTCCTTATAGCGCATGTTCCACATTCAAGGACAACATGGTCCGTAATTACACAACCTTGACTAAGCAAACATCAAACATTCTAGGAACTCGTTGGCAATCGTACGTGCCTTAGCAAAGGAAGGAGGTGTTCAGGGTCTTTTCGGATGACTCGCTGGATCTTCATAATTCAAATTTCCCGTCCGGACCTAAGGCCACGACCCATAAGTAGGCTCGCTTTTTGTTTTGTCACACTTTCCAACAAATTCATATGGAAATAGGCCTTCTTGGCTCTAGACTTTCCGCAGCTCGAACATAAAGGCTCTTTTGAGCTCAATGTAGGCTCCACTTCCGTATAGCTCTTGATGAATCACACCACTTTGTCATATAGCTATCCACATTTTAGCTTCCTCTTACCACTACGCGGCCACCCAAAATTGGCGGAGCCCCTCCCTCAGCCTGCCGTAAGGCAGCCCCCACCCCTCCTGACCCTTTTGCTATACGAACGCACATTCCTTGTCAGCCTTATCACTGAACATTGATCGTAGGCGCTGGTCGACTGGCTGTGCGAGCAGCTCATAAGCGTCCCATCACAAACGCTCGGAAGGACCGGATACTGTTGTGAAGGGGCTGGCTGAGGCTGGCGCGAGGGCAGGCTGCCGGCGCCGAGCCCAGCCACTCTTCAAACAGCGCAAAGTGAATTCCCCAACTCGCGTTGTCAGCGTCGTAGCACTCACATACCCCCCCCCCCCCGTCTCCCCGCTCCACGCCTACGCGTACAACGTAAACACTTCACTCGGGGTTTCTTGACGATCTACACACGAGATCCATGAAGGCAATCGCAGCGCATGTGCCGAATCCTGGCAACTTGACCCATAAGGAAATTAACAAGGACATAAGAGTTATTGCTCGGGTAATGCGGCAGCCGGGGTGGCTCATAGATCGCCGTACTCAGGCACGCGGTTCGATTCGTATCTGTGGGTGGAGGAGTGTGGCTGGCCTTGGGGGTTTAGAACAAGAACGGCAATGAATGAAACATCTGCGTCCGCCCCGCCTCTCTACGAATCGATAGTTTAGCAGCAGAGGACGAGTCAAGAGCACTCGCTTTACGAAGTGCCTTTTTAGCGCATTGGCTGCTGCGGCATAACTTTAATAGGGCTTCATCCTAGTGGTAAGCATCCAGACAGGCTTATATTGCAGGCAATTTGTTGCGAATCCAGATAATCCAGGGAAATACTGGATAAGAGAGGATGAAAGAATACTAGAAGAGAGGAAACTACAGCTCTGAAGCAATCAAGGAAAATTAATCGAAAACCACGTCAATAGAGGATTAGCAGTTTTTTCATGTGGATAAGTTCACATATGAATAAGTTTCCTGCGAAAAGATGAACACAAAACCACTTTGAAAGCCAATACTTTTCTAATGGTATAGTTAAGGACGTGCGAGAATTTCAAAAACTTCTTTTAAAAAAGCCTCCATTTCGCAGCATTCAATTTGTATTGATCCTGTTAATAGGCCTATATTTGCAGACTAATTGTTGCATCAGGACTTTGCAAATTCACCAAAAAAGGATGCCAACCAAAGCAAACACGCCAAAACCATGTAGTTAAACTAAAGGAATAGCTAATACTAAATGAAAATCAAAATCTTCCGGAATTGCAAGAGCGAAAATGAATTCTCTAGAAATACATCGGACAAGTGAAAGGAACCAAATCGGCTTTTTTCCTCTCAAAGCACAAAACAAAACAAATCCCACACTACACTCCATAAATTATGCACAACTATTAATTCTCGGCAGGCCCCGCCCACTTTCCAGGACGATGGAATAACGGAGTTGACTCAAATAAAACACAAATTAGCTGCTGCAAAATTGCGCAACGCATTCGGTTTATGTGACAAACCCTCGCAACCTTATTGCCCTTCCCATAGCGATTCGATTAGAATGCGCCCTTTGCACAAACAAAGCAGAAAAACGCAGAAAATCATGAAAATCCCCGCATGAGACCCATTCGGCATTGATTCATTACCGCAAACATTCACAGAAATAAATGCTCCAATTAGGATCGCGCTAGGATCTGGCGGTATAGGCCTAACAAACGTGAGAACAACTAGAAAGACGTGGGAATGAACGGGTAATATTAACAGCTTACGTCTTCGCGCTTCTTTCGTTCCTCTTCGAGTTGTCGCTGCACCTCATCAGCCTCGTCCTTGGCCGCTTCAGCCTCTTCGCGGGCTTGTCGCATCTTCTTTTTAAGGACATCGAGCAGCGATGTCTGCTGAGCGCCTTCCTTGTTTGACTTCGACATTTTGGACGGCGACGATCACGGGGCTATTCAGCAGCTACTATCAGTGAGAATACAGAATAGAACAGTGAGGAGCGAGCAGCGGGGGTTGACGGAGATCCTCTCGAAGTGTCGCGCAACTGGCAGCCAACTGGGAGGGCGGAGCACCACTTTCAACCGAGCGCTCCTCTTCTTCTGTGCTCTCCAAGAGATCAAACAAACGGTAGGGTGAGGCCGGAAAAACGCTGAGCGGACGACGACCGACGACGACGACGACGAGCAGGCAGCACAAGCACAAGCCGCTCTTGCGCCACCACACACACAGCTCGCGCGATCACTTAAAAATGATAAGAATCGATTGGCGTGGATGGCAAAATTCCGGACAATCACCACAGCGGCAACGAACGACGACGAAAAGCAGCGCCGATGATTCAACACGCTGCGATGCCGGCCGCTGTTGGCTGGCTGGCTGTGGTTGTGGCTGGCCGGCTGCAGAGGACACGACACGACGACGGTCCGTCCGTCCGCCCGCGGACGGACCGACACCGACGTTCATCCGCGAAGCTTAGCCGCATTACCAATCGCTCGCACCGTGAATCAACAACACTCCACACTTGTTGGTGGCACGGGAAAAATTGTATGCATAGTGAGTGCAGGAGTACAATGAGGCAGTGATCAATGTGAAAAAATCAGGAAAAACATTCGTTGCGGGACCATCAAAATCATGTACTGATCTGTAACCCGTTACGTAACAACTCCCAGAAAAACCTACAATCCATCATTTCCTGTTTACTTAGCACTCTAAACGAACTGTTTCCAATATCGCGCGAGAGAATATCGCCGTAGTTTTTTTTTTTCGACTACACATTGTAGTGTACACATTCTTGACAAGCTGTGCACGCTTTCTACTTATTGCTGGCTGATTACCAGTACAAACACTATTAACTAGAGGCGAAAGAACGTTGCTACGCATGTGCAAAACAATGTCAGACCTTAAACACATAGATCCGTAAAGTGCAATGGGCACTGAGCGAAGTATAAACCAGTATAAACTCTCTCTACGACGCCAAATAGCGACGAAATTCCACTTTCCAAGGATACTTTCAGGAATAATCCTTGCCGAAATCAAGAAAACAGCAACCAAATCGTTCTTTGCAACCTAGCTAGCAGGAAAGTAAACCTAGAAATGGCTATTGCTCCTCAAATCTGATTAGCAAATTTCTCGAAAGAACGTCCATACCATGCGTGATGCACGTGCACAAACAGAACACTATGCGAAAGAAGCGCGTTCCTAACATACCGGTTCGGTGCAAGATGTAATTTACACAGGTAACTTCTGGTAAAAACCTGGTAAGTAAGATAAATGAAGATTTGGAACGTAGCAATTTGGACTACATCATACCCGAGCGTTCTCAAATAACTTGAACACAAATCTGGCTAAATTTATCCAGGTTCCTGGGAAACACTAAAGTACATATGGATGTCCTTTTCACTAGCAGCTGTCTATCATATGGAAACCAACGTAAAAGTTGACTCTAATTGTCTAAACGACCCTAAGTGCTCAATCAAAAGCAGGTCCAGCAACGAATGCCAACAAACTGTCACTTAAACCCGCTAATGATCTTTGAGTTTCGCATCAAGTTACGCCTAATGCCCCAGAAGAAGCAAGGAAATTGGATTTGAGTGGCATTTTCAGGCAGAACCTGCGAAAAGCGGAAGAAGAAGGTGAAAAGTGGAGAGACAAGCCGAAGCAAGCCGCTCGAACATCGGTTTGCGACCGAAAAAGGAAGTGCGACAACGCGACATCGCATCGCGACGGACCGCCTCCGTCGCGACGCGACGTCCAACGCGATTTGAATCGAAATGAAGAGCGCGCGGCTCGTCGTCGTTTTTCCCCGTTTGCTCACCACCGCCATCTCAGTCGGTATCAGTGCAAAAGCGGCGAATTTTCCGCGGCTCACGTATTTTGCCCGTGGTGTGGGTGTCTGTCGTCAGACGGCTGGGTGATTCACTGGCAAGACACACTAGAAATGCTGGCAAGCATTCGCATCGATTGCGTTGACAAACCCACTGAATTAGAGGGAAATTCAATTTAACAATGGGGCAAACCACAATTCGGAGTCTACTTTCCGGATTTTGTGCTGTGTGAATAGTGTGAGGCGTAGACACCAGACACGCGGATAATTACAGTCACCGTGTGTATAACTGGTGACAGCCGAGAACCATTGAGGTCAATGCACTCAACCGGTCGAGGCACACCACCATCACACACGCTTCGAGGAGAGAATGGAGAATGGAGCGAGCGGCGCGACGGGAAGCAGGTGGTGCACGACGATTTTTTTCTCTCGTTCGAGACCTTATATGGCGAAAAAATCGCGGGGTCTTTGAGTCAGGGTTTGAATTGCGCGCTGCAAGGCGATTCGACAACATCTAAAGTGGCGCGAGTAGGCCATAAATGTCCTAGTCCGCAACTTGTCGTAATCCCCATTATGGCGGGACCGAATGAGCGTCAATAAGGACGCTAATTATGCATTTCGGAACGAAACGAGGTAGCTACCAGTTTCTGGCCAGGGAATCGAATGTTGGATGTTCAAAAGCAAAACTACAAATACCCAAAAGTTAAAGCAAGTCTCTGGAATTTCATTTGAATATATGAATTCTGCAAGAAACTGATTTGAATATTTGAATGTATAACTTCCAGAGATGAATGTTTTCAAAAAGATCAAAAAATGACTAATCACCACCATTAGCAGAGGAAAAAAAGGGTTTCCGCTTTAAAAGTAAGGAAAATACGGTAACTCCTTAGAGGAAAAGGTTCCTGCTGTAAAAGTAAAGAAAATCCCGTAACTCCTTCCACTAAAGACAGATATCTGACTAGATGATCTTTTTTTTGATGGATTGACATTTTGAATAAACTGAGGGACATTTCGAATAGTCTCCGCTCCAAATTATTCGATTTTTCTGGTTTTTAGAATAATTTTTCAATCAATTCGAACTGTCGATATTTCGAATAATTCGATTTTCCGCTCATCTCGGACAACAGATACTTCGAGTGACTAAAAAGTCGATTTGTTCGAATTTCTACCCGATTTGTCTCGCTTGAATCAAATTTCTGCTCTATGATGTGCAGGAAGGTCCTACCAAGAAGATCTTTGCCTGCAATGAGCTAATCAGCGAGTTCTTATAATTTCAGTATGACTACACATGAGTCTTTCTTCTCAAAGGTTGCAAATTTACCCGAAAATGCACTTCATCTGACATAGGCAAGCTTTTTCAGGATCTCTGCAAGCAATCGCTGCGGTAGCAAAGGACAGGAAATCACGATACTAAAGAATTCGTGCACTATTCTGAATCACCTCAACAATAGATAAGGTTTTTCCCATTCTTTTTCATAAGTCTACTGCAGGCTTTCCTTTTTCTACAGCAGTTGACAGTTGATTGATGGATTGCGGTTGTAAACTACGCTGTAGGAGCACTAGAAGTATTCCTTCTTCGAGCACTCCTCTGGATTACTTTATGTAAAAATTGTGAAATGGGATATGATACGGGTACGGGCTTGATAACACTTTTTTCTCCTCAAGAAGTTTTTTTTTTCACTTGTCGAGAAGCTTGTACAGCAAATGACTGTGCCTGGCCAGGAAGCAAGAAAAAGCAACTGAAGAATCCAAAAGAGCAGCCGGTTGCAGTCGACGGTGGGGTGAGATGGTGGAACGCGGTGATTTGCGTCCGTCGTCTGCGTGTGTGTATATGTCTATGGGCCTTGAATGGATGTTGCGCCGTGTGTGTGAGTGAGTCATTCATTGTTCCTCAGTTCACCACCACCACCATCGCTACCACCACCGTCCGTCCGCTCCTAACATGGCCCGGTCTTGCCTCATTGGCCCGATCGTTGTCGAAAACAGAGTAATTTCCCGGCGCTCATCATGGCCGACGACGTCTTGGATCTACGCCGAAATTCCGTATTATTGCGCTAAATCCTGCCTACGCCCCCACACCGCCGCCACCGCCACCACTCTGTGCGTACACATCGCTGAAAAAGTCCAGCAAAAAATGAGGCTAATCCGAGATCCTACACACATCGCTGCCAGCCAGCCACCGCGGCCGCCGCTGCGAGTGCGTACTCCTCTCCTCTTGTTTCGTTATCAACCTGCTTCTTGCCCGCTCTCAAGCTCAGCTTCTGCTTCTCCACCGATAGCGCACTATTTCCACGACCGTCTAGCTCTGCGGGGGAGCTGCGACGGTGTAAAGCAAACACGCTAATCATTACAACGTGACAGCAAGTTGAGCTAAATAGGATATCAAGGGATCTATCCAGCTCAGTTGTACGCGGCTGGATGACAAGAACTCGTAGAATGATGGATGAGTTGTGTAGTTGCGGACTACCAACATCCACGCTTTTCATTACTTTTACATTACTAGAACCCTTTGACCAAGGATATGCTATAGATAACTCCAAGTACAACTAGAAGTACCTCAGTAATACTGTAATGGTTATCCAGAGAGAGAGATATCCCGAAAGTATGAGCTCTGACACTACAGAAGAAAAGTAGAAGTTGAAAAAATCCCAAACCCAGAATCCAGGACAGCTTCCAATCCACGAGGACTGAAACTATTCCAGAGATGGGGTGTGTCACTAGAGCGCACTTTTCTCAAATTTCGCGAGAAATACGTGCATAGATAGTAGTCGAAACAATGGAAAAGCCATAGTTAATGGAGTGTGAAACTCTCCAGGAAAAGAAGTCTGGGAAAAGATTTGGGTACATAGCTAGGAATACCAATTACAAGACCTCCATCCCAGAAAATAGTCAGATACGTGGAAGAAGACTGGTAAGTGCACTTTTTTTCCGAATTTACGCATTGAATTTCACACAAATGCGGAAGTACGCCTGCGCAAACTACTGGAGCCGACAGGAAATGCCCTCAATCCTCAGTTACTAGTGATGCTAGGACTAGATAACGTCCTAAATGCATCCAGATTTGAATATTCGATTTCGAATAAGTCGAAAGTTCACGTGGTTAAAGAAGACAACAGCGATCGAGGAAATATGGGAAGCACTGTGGGGTTATCCCTTTTTTGGGTGCACCTTTTGTTTGAATTGAGTCTTGAATAATTACTTAAATTATTCGCTTTTAATTTAGTCCTATGTGTACCACTAACCAAAAACCTGAAGCGCATAGAATCAAAGCCATAGGCTGTGTTACCTAGCCTAGAGAGCCAACTCAATAGGCTATCTGTGGTCAAAACAATCAATTCGCATCAGGATCATTCAAGAATACAGAAATAACAAAGAAGCGACAGCGACATGCTCGACCTGTCCGACATCTGTCGGACAGTGTCAGAATGACAGTGACGGTCACACTGATATGCTACTAGAAGGAATCGCCGCACAGTCATAGCAGCCACCGCACAGTCACATCGAATTGTCAGCGTCTGCATTTGCGCGCGTGAACGTAAAAAAACTAATGAATCAGACGAAAGCATCCCGAATATCCATTTATCAGTCGAACTACGGGGTTTGTAGCGATGATGCGGTGCGGTACCTCTCAGGAACTACATATAACAGTCGCTCAACACGGGTGCGAACAACTATGATGGAGTGGCATTTTCCCCAGAAAACAATTTACCTTCACGAAAATGTGATTACTTCCGGGATTCTAGCATTATAGTCTAATAGCGGCTCAATATAGCAACATTATCGTGTGTCACCACCAAGAAACACATTGTGCGTGATGAAGTCCTTGATAAGGACGTGAGCCAAAAGTACAGAAGCGAATGCAATATGAAGGAGGAATAGAGTGATTCACTAGCTGTTGACTAAGAGATTCCGAAGAAAACGACGGAAAATGGAGTTGCAATAGTGTGCACGCATTTTTTTTCCTTTGGAACTTCTCGTCAAAGGAAAGGCTAAAGATATTCGTATAGTCGGGACGAGCATAGGGTTCCAGGAACAGGAAGGAACAAAAAAGTTAACCCGAAGTGTTACACATGCCTGCTGGTAGCTTCTTTTTCTATTCTTTTCTTCCAGGAACGCATGTGGCACATGCCGCTATTATCACGAACGAGCTGCGAATGACGTCTACTGCGCAAAGCATAACCAGCACACTGGTTACACCCCTGTCTATACCTCCACAGAGAAGCTAATGCTATTACCTGAACAATGAATGCAACTGGTAAATAAAAAGGGTCAGCACTTACCACGCATTGTGTTGGTAAAGGAGTTTGAAACGCACTGAAAGACCTGAAGAAGATCGCGACACCTCCATACGAGGAGTGTGTCAAAGAAGCTGACAAGAGAAAGGAAAACACAAGAAAATTGAAGTATAAACAACTCAGTGATGAAAACATACCTCCTGGACTTTCTTGTCCTTCTCTTCCAGCTGGCTGGTGGCGGCAGAGAGGTCTTCCTGAAAAAATGTGGCATAGGTAGTTCAAAAGGCGGCAGCTATCACTATAAATGAAATAATATATGCTACTTTCAGCGCACTCCAACTAGTCCCTACGAAACAGTAAGAGAGAAGCTTTGAATTCTCGAAATTTCGTAGCCCCTCTCCAGAAATTCATTCATAGCTGTTACGGGTTTGGAAGGCTATGATATTCTCTTTTAAAAAAGGCTTAACGGTTTGCGTTCGAAGAACCAAATTTGATGGGTTCGGCGGAACTAATCAAACGATTCTACTGGACGTCTATAGTATAGTCGTAAAGTGGAAGTGTTGAACATCTGTGCATAACTATGTCCAAAAACATATGCCTGTTTGTTCATACTAGCCGTTCGTAACCCGTCTGGGTAATCCCGAAATACTAAGAAAAATATCATGCTTAGAAAAAAAAGAGGGAATAGCCATAACATCTGGACTGCAACTAAAAATTTTCGTTTTAGCAGAATCTCGTGCATCAGTGCATTAACTACATAGGTGGAAAAACCTCAAGAACTTCTGAGATGGGGCAAATTTAAGTGCAAGTTGCTATAATGAGGATATAGTCGCAAAGCACCTAGATCAGTTAAAGCTACAAAAGATCTAGGAAAGCTTATAAATCAGATTAAATCCAGGATTAATTGTATGAGAACGAAATGGTGATATCTAAACTACGTTGTTACCTCGTAATAAACAGTAATTAAATTACAAAAAAAAGTGATATGGTGGAAATTCTCCGGAAAAAGTATGCCGTTACTATACCGGTTCTCATCGTTCATGTAGAAAGAATCTGAGGAGAAAACGACAAGTTTCCACGGATGGTCCTCATCCGGTACATCATAAAGAACAATTTTAAAAGCAGATTAGAGGTCATCCGGTCCTACAGTAGCCAGAATCTTGCAAATCGGAGCCCTTTAAATTGTCCAATGCAACTACTTGCAGGTCAATCATTTTACGTTTCATACAGTCCATTCGGATTATTGTGATTAGTGGTGAACAGATCACTTAATGAGGTGAGATCACTCTTAACGATTAGTAAATATGCTTCATAGTGTGCGACCGCACCGCTTGGCCAAAATCTTTGATTGCACCAAAAGTCACAACATTCTGAATGGACTATAAACCCACTTCTTGCCTCGAAATGTCATCCAAGTTTCAAACAAAAACGATATCTCGTGAGAAATACTACCTGAGCCTTGTCGAGGTCGTTCTCAGTTTGCATCATCTTCTTTTGCGTGTCTCGGAGTTCTTCCTCGACTCGCTCCAACTTTTCGGTGATCTGACGGACTTTCTCTTCGGCGGCATCGGCTCGATCGAGAGCGTTGTCCTGAAAAGGAAACATACTCTTCCAGCAACATAGAGTTTTCCCGGAAAACTCGTCTACAATAACGCGACGAACAGGAGAAAATTGAGAACATCGCTTGATTAGAAGGATTAACCAGTCCGTCGTCGATTGTATTTGCGCATTCGAGCACACGACGACGCCAACGCCGAAATTGGACTGTCCAAAAAACGAGGAGAGGATTTGCGATCATCCTCGTCGGCTGGCTAGAGCCAGAAACGCGTTCTTCGTCACCCCGTCGTCTTCCGACCCCTCGCGCTAGCTACATACCCCTTAGACCCCCGCTCACGGGCTATTAGTGTTGATGTGCTGGCTGCTGGGGGACAGCGCTGCTGTTTCGCGGATAGCTTCCATATGTTGTAAGGATCGAAACCTCTTCGCTTTCCACACATCTATCTGTTACACTGCCTCGACGTTTACTGCACAGCAGCAACCGAAGCAAAAGCGCAGCCGTTGACTCCCACATTCGCAAGAAAACCCAGGATTTTCACTAATAATTCGAAATTTCCAGAAATTTCCGTGTAGAGTAGTAACGAAAAGCAATTATGGCCCACTCAAAAACAATGACAGCTGGATACAGCCGGTTTCAAAAATGATGATAGTTATGTATTTGTGCACAGAATTGCAAATTACGCACTAAACAGCGGACACGGAAGTCCTCTTGTGTTGCGGCGTCGCCGAATTTCGCATGATTTTCTGAATTCTTCTCTTCTCTTTTTTCTTTCCAACTCTCATCTCAAGTGAAACAGACCATATTTGCTCTTGCTGTCCGCTTAGCATGACTCTCCAAGTGGCAAATACTTTTTAGCGCTCTTTTCCCTCCAGTGACTTTCCAATTACATGCTTTCCACTAGGAAATATAACTGGAGAAATGTGAGAGAAAGAAACAGCGCAAGAAAAGATACGCCGTAAGGAAATGCAGGAGAAAAAGACAGACAGTAGGCATGATTGTCGCTTTTGAAACAGATTATATCCTCCCTAGTGAAGCGGACAATATATTTCGTTTTTTTTAATAATTTTAAACTGGTTTATTTATCAAAGCACTTCAGAGAGCATGGTCCGTTCCACTAGATAGGATATTCACAACATGTTTCACCACGTCTGGCAGTTAAAGAGAAATTAGAGAAAAAAGGAACGCGTGCAAACATAGGCACAACTTGAACGCCTGTCGTTTAGTGTGTAGATTGCCAACTTCTGCACTGTTACCCAGCTCGCATCGTTTGCATAACCCTTGGAAAAACCACAGAACCACTAAAACGGGAACAGTTTCGATCCCCTCGACTTCGGAAGAGTGCACAAATACCCACACAAAAAAAAACTTCCCCGCTACACTGTTAATCTCGTTCTAATGTACTGGTCATCAATGAATAATCCTCGCGCTATTCGATTGTTCGCCACGCAATCAGTGAATTCAAAGAATTTATGAGAAATATTCCCGTATTATTCCCACTCGTCCCGCTAAAAATCCCTCAGAAGCCCTTTAAAATGAATCACAGAAACTATCTGATTTGTAGGTCATACTTCGATTGAACTACACAAGAACTTGGCACTACTTCAAATCTGGGGCCGCAAAAAACTTCAGAGAACCCATTTCGCAATTTTTTATGGGAAGGTTATTTCGAAAGTGATATGTTGAAGGAAAAAAGCGTTCAATTTGTGCCGTTACGAACTCCAAAATGAGGTTAGACTCACTACCACACATCTGACTTGTCCAAAGTAATAATTATAAGTTGCGAGCACTTAATCAGTGGAAATTGCATCGTCTTCAACTTCAACGTACACTTCATGGTGTCGAAAATTACAGTAAAAAAATGGAAAACGAAGAATAAACCGTGAAGAAAACAAGCAAAAGCCGCAACTGCCACTGATGAATTAAAATTTGCATATTTTCATGCAATACAGTGAACGTGACAGCGTTGTGGGACCGCCAGTTGCTATAGTGCAGATCTCACTTCCAAAAATACGCCTTCTATGTGTGCTCGGTGGGAATTCCACTTTTTCAAATCCAGAAAAAAAGGAAAAGGAAAAAGTGAAAGCATTCTTCTGCTTTTTCTGTTAGTATGTAAAATTCCTTTGTGCAACAGCTGCCCACGGCTGTAGTAAAAGCACCGCTTAATTGATACGTTTGGCTGTTGCATTCCCGAAAAAAAAAAAGACTTCTGTTAACTCGTATGAAAGCGAAAGCACTTACTAACCGGTAAATTGGCGTACTGAGCAAGTGAAGTGAAGCAGAATGCTTTTCGTGGTTTTCTCGGAAGACCTTTCCAAGGGAACAGTCAGCGCAAACAATGAAGTGACAATACATTCCAAAAGGTTGACTAACTTCTTCGTGAATGCCATTTCAAGCAAAAGTAAAGAACAGGCAGTCATGGCAGAAGTTCTAACTGCATGAGACATTTTGGAAGTTCTAGGAACTGCTAATTTGATCGCTATGTACACCTCGGAAATTATCTGACTTTTGCTTGCTCGGGTACACCATTTTGAAGTGGAAAACTTCAGTTTCAAGCCAAGGGTTCCCAAACAATATCTGGAGCAAAAACTTCGTAGAGATATGCGCTTTTCCTGCGGAGAAATAGAAGAAATGGTACCCCTTTAAACTTCTTCCGAAATTTATTTTATTGAAAAGTTGCTGTGAAGGAAGACATATCCCGTTCTCAAGACGTAGTAATTTTTGTGTCTTCAGAGAGCATAAAACGATGCCTCAGAAGCGACGACAGTTGAGTACTAACTTGCAACTTGCGCACTAAACAGCGGGCATCCATGTTGTGCCTTGTTAGCTCGCCGTATGCAGCATATTTCAAAACGCCTTTTTCTCTAGTTTCTCTCAACCTATCGTTCTGCTGAAACAGGGTATAAACGCTTTTCAATTGCTAGCTAGGTCTTGCTCTGAAGACGATTGTATCAAAACAGCTTTTTTTCTGATCAACGAGAAAGAAAATTGGAAGTGTTCCATTTAAACAATTTATGAAAGAGAATGTGAACGTTCTCAATAAAGCTAAAATATCTAGGGATGGTCATCCTCTCTTCTGATAAAATCAACAGTTCAAAAATAATCATATTTTGCTTGGATACTTTCTTGTTTCTTAGTGAAAAAATCATGAAAATGCTATGGGTTGGGACCAGTAATAGCTCTAGGGTTCGAGAATTCATCATTAAATTGTAAGTAGGATAAATGTTAGCACATGTATAATCGAATTCCGTGAATGACGGACGCGTGGGTCCCAGCACGAAAGCATGCGCAGTGTAGATCAAGTGAGCGGGTCCTGGCGTGAGGATATGCGCATTGTTGATCTAGTTTTACTAAGAGCTTACTACAGACATGTTGTGAGAACAACGCTTCAGAGTTATGCCCCAATTTCCAGAGATGACCACTACATCAGAATCCACCCCGCAAACAAAGCGTTTGCTTTAGTTTTCATATAATTCCGCGTGAACAAAAGAAAACATCAACGAGGTGATGATTCACGCGGCGTTAAGCACGACAACGTCTACCAAAACATCATAGATAGATATGAGACTAGTTCAGTGAAGTGCAACGAACGTCTCCCATAAAGTGCAACTGGCCCCCGGTCAAGCCCGGGCCGCGGTCTACGTGAGCGGGGGTGTGTGTGTGACGTGTGGAACAAACTGAACCGAATATCCATGTGCGGACACTAATGATAATCGCCGAGCGCGCGGCGCAGGATACCAGGAAATCTGCACCAAAAAAGGAGAGAAACAAGCTGGGACGCGCCCCAGCGTAGGGCGAGAGACAGCATTAGGGTCTCGCAGCGATTGGGTAAGTGAGTTGGGTAAATGAACCGGATAGACAGATAGTGTAGACAGAGTAGTGTATGTGAGTATGTACCTTCTCGATCTTCATCGCCTGCATCTTCTTCTTGATGGCGTCCATTTTGGTAGTAGTAGTTGTGAATCTGGGAGTGCAGCCGCAAACAACGAGACGAGTCCGACGTACTGATTCTGCCGGAGGGGAGGAAGGCAGCAGCAGCAGGCGCGGCCAAGCTCGCCGCGCTCTCGCCAACCCTTTGCCACGCCCCCCGCGACTGTCTGCGCCCTCCTCGGCGCGCACACTCTCTGCGCACCGGATGACGGATCGGCTACCGTACTGCTCACCTCCGCGCCACACGTCTTCCTCCTGATCCCCGGCACACTCTCTGATCTGTCAGCTGTACATCCTCGCACCGACCGTCCGCATCTGTGGACCCTCTCGCTGCCTCGACGTGCCGCGATGGGGGTGTATTCGCGGGCCGGCGTCGTCAGTGCGAAATCACACCCACCCCCCCACCACGTAAAGATAGAGCTTCGACAAAACACATTACACCAAGCAACCAACACACAACTACGCGCCCCGGCTTAACGTGTGCCGCCGCCGTCCCTGAGGGGTGCACATCCTGACCCGCAGCATCACCGAACATACTCAAGCACATAGTAAAGCCATGTCCCCGACGCTGAAGTTCCTCATCTTCGTAGAAAATTCTGGGACATCATGCACTATTGAGCTCTTAGTCTAGGTAAACGTTGAATACACTATGAAATTAAAGTCATACTCCAGCTTGATTTAGCGCCAGCGCCGCGTGCATCGTTGTGCTTACCCTGGGTAGACACGTTAACAACATGCAAGTTCACTGATCGCTAGCACCAGCGTCAACACGCTTACCCTGGGTAATGTTACTCCATTGAGGCCCTTTACCCATGACCCGCTTCGATTTAATCCTCAGACCTCATGCATTGGTGAATTTACCCAGGGTAAATGTGTTGACGCCCCCAATTTTACCCATCCCTAACACGAGAGGCAACAAGTTTATCCTGAGTGATCCCAACTATGCATCCAACTCCTAAATATATTACTCCTCCAAATTTTCCCACGGTGAATCAATACGTTTACCTTGGGTAATTCCAATGATGCATGTAGGCCTCAGACCAGGCACGGGTTACTACATTGGTCCTCTGTTCTGAGAGCAACTCGCTAAATTTGAAAGCGATTTTTGCAGGAGCCACGAATAGACTACTACGTTCGACTGAGACGTGTAGGAAAATTATTCGGAATACAAAATATTTAAAAATTATAAGAATTACAAAATTTACTAAATCGTGCGATCCTGAACCCTGCATAGCTGTCCCAATGAATTTCGGAACACCGGCTATTCGTAATTTTAAACTGGTTGTATCATAAATTTTGCGGGAATGATCCACTGGTTTCGTAGAAAAAAGGACAGAACTCACCCAGAATTCACACGGAGACTACCTAATTTACCCATGATCTAGAACAGATCCGAAGGTTATTCTTAAAATGCTTAGTTTACGCTTTCACCTTTCCCTGGAGTTAACCCAGGAACAACCAGTGCGATGAATCGCTAGAGAAAAGGGCCTCAAAATTCGCTGTTGTGTTGCTTTCCACGTTGTTTTCGTTTCCACCGTGTTTGTGCGAAAACGTTGATCAGGAAATCCTAGATTTTTCAGCAGTAAATTTCGAAAAAAAAAACAAGAATTAATCACAATGAACAAATTTGACCTCCAGGAGGTCTGCGCCAGTATTTCAGTCAACACCCATGCATCGTTGTGATGACTCAAGGTAAATGTATTATTACCTCCAGATATACCCATCCGCAACAAGTGCATCAACACGCTTACCCTGAATAATGTCAACCATGCATCCAAGCCCAGGAGATGAGATGGTATTCTAAAAAAGAGGTGCACTCGGTGATTTGGATGAGAATGAGAGCAATTGTAGAACAGAGGAGAAAAGTTTTTTTTTGGAAGTCATGGTCAGATGTTCAAGTTGAAAGATGAACGAAGAAAATACACGAAACCTGAAGCACATGTAATAATGCTTCAAGAACATCTGAGAAGTAAGCTTTGAACCTTGCTTCACCTTCGTAGAAAGCGGTGCGATGTCGCAGATATAGTTATCGTGGAATTGATCGCTGCTGTGTTTAAATCGCAATATGTGGCATAAACTTCCCAAGGCAATATTACTTCATCACGATAGGGACGATTTATACTGAGTGCATGCGTCAATCGCACGTCAGACGCTCGCATCCGTATGCGGAGGATTTTCCATGATCACCGGTCAACTCGGCACGTACATCTTGGATGAAAACACCACGTAAGCATCGGATATAACCGCTTGGCCGCAAACGCGTGCGTCTCACCCTGCGTCCGAGCTGCGTCAGGGTTGCGACTAGGCCGAACTTTCATCAGATAGTAGCACGAGCGTCGAGCGCAGGTATCTACATAGTGTGATTGCCCTATGAGATTCTGTTGCGACGTGTTACATTTTTCAAGCAATGGATAAGCAGTTGAGGTCGGAAGATAAAAGTCCAAAGGCTACGCAGTGTAATTACCCAGAGTAATTTACCCAGCTAACACCGCTCCAAATTTGCCCATCGTTGACACGGACGATATAGTCTGTTTCGCCAGCGATGATAGTTGAGTATTCGTGCACAGTGTCTGTTTTTCTCTGCCCCCTCTCCAATCTCTGCGCACTTTCCCGCCCTCTTCTTCTCTGCGGCGTTTCTCCAACTATCTTCTCCCGTGGAACAGACTATAACACGTTTACCCTGGGTAATCTCAATAATGCACTGAGGTCCAACTCATCCACTTATTCAGTACACGGGGATCAAGTCCTGAAATTTCTAATCTTTGTGATTGGTGATCATTGTAAACAAACCACCTATTTGGGACCTGTGCGTTACGTTACCTTAGGGCTACCCCAACCTGAAAAAAAAACCCTTTGTGGGGAATCGCTGTGCGAGATGGCTGCTACTGCGGAAGTGCAGTTAACAACAGTCAGGCATTAGATGCGATAGGATTCAACAACAATTCTTTGCTACCAACAATATTATTTTATTCATACGCAAAAATACCAAGAAACATTCCTTGCTTAATCCTTGAACCCCGATGGCAGTAACATGCTATGTGAAAGGCGTCACATTAATGCTTAGTAGTCATGAAAAAGCATGAAGTATGTAGTGAGACTGGTCGTGCATATTTTTTTCCTAAATTAATGTCTTATTTATTATCATCTATCAGTGTGGCTAATATTACGATGTAAGCGAATCGCATCACATCAGCAACCTGGCCCATTTTTACCACGCAAGAAAAACGCATCTATTGTCGGCGCCTACTCTCCAGGGCAGTGCCAGTGACAGCTGTATTTTCTCGACTGGATTGCCTTCTCACTTTGAGGAGGTACCACAAACTTACCCAAAGGGGGAGCGGGGTAGCAGAAGCGTATATTATGCACACTACATATTACCATGTGATTGTTGATGTGGTCATTGCATGTATGCGGTATTAACTCTGGTTATTTTCTTTAGATCTGCTGTTTTCGCTGGATAATCTTGTGGCCCCAGATGCATCACTGAATTTACCCATGGTGTACGTGTTAAGGAACATGAATTAACCCTTCGTCTGACACCGTGAACATGTTTACGCATGCATGACGTTGTCTATACCCAGCAGCTACGCATGGGTAACCGTAGCTCTGGGCGTGAGATCACTCATCCTCTCCATGATACATCTCCCGCTGTTCGGCGCGAAATCCATTGAAGAGCTGAGTCGCAGATTCTGGACCTTCGGTATTACGGTGCTTCTTGAGCCAGGACTCATCGATGGGATTACCCAGGGTAGACATGTTAGCGGTCGCGGTTAAGAATTAAATTTGTGTGGTGTCAAGACGTTTATATGGACGCAATGAAATAAATAGTCGATGTGGAACAACTCCAACTTTAAAAATGTTGGCAAAAACATGAAGTAAGTCAATTTTTTTCAAACGCAGAGGAAAGAATGAAAAGAATGGATATGACGAGAAATGCTGGAAAACTCAGCATTCTTACCAGCACTTCGTTTTTACAGAAAACGACTTGTCAGTCAGCATATGTTTAGAGCTTGACAAGTTGATATCCAATCATAAACCCTTCGTCACTTTTTTCATTTCAAAGGCAGTGTGTCACCTCGTTTCGTGGGCTGGAAATACCAACAGACTCTAGACCTCCTCGTCATGCTAATTCCAAAGATGTACGTCAAAGCTCATAAAAATGGCGAAAACCCCGTTTTTGGAGGGTCCGAAAGGGCAGTTCACGGACCACGTGGGCGGAGCGGTCCGTGAACGTGCTGGATGTCCGCCACGTCTGTAGCGTTGGCCAACACGTCTAGACGTGTCCGATCGATGAGATCAACGGCTTCACGCGTCCACTCAGCTCGACAAACTGTTACAAATCCCGTCCAAAAAACGTTTAAAAGTAGGGTTTAAAGACCTTTTTATAACGTTTTAGGTATACCGTTGGATTCAGCGTGTCGAGTAGATTCAGAATCTAGTGGCAGCTCTGACACGAAAACGAGGTGACACACTGCTTTTAAGCTATTCTATTAGATGCAGACTCGAATGTACTAAATCAGAGTTCCGTACGTGTTTCTCCTAGTCTGGCACTATTGGATTTTCTGTTTAACCTTGGTGCACAGCCCTTGTACTTTCACTATTCCAACACTTCCACATTATAGATTTGCCGACAGATTATACGAACTTTTGCAGCAGAGCCTCAGGAAAAAGAAACTTTCGTCAGCTTTACACATTGTGCTTTTTTCCAGCGAGACTTTTACGCTGCAGGGAGCAGAGGAATTTCCGGCACCAGTCAATGGTAGTTTTAGACAATGGGGATCGTTTTGAACTCCTTTGTGTCTGTGCGCCTAGGATTTACATACATATTATACTTCAACCTACATACCTATTCATCGGTGCCGGACGCAGGAGTTACAGGGAAGAAGGTGGCAGCTCCGCCACCCCATGGACCCAGCTGGGATAATAAAACTACTAAAGATATTGGTTTTAGTATTAAATAATTAATAAAAAAATATTTCAAAAGTAACGATAAACATGACACAAAAATAATGTACAATATATACTATACTCAATACTTATACAACATTGTTATCCATTTTATAAAGTAATTTCGAAAATTCAGCAACACATTTTCGGAAGTGGAGGGCGAAGGGGTGGAGTACTTCCTTGTTATTATAATTAAGCATCATTAAGCGAGAACAAGTGACGAAAGACCACGAAACTGTTCAAATCACAAAAATATTCCAACAAAATGGGTATTTTACCCAAATAAGAAATGAACTATTGAAATCCAGAAGTCTTCTCAAAAGTTTCCCCACATGCCTGGGTGACAACATCTTCTTTCTGGGATCTTTTCCAGGAAGAACTGATCAGTGGTCGTGATTTTTGATCAGATATGATGCGTGATGCGCCCCCGCTTCTCCGTGTCATGGCTAATGATAAGCGAACTTCCCAGCCGTGGCGATTTGCCTAGTGAACTCCTGATTATTCGATCTTTTGTCTAGTTAAGTGTATTTATGCTTTACATTTAGAACCAAATGATGTAGTAGGTGCATTCGAATTCGAATACTCGGCCTGGAATCAGTCGAAAGTTTGGATAATCAAGAAAAGAGTGCAGTTAAGCTAAAGAGCAAAAATAAGAGAGGCCGCAAGAGGGCTTCCTTCTTTATAAATATTGGAATATAAGAATACCTTCTCTTTTTGAATACTTGAATTTTCAAGCTGCTTTATGAGTTTTAATTAAATTATTTGAATTATTCTGCTTCTAACTGATCCTGAGTATGTTAAGCACCTATGTATCACCTACTTACCTACATGTTACACTTTCCCAAAGTTACTGTTTTCATTTGAAAATATTTAACTAATTTTTCCGGGTGACAACAATGCTATAGACCGTAGTGAAGAAAAGGTGATGCAGTAGATGTGCTGTAAAGTAAATTGCGGGATCCACCGGGGAATGAGTGACTTGGTGGGAATGCTATCCTTTGCAAAGAGGAAATGGTTTCAGGAATTTTTGAAATCGAATATCCGTTTTCGTATAAGTCGGATGTCGTGAGCCGGAAGAAAGAGATGAAGGGTTGTATTATACATATTTATAGTTTTTCTTTCTCAATTATCCATTTTTTTCTCCACGTCTTATTTCCTCTTCTTCTCTTTTCTTATTCTTTCTCCATCCATTCCTTTTATGTCATAAATTGTTAATTCAATTAGATAGTTTAATATTTGGGTGGTATTTATTTGATCCCTAACAATTCTGGAGCTACGTATTTCTTGAATAATGAGTTTTAAACGCAAATTTCATCATTGAACAGTGAAAGTATTAAGGAACAAATTTTTTATTTCTCGAATAGGCCAGTAACCTACTCTTTAAAAGATGTGGAATCACTCTGACGATTAACGTTACCTACGATAACAATGCATTTGCATTGCCTTCTATGCGATCGTCCCTGTTGATGTGTTCGAAATTATTGCGAATATTCGAGTACTTGAACAATTCATTCAGTTTGTTTTTTGGCAGTACGGACGGATTTTTATACTTTATGGGAAGATGAGTCGCTCAAACTATTCATTCATCCGGCGTATCGAAAAGACGGTGCATTCGAACCAATCATTTATTCGACTCTAGGAATCCATATTTTCAGCTGATATCATGTAGAGCAAAATAGGTGCGGAAGCGATAGTACTCGAATTATTCTCCAACTATCATTCCTGATGAGGGGGCTAGAGCACGTTCGAACCCTCAAAGGGAAAACAGAAACTGTTGCCCTAAAAAATTTGGTTACAATGCTCGATCTCAGGTGATCGGTGTCCTCGTGCTGCGGAAGATCGTGCAGTTCATCCGAAACCCCTTTACCTTGCTGAGAACATCATCAATTGCATCTTAATTCGTCTCTTGTAACTTATACTCAATTCACCAATGAAATTATTATAGTTTTGTTCTGTTTATTGATGCTATTTTTGTTTTTGTTCTTCTCCTACATACTTTGCTCTGTGCTCGAACGCAGCCACAGCATCGTAATACGCCGAGTTCAAAGCCTATGGGCACCTCCCATTGCTTGTGGCCAGCTTCCCCTCAGTTCCTTCCATCATTCCTCAACTGCTCTCAGATGGAGGGATGCTTCAGTAGCAATCAGGGGGAGAAGGGCAGCAAGTAGGAGATTCCTACTGCCGACATTTTGCCACTCTCAATGAAATAGTGTGTGCACAGTGCGTTCAGAACCGTTGCCTTCAGGTCAGGGATGCAACCTTACTCTTTAGCATGATTGGCATGGGTAAAGGGGTAGAACATTGGCAGGATACTAGTGAACATGACCACAGAACGTCTACGGCAGCACTTTTTCACCAGCACCAACTTCTGACCTTTAGGCTGCCATGAAGTGGCAGCTGGAAGTATAAAAATATCGGTGCAGTCGGGCCACAAATTAATTATCCACTATTCGATAGCAATTTTTTTCGTTCGTGGTCAAGCCGTCATTGCACTTTTCATCGTCACCGTGGAAATAAGTGTGTACTGTATATTCAATGGCTCTGCATGTTTGATACCTATTGATCGACAAGGTTCGTGTGGCAGTGGGCGTTCCTGCGCGCGATCCCTCACGCTGCAAAGCCACGCCCAGATCCAAAACAGTGAAATTACTCGTATACTCTTGAATTTATGACCTTCGAAAACTATTCATGCACACAAAGCAGTGGCGCACGCAGGAGGGTGGGGAGGGACGCGATACTAGTTTATTTTTGTTTATTTTCATTGTTATTTCTTACACTTTTTCATGAGTATCTTTATTATAATTGATATTAATTAAAATTTTATTTTTCATTTGGGTCCCCAAAACGGTGGACACTTTTTCCCACCCCTCCCTCCTCCTCCACACTCTCAGCGTCCGCCACTGTCTCAAAGCAATCGATGTTACAGCATCAAAGGGAACATTGGAGTGTGAAACGTTGTACCAGGAATAGGCGGTGCTCTGCAATTGGTCATTCGGATCAGCCAATCGTACAGCTCGAAACCACAGCATTTTCCTGGTACTGCGCTCCACTGTCGGGAGATCTAGATAGCTCAGTTTTGAAAAACTATATCTATTCTTCACATGCAAGCAGTACGAAATTCCCAAACAGAACGTCGTGATCAAGTTCTTAGGAAACTTCTTGGCAAACACTGAAGTGATCCGGTGCAATACAACTTTTTACACTAGCCTTACAAGCGACTATCAATTCTCTGCCAATCACCAAGTTCACCAGATGTTTGTAACAAAACCTTTCAGTGACGCCAGTGCTCGTTTACGACAAGATCTATAGCTCAAGAAAACACAGGGATAGCAGTTCCTCGGAGAACAAAATAAATACAGCAACTGTAATAATACTAGGATGGTAAGAAAGTTTTGAGCCGATTTTTTTTTTGAAAGTTTCAGAACTTTCGATTATTGATCGGTTTCCATGACCTACCACGTGCTTTTTGTAGACAAACTCGGGGCTTCGCCATAATAAGCATGTATAGCCAAATTGCCTTCCTTAACTTTGATTACGACGTCAGTTCCACGAGAGGTCCTCCCAGCCAAAATCAGTTTCTCCTGTTCTGCCCACATCGAAAGGAGTTTCTGGAATACCTAATTACTGGAGATGAGACTTGGGTCCTCTACGATTTTAAAACGCACCGTGCCATGTGGCTCCGTCAAGGAGAAGATCCGCCAAATCGTACCCCCCCCCCCTCCCCACCCAAACATAGGTCTCCTTTTGCTACTTCTGGAATTTGTATGAGGTATGTTGTATTACGAGCTGCTCACGTAAGCACACACGGTCACCGGTACCATTTACACCATTTGGCTCCAGGAGGGTCCGGATGCTGTTCGAGAAAAACGGTCGAAACGAGTTTCTTGTACACCTATGCCATGATGATGCTAGGCAACAAATAGCTAAAAAGGTTAGTGAAAAATTGGAGGATCTGGGCTGGGTCACGGTTCCCCAACCACTCCAATCTCCTGATGTTGCCCCTATCGGTTACCACTTATTTTGCTCCTCCAAGGCATTCCAAGCTAGGAAAAAAATTCACCAAAGTTGACCATGTTGAAGGGAAGCGATTTCTTCGGCCCCCAGTCATTCCAGTTCTGGGAGAAGGGGGCCGCTGACCTGCCCATTAGGTGCGACATTGCAGTGACTAACTGATAGATAACCATATGTTATCTATTAGTTAGTCACTGCAGTGTCCCACCTGATGGGCAGGTAATAGATAACCATATCGTTATTATGTTGTTGTGCAAAATCTACTGTGTGCTGAGTAGGACAATAAAGCACAAAAAAGTCTAAAACGGCTCAAGACTTCCTTACCACTCTGATAGATAACCATAGGTACGTCTTTGGAATAATTAAAGCTACGGCCGTATTCCTAGAAAAGATTCAGGTAATTGCAAAGGCATTAGAGTTATCGTCAGGATGCTTTGTCATGAAATGTTCGCTACCTCTTTTTTTTCAAATTCCCTGCACTTAACTCCAATTGAAGCATCAGAAGCTTATTCAGAGTTACAGAACCCAGCAGAGATGGTTGTTCGGTTTAACAAGGGTGAGTGAATATGACAGACAGTAGAAAGAAAAACACCCCAGCGAAATGTGTGTTATCTAAAGAGGTACATAAGTGAGAGAGGTGGGCAATGAACACGTAAACTCAACCTTTGCCATACTGAAACAGGCTAGGAGCACCGCATGTCCTTCGTAACTGTCTCCTAATCAGAATGCTCGAATTTCGATGAACCTCGGCATCTTCATGTATTGTCTGTGTGTTCTTGGTAAGCCGCACACTTCTAAAAATCTTCTAGCTGTCTCCCAATCTTCTTAAAAATGGTCCGAGAGCATAGTCTGGACCCAGCGACTTGGTTTAGGCTTAGGTAGACCTCTCTGTAGGAGCTCATGTCATTTTCTTAGACAATCACAGTATACCAAGGATCTTCCTTGTGGAAGCGGCAGAAAGTTTTTCTTTTTCCGCTAGCCATTCATATTACTATTATTACACATATATTATATTACGCGTATTTATGCAATAGTTCATTCTTCCAAATTTATATCTCTGTTCCATACTGAAACCGTAATATTTCGGCGAAATTTAGGTGAACATCCTGGAACTGGTCAATCCGGAAAATTCCCATACCCCTGTGTCTCGTGCTACATTTGCTGTCGACACAGAGATTGAGTGTGTCTTTCACTCCAAAATTGAAGTATTGTATTTCTTCGGTCGATGGAATTTAATATTAGTGGCGTGTCCTTACAAAGCCAAGGAGGGAAATGACTGAAGAGAATCCATCTCAAAGATTGTAGGCAGGAACAGCGCCACATTTCAGAGATTTTTCGAAAATTTTCATGGTTGGGTACAGTTAAAATTCTGTTTCAATGTCAATTTATACAGCAAAACGGTTCTTTTATTGCGTTACCAATCTCACCTCAGAACCCCAGAAACAAGTTTCTGATCGCATCCGAAACTTGCTTTTCCAAAAGCTTGTCGTCAAGTTGTTTTCACACTTCCTTGCCGACAAGTTGTTCGCCCGAAAAGCTTGTCGACAACTTGTTTTCACTGCTTCGTTGTTGAAAACTAGTTGTCGACAAGCTTTTCGGGCGAACAACTTGTCGGCAAGGAAGTGTGAAAACAACTTGTCGACAAGCTTTTGGAAAAGCAAGTTTCGGATGCGATCAGAAACTTGTTTCTGGGGTTCTGAGACATGTAGAAAAATGTTCATGCAACCAAAGCAGTCAAAGGAACGCAGGGCAGAGCTCTAATTCACACTGATATGGGCTGATCATATCATCATATCTGGTCTGATATATCCACTCATTCATTCAATAACCTATTGAATTTATACTTATTTACTCATTTACTTTTTTATTCGCTTAAATACACTCAACGATGCATCAGTAAAAGGAAACCTCCTGAAAAAACATGGAAACTTCCAACCCTTCGAACATGACGTGGAACATGGATTCGGCCCATTTTCCCCGAAAAGGTTTCTTTTCTCATGGTAGGTCTCAAGGTCATGCTTCACCACTAATACGACTCATGCTAATAAAATCCACATTATTCTGCGAAAATTAAATCCATAGGTCGATCATCTATCGCGCCTAATCAATGTGATTATGATTGGTTTTTGATCTCGATCAATATTTCCATTTAAGGCGATGCATTCCAGGCTTTAATCGGCTTCCGGGCCAAGATTACCTCAATATTCCCCGTTTCGCTCGAATTTTATCAGCATTGTCGCCCCCGTATCGACGGCGTCCACACTTCTCACTACTGCATTCGTATTGAAAGGTCTGGATGTCAGCAATATACTCACCCAGAGGGTCATGCCGTACGGGAATGCACCCTACTTGGCTACTCCAGCTCTCCTTAGGTTGTTGGTGGCATTTTCACCATTATTCATTTGTTTTTCTCTTCATGTTAATTCTAATTTATTTTGCATATTTCCCTTGATTCATTTTGTTCGTTTACATTGGCAGATGGTCACTTGACGCAGTCGGAATTCCGTTGGAGACCCTTCCTGCCAGAGGCATGTTCGTATGCATATACTCTGCTGCTAATGCACACACACTTGAGGTGTATTGAATAAATAAACAAATATATGAATAAATAGCCATATAGACTACCAAATTTATTCGTTCTTGATCGAAGGAATAACCGACCAGTCGAGTTTATGATCTTTTCCGACTTGCAGATGAACCTCCCGTCCCATTGTTTCCCGCTATTTCCTTTCGGTTGGAATTCGATACATTCGAATGATGTATTTTCGAAATCTATTCGAATCCATCAAATAAAAGTTCTTTTGTCCAAAATTACAAAATTGCAGTATTGAGTCGAACATACATACATGCATGTAAAGTCTCAGTGCAAAACGACAACTGAATCATTTCTACACATTTATTTTCTTTTTTTTTTAATCTTTCTCTGCTGCGATTGTGTTGCCTGTGTTTTCCACACCGCACTAGTTTGCGCATACTTTATGTCGTCGCGGCACGAGAAGCGCGGCGGGACCCACACGAAGATTGCGGTAAAGGCATACTTCAACAGAGGGTCTGGGAGGTCCCGCCACGCAGCTCATCCTTCACTTATTTCGAACCGGTAGTACGCTTAGGTATTTGAACAAATAATTTAGAAAATTGTAACGAGAATCTCGTCCTTACATTCGAGTTACTGGAGGAGAAAACACGGATGTTCGAGTATTCGAGCTATTAGAAAGTCAGCAAGATTCGACTATTCGAGTCCCCTAATAAACCAGAACGCCGGAATTTTCAAGTTTGCTAATAATGGAAAGAAAAAAGTTGTATACTAATTATTACAGAAACAGTACGAACCATTTGCATTGCTCAAATTAGCTGCAGCTGCAGAACAAAGTAGATGACGTCATAGTGCTGTGAAAATGCCCAAGGGACCAGAGATAACTATAGTGGAGTGACTAGTCCATGGTATGGAATGAAGCTATTGTTCGCAAGAAGATAAGTCAATCCAGTTCAGTCACCCAAATATCGCGAAAACACTAGTGAAAATCAGGGTTAAGCGAAATTCTAACCATTTGGTTGGAAATTCTGCGGATTGCAGTAATTTCCAGCTTGAAGCGTCTGCCAGTACGAGGATCCTGTCAGACGGTGAATAACATCTAAAATTCCTGGATATTCAGATAAATAAGCAGATATCTCTTCTACTTTAGTGAACTGTGAAAACAACAAAGGCATGACCTGAGGCGAAGGCCGCGATCAAAAAGAAAATCCACTAAGTTTACGTGTAAAAAATAAGGTAATTTTAGAGCTTTGCACTATTACTCTATACTCTCGGGACAAGTACAGCCGTGTGCACTTCATCAGGACACTGTTCCACACCTGTGTCCATAGTGCAAACGGTCGAAAAGGCCATCATTCACAATTAGCCTGGAAGGATGAGTTCAGATCAAGATCTGTGGTCCAGGTCTTCCACAGTGTGCCTTACTTCATCAGAAGGATAGATGTGCGGATTTCCTCACTCTTTTTATGATATTTCGCGTTTATTATTTCTTCCTTCTGAAGAAAAGTCAATAGACATAATCCTACATAGTCCCTTGTGTAGCTTGAATCGGTTTCAATTTTTTATATTATGATAGGTATGGTTACTGCGAATGCTTACGTACAAAAAAGCGAACATGCAAAGGCACTAGAATTTACTAACAACACTTATATAACTTCAAACTGCACAACAATTTTAATATATTAATTATTGAAAGTTGGACTAAAAAGAGATCGCTTGGCGAGATGTGATGATTACGCTTTCTTCGATTTTCCTAAAGGCTTCTCATTTGACTCGATCGGGACATGGTACAGCTCGTTTATCAGCTGAAAATAAAAATAGATCCACTTGAAAACCACAACACATGCATAGCATTTCCAAGCCCACTCACAGGTGATTCGCCGTCGATGACGCACGGCCGGATGAACATGAGGCCCGCCTGGCCTCCCGTGAAAACAAAAGGTCTGGAAAAGAAGCAGTTAACAGTTGACTTCGGGTCGAACATTCCACAATATGACGTCTTGTTGTTAAAAAAATCGAATTGTTTCCAGGTAATTCCCAGGAAAACTGCCAGCACTTGACAAATGCGAGTTCAGGGAGCATTACAAAGCAGTGAGATGAACATGTCGCAGCTGACGTCGATTTCTAAGAACCACCTACAGCTAGTACTAATATGCGCGATAAATCAGCAAAAAGTGCATTCCTGTGAAATTTGACACCTCATTCGTAGAAAAACCTCGAATTACACTAAAAAGAAGGGATCTTGAACAATTTTGCTCAATCCAAGTGCTGAAACCGAGCGTACAAGGCCTAAATTCGACGTGGATTTACTAGGTCAAAAAATCAACTGCGACCCAATCCATCGAGACCTCTTTTTTGACAATTCTTTCAAGCTTAGTCAGTAAATTTCCATAGACTTTACATGACCAAGCCGTTTTTCGCGCTCCTCCACATTTTCTCGAGTTCTGGCTCCTTTCTACGCTCCGAAATTCTCATAAAGACTCCAGCATAAGCTTTTACAATCTTATTGCCCCAGAAATATCATTACAATACAACTTAAGGAAACTACGAAGATTCTTAAGGCTCATGGTATTCTCGAAGTAAATTATGCGATAAAAGGCGTGGCTCAACAGTGAGCTGCACGTCCGTCAATAGGTCAACAGGCTTTGGGGCATATTTTCTTGGTGGATTGAAAGGGACCCTCTTGGAAGCCAAAAATAGCTGAATTGCACAGGTCGAATATGTAAAGCTTCGGAAGATCATAACAGCAATTTAAAGAACATGTCAAAAGCTTTCTATGTATATTTTAGAAAAAAAACAGTGAAGATCAAATTAGGATATCCTCCCATTTATCTCAAGGAAAACATAACAAAGAGAAGAGGAAGGAAGCCTTATGCATACTCTTTGAAGGTCAATTCAAAAAAAAAAGATTTTCAATAATAACGACCCCTAATTACAAACCTCGTACGATAATTTGTCGCAACACAGTTCAGCGACTCTATCCGGAGATCTAGTGACGTTATTTTCCTTTGAGTTCGGAGGTTTTTCTGAAATGAGGACAATAAGATGGAAAAACCCGACCCTATGATAATTGTAAGACCTCAAATTACGCCATCTACACATAATTCCGTCCACCTTCGCAAGTAATAGTCAATAACGACAGTATTTTTGGAATTATTACTATTTTTTCATTTGAAGGGTTTTTAACTCGGCTCACTTCCTGTGATCCAAGAAACCAAGACCCTTGATCAGTCTACGACATTAAATATGTCGGTACACTGCCAGAAACAAATACAAAAACTGCGAACATCTGCTGCGACCTTAACATCCGGGAATTTGTTTCTTTCATGAGGGCGTTCTTTTTTTTTACATCAGTGTGCACCAATGATGCTAATATTAAACACGCGCAATCACTATTCCTAGAATGATTTGAGCTCAGTGTCAATTCCTAGAAAAAGCTGATTCATCCGAGCGAACGAAATTCCAACAAGCCACGTCAACAAATGACTTCATCAATGCATTGGAAGACTACTCACAGTCGCAACAGCCACTGAACTCAAGGGGATGGATCTTCTACTAATAGGGCGTTGCAACAGCCACTGAACTCAAGGGGATGGATCTTCCACTAATAGGGCTATTTACAGCAATGGGGATATTGCTCTAACCACTTTTTGACACTGACGAGCTCAAAAGAATTCTTTAAAAAATCCCGAAATGAGTAGCTGTGAGAAACGACGCCCGTTTTTCGCGTAGATTTCGTACGTGGTATCAAATCAGTGCCTCACCTCAGCATCGTTTTCGAGTGTTTTTTTTAATATAAAAAGGAGACATTGATAGAAACTTTATACATGGATTGCCTGAAAAATGCGGAGAACCCTCGTTCTGCGCAAATTTGAGATGCCCATCAACACATCTGCCACAAAGATGCGCTAGGTGCAAACGATTAATATCACCTGCTGCGCCTTGTGGTAGATGTCTTAGTGGGTCTGAATTCTCCATTAAAAAAGAACACAAGGAAGAGGTGTTCTTGCCTAATGTAAGCAAGCAGTCACGCGAGCCATTGCAGTCAATGCCTCCCAAAGTTCGGGTACGGCTCTGATGTTGACTCGAGGAAGAACTACAGCTGCATTTTTCACCCCGGAATAACATAAGTGGTTGGAACATAGCGGTTCCTCACAATGGGTACATCGAACGGACGAAAGTTCGTTACCAGCTGTATTCACAACTGATATTGCAAAAGTTGCATATTGCAAATGACTTCCTGTCCTTCATGCCTCTCTGTGAGCTGTAGATCGTTATTGTAACTGTGACCCATAGACCATCTTGGGTCCCTGGTGGCACTCATTCGTCCAGAGTATCATCAAGCAGTGCGGACGAAAATCGCAAAATCGGTGGAATTCGTGGTACGTTGAGACTCATTTGTAAGGCATGTTTCCAGATGTGTTCGGGAGAATGTCCCTGGTTTCCCGAGGGAGATGAGACGTTTCACGGTCCTGACCATAAGAAGCATTGAGACCACTTCCAGGCCTCTGAAGAGGACGTTACCGTCGAAACGTCGGGCCGATTAAAATAAAGAATTCCATCTACCAACCAGCGCAGAAGAATATCATCAAATATCACTTGTATTCACAACTTCCAACCAAACCCAAGCAGAGATAAAACTCATCTGGCCCCAAATTTTTCGAAAAATTTGTATTCCAGATAGCTTCGATAACTCCTTAACTACGAAAAAAAATTTTGTTCGAGATCACTTCCCCATAGCAGTAGGAGTAGGCAACTCGTATTGTACTAAGAAAAAATCATTGTCCTACATTAAATTGTTGCACCGCTGACGTCTTGCTCGTTTGTAATATGAACAGCAACAGTTTGACACTGATTCATGACGACATAAGTAACTACTGATGCACACTTTGAGAAACACAGCTGACACCTACGATTTTACAAGTAAAACAAGATAGATTAGCGTATTGTGCTGCAGCGACGGCATAGAAAGCAGCATGATCCGATTTTACTGATGGTTCAGGGGAGATGTATGCAGGAAATATTTAGAATCACATAATAAGCCTAACTTACCTACATAACCTCCATTAAATAAAATGTTACCTACTGCAAAATTGAAGTGCGTATCATCACAGATTTTGATTTGAAAGTTGGAAGCGGTAGATAGAGTTCTTTTTATAATTTTTGAAGCTTAACACTCTCTCCAGAAACCAGCTTCAATATTAGAAGCATAACTTGAGGATGGCAATTTAAGAGATGGAACAGAAAAGAGCCACGAACATGAAAAGCTGAATTCACACAAAACCAATTTTTAAAATATTTTAGTAAAAATAGTTGCATTTGTCAATTTTTAGAATATTTTAGTAAAATGGTTGCACTTATCAATGTGAACATGAAATTTTATTTGCTCTGATTTTCGTTTCGCAGAAAACATCAGTTTTCAGCAATCTCTACTTACGAACAAACAACCAGCGAGGAAAGAAATTAAACTAACCGAGTCAGGATTCAGAAAAATATCCAGCCACAAGTTCTGCAAAGACTCCTCGTGAGTGGCATAGGACCGACTTGCTCGTCGCTTCGGTTGGTCAGCACCCTCTGCTGGTTGTTCACCTTCTTGAGGTGGTTCCATTTTGGAGACCAGCTCCTGTATGCTTTCCTCCTCTGGTTCGCTAATACGCCTCCTTAAAGTTTCTTTGCACAAAATATGATAGAGAAAGAATACAACTTTTAAAAGAATTTTACCGAACAATAGTCAGTGCAGTTTTCAAAAGGCTGAACCCAAAATCCACTGTATTCGCGATTGTAACAAGACGTCCATTCGTAGAGAGCAGAACCTAAAATGGCGATAACAACACCATTATGCCTTCAGATCTTGGCTTAGGAACAACTGACTTTTCCGTCGAGTCCACAGCTGGCTACAACAGCATTTTGAGTGCTTGCACTGACATCCCAAGTCATATGCTCATGCCTAAAACAAATAAATGAGCATAAGAAAGCATGCATAGAGTACTGCGTCTAACCTATTTGCGAGAGGTACAACAAAGAATCCGTCAGCTTTCGAATCAGTGCAGATAAAGCTCACTCCAGTGTTCGGAGGGTCAGTACCCACGAAATATTCTGACTGACAAGAGAAAAATCCAGAGAATAGCCGTGGCTGGGTAGCTGCTCGACAGCCTAAGGAATGAGGGAATGACATTATTGAAAAGCAAGAGATGGTTTGAACTCTGGACTGAGGAAAGTTTGGGTTCCACAAACTTTGAAGATGAACGGAAGCAGCACACTCACCAGCAGTCCGAACTGTACTTTCTTCCAAGACGCATTGATAGGTTCGAACATCATATACACGGATTAGCCGCTCACGAAACGACAGTGCCACTAAAAGTACTGTACTTAAGTTGTTAACAAAGAACACCAAAAAGAATGACTGGTATGGGTGATCTAGTCACCTTTATGACGTTAATTTAGCTTTCTGGATAGATTTCTATAAAAACAAACATACGTGCATTAACCATATGTATTCATTCACTGCTGACTAGTTTCCAGGAAATATAACAAAGAAGCCTTACAACTCTTGATGATGAATAAAAATTGAAAAAATAAACCGCATAATATCAAATTCTGCTCTGAGTTCGGTCAAAATAAACCACAGAAACATTTTCAGTGAAAAAAATCCACTGGCGAGACAGTTTACGAATGGGTGCAACAGGCTAACCCAGCAGATCAAAATGAAATGTGGGCCGGACGCACAAATAGGAAGATGTATGGGTCTGATTACCCATGGGTAGCAGCTGTGCACAGACAACATAGTGTGTGGGTAAACACCCTGATTTGCGCCATGTAAAGCATAAATTTGGTACACATACCAATTTTACACAATATTTAGACCAATTTTGAGAGTTTCTTCGTGTAACCACAGGGCATCAGGCGCCAATTATCAACAAACGAAGTGGCCAGGTGGTACAAACTTGGTCACCTCGTTGGTTGACATTAACTCACAAACAGGGTCTCGATGGTTCGGTTTCACCAACATGCTTTGTTTTGAAATTTTCTGTTTTCTTCACGAGATGTGACCGCAAAAATAGTGTATAGTGGAGTCGTTTTGACAGTGCGTTGTCCGCGGTAGCGGCCCCGCTGGCATTGGAGCACGCAGTGCGGTTGGTCAAACAGTTGACCCACGATGGATCCGGCTTCTTTGACGGGTTTTATCGTCTGTTCCCTTCTTCACTTGTTCTAAGAGCTGAGAAAGAACAATATAAGGAGAAACAAGCCACAACAAGCCAAAACGACTCCACTGTACATACTGTAGCAGCTTGCTAGGCGAGGCTTCAAACCAGATTTAATTGGCTTCGATTTGCGATGTAGGCCTCACACAATTTCCTTATCAAATACGAATGTGCTGTGGAAAAAGTGAGAAAGAGAGACTGAGTGAATATAACCAAAGGAACCAAATAACCTTCGAATCCGCAAATAAAGGCCGCGTGAGTTGCCGGAGAGCACCAACTCGAATCCAGCAAAACATATGGAGCATCAATTGAACGCTGTAGATCCCAAATCACGGCTCCTCCTGAACAATATGACCATCAAAACCCATCCAGCAATCTGGAACTGAGTTATAACCTGCTGCATTCACAGCAACTATGTATTGTGCTTCATCCCTGGTGCACCAGGCGATCGAAAACAGCGGAGGAGGATGCTGTGGCTCAGAATTCTGAAAACCGAAGACGGCTCTTCAAAGATGTACGAAAGAAGAAGAAGCTACGAGCGAAATAATACCTCCTCACGTGTCCTATCATCACTAAGCCATGGCTTTGGTTGTTGCAGTATGAGAGAGGGTTCGGGTTCAACAACAGGTATCTTCTTAGGGTCAGAGGCAGTAGAGGAGACAGTGGTGGTATCCAATCTAAACATGATAACTGTGAAATTTTGCTAGAACTAAAACAGTACCACGTTCCAGTAAAACCTGTATATCAAAAGTGCTCCCTGAGCTGTTGCCACTGCGAGGAAGCCGATCAAGGTGTCGTTCTCAGATGATTTAGGTCGGTCCAGCCAGTGAGCGTTGAGAATCAGACCAAAATTCGATTTTAATACGAACCACGGGCGGATGTTCGACCTGAAAGGACACTTACTCAAAAATTCTACTGTGAGCAGACCAAAAGGACTTTGTCAATGCGGCTCACCTTAGGCCATCGACGCTGTGCAACCAGAACTGCACTAGGCCTTGTGAGTTCTTCATATCTTTGCCTATCAATGTCGACTCGCAGGGGTAGGTTACAACAACCACAACTTCTTCACCTTAAACAAAGCAATTCCATGTAATCGACACTATCTATCCCACAGCTCTGGAATTTCAGTTTCTTTTTTCCGCAGAGGAGTGCCTATCTGTTACGCGGGAACTTGTGCCTTATATAAAGATGCTCTTCTGACCCAACGCATCCAAACGCTCGTCTGTGGCAGCTAGTGGCAGTGCGTTCCGGACCAGTAGATCTACGGTGAGATGTTTCTGGCGAAGGGGCTGTGTGAAAGCACTGGGCTTGGAGTTTCGTTTGTGGCGTCGAAAAGACGTTTGGCCCATTGCAGGCTCTAAAGAAGTCGATCCCGCTGAAGCGTTAGCCAATAAAGCTGTTAACAACTTCTTGTTCTGCTTCACTACTAACAAGATAGTTCCTTTCTTGTTCCGAGCAATTTCTACTGAATGCGGGAGTGCGTGTGTGCGAGTTTGAAAACAAGGAAAAGGCTTGACATACTCCTGCGCAGTCCATACGAAGATTTGACGACCATGTTAGCGGGGCCGGGGCTATTCGCGAAAAAAAAAACAAAGAATCATCCGCATGTGAAGGAATAGCGGCGGTAGCGCGTCTGGTCATATCTTTCATCACATAGTCGCACTCGCGTTGAGCGCACACAGTTGATAATAACTAAAAGTATGAATCGCCTCATACTTAGGACGGTATCTCACCATTTGGCATAGCATTCGGCGCTACACTTATCGTATTGATCGGTCCACCACAGTAGGCAATCGTTACATAATCGTGGATTTCACGTTTCAGTTCGACTGAAGAGAGAGCTGGTAGCCGTTGACATGATTGAGGGACTTCTTGATAACTGTTCTAGACACAAAAATGTAAGCAGAACTGTAGTATACAGACTTAAAAGAGATACATATGTACGCGTTCTACCTTGTCTTCACTTTCTCGTATCCGAAAACCAACAGATTCTTTGCTGATGAAAGGCAAACGAGCACTAAAAAGACACCTCTACAAAGAAAATAGCGATTTCGTAAAAAGAAACAGAAAAACATAAATTATTGAAACTAACGATTTACATGTTGTTTTCCATACCGATGGCTTAATGTCAAGAAGTCGAGAGCAATACGGCAATGCAGCAGTCTCTTGCACCCATATCTCATGAGCTTTCTTCACATTTTCAACATATTTTGGATATTCAGATATTCCCGAAACACCAGCTGCAAAAGTAATATAATTGTAGATTGCATCACTTCATTTCAAAATAAAAGCCCATCAAACCATACCTCTAACGTCAGCTTTCCTAAACCTAAACCGCATTTTTCCATCGCCTGTTATTGACATTCTAGCAGAAGATGACGGAATAACACCAGCAGAGATGCTCGCCCTCGTAGTGGACCGACGTTTTTTCGGTACCTATGATAAAGGTGCATGAAAATCAGAAATGGAATATATCATCAGCCTCACTTCCTTAAAAACCTACCACTAATGAATTTTCCGGGCCAATTAGAGCTTCCAGGGCTTCTTTCGCGCTCAGCTCACTGAGAGGCTGAAATGATCTTTCAAAGAAACAGCTACTAGACCGCCAGAAATGGAACAGACATAGCTGGTGAATTCAAACTACTTAATTGAGATAATTCATAAAAGGCAATCCCATGCTAAACTCATTCAATAAGGATACATTGAAGAAGTACTGAAAGTGCTGCAACGAAAATGAATTTCTGGTCATTGATTGCGGTTAGAACCGTAATCCAGAAACTCTTTAAAAACCCTGATGATATTAGGAAATAAAAAATACATAGATAGGACAATGTTCCTTCAATTTTCGCACCCTTAGTTTGGCTTTAAGAAATTAGAAGAAAAATGACGGAAAATGAGGACCAAGAGAAGAAATAGGGAAAAAAACCAGATCGAGGCTACTCTAGTCAAGCAGAGATAGTGTTAAATAATGGTGGAAGCTTATGAAAACCAAGAGTTTTCGAACACCAACTTACCTTAGCTTCTCCATTGATTGTAATTGTTTCGTTAGCTCCTTTCAGAATCGATTTTCCACTTCTCAAATTCACATCACCCAATGCACCCATCACATTTCCCATTCTTAGAATATAGTGTTGCTTTATAGCGAAAAAAAAAACGGAAGCAAGAAAACTAACTCCTCCTCCGCAATGAGTAAGTCCCGCTGAATCCAACATTGCCTGAGGTGCTCGCAAGATTCAGAACGTGTTGTAACGTAGCCGCATCGGTAGCATTTCCAGGGCATTTCCTAGAACAGCCCTTTTAAAAGCCTTCTAGGGCAATGAAGGAATTCTTTTTGAGGATATAGCCGAGAAGCAAAGAACAAAATTACTTCATCAGAAACGTTGCATCGCTCAACATGGTAGAGAAGACCATATCGATGACCGAACAACCGTCCGCATTCGAGGCAAGGTAGCTGGAGGTGAGTGCTCAAAGCCTCCCGAACGTACCGAGACCGCTCCTTCTTGTCCAGCTTGCGGAATTCAGCCGCTCGTTCCCCCTGAAGTCACTTATTTTGACCAACTGGGTAATCTCGACTTACAATAGCACTAATAAAATCAACTTGTTCACTAATAAAATCGATCCGAACGAATTTCAGTACACGAAAAGAAAAAGTAGAATTGCAGGAAAGCATGTGAAAGAACTTACGATGTAAGTGAAATACATAGGCTCAATACACGAATCTAGATGAGCAATTGCATCCTTGTAACTGGTAAGTAATGGGCAGGTCTGAAGGATAATGTTATGGAGAACGGATGTATTGATAATATACTACACAAGGACAAAATTTTCAAGTGTTACCTTGCCTGGCTTGGGTATCGCAAAACATTCAATCCTTTCATCGGGAAAATACTCTTTCAACAGCTTGAGCTTCTGGTCATCGCCAATATAAAGCCATAAAGAGGGTTCTCCCTGAATATAACTGTGAATAACAATGGTTTCCTCAACAATAACGATTGCTGTGATAGAAAAACTCTATCAGCTGTCTATTTATGAGCATCAATTCAGATGTGGACTTCCTCAGCGATGAAAATAAAGGAGAATAATCGGACTAACTGAATTTACCAATGGCATCAATTCTATTATATGAACTCGCGAATCCGTTTTCTGAGACATTTAAACGACGCCAAACTTCAAACCGAGCAGAAAAGCGGGAAAAGTTTCATTTCCTCCCTTCCGTGCGCCCTTTGAAAACGGTCGCAGCTTGCGAAGTGGTGCAGTGGTAAGTCTCTCAGCTAGCGGGCATTTACGTTCTGGTTCAATCTCAGTCGAGGTCAGAACTTTGCACTGCTTCTAAGCGTTGGAGATTTAGCTACAAAGCTAGTTTTTATGGCATTTTCCACTCACATTTGCCATTTACGAGCGTGGATTGCAAATTCCAAATGCGCGTTGCTTCCATGGCCAGCTTCACCATGTTTTTGCGCATTTCTCTATTTTCATGAATGAAAAGTTAGAATTAGCACATTTGTAATCAGTTTCTTAGCTCTGATAGCTCCACTGCGCTTTTTTCGTGGTTACACGGAACATGACGCCTCTAAAAAACACTTCAACCGCTCCCACTGAAGTCAACGGCAGATTCAAAAGAGTTCGAGACATTTTCATTGGATGTAAATATAATAAAAAGGAAATAACTCATTGGATGTCACGTTACCCAAGCATTCTTCAACGGTGGTGATCCCATAGTTGTCACGGAAATAGAAAGAACATGTTGATATATCTTCTAGGAGGGATCACATCTAAGGATCACAACTATTGGATCATCACTGTTGTTGGTGACTCACAGAGAAACACATTATTTCCTTAGTTTAGTAGCCATCAGCATGGAGTTCAAAATCCCTGCATGGAACCAAGAGACTCATGAGAAAGTGATACAACTCAGAAGGTAGAAAAGGCAATGCGGCGAGGAGAATTGAGCCATCTAATTGTAAGACAAGAAATGTGAAAGGGAAGTAAAATGGAAGCAGGAAAACATGGTGGAAAATACGAGAAAACGATGCGAATAGTACTGTGGGTTTTGTTGGCAGAACTGCTCTCCAGGAATTCGACCTGCAGAGATGATAAGATCCGTGTACACTCGTGACTGTAGCGGGAACGAGAAAAACACAGTCAGCACATCGAGATCAACAGGTTCATTAGAAATAAACATTAAGGAGATGCATGTTATGCTTTTCAAGCAATGCAATTATAACATACTTTCAGTTGCTCGAAAGAAGTTATCGTTGGTGCGTTAATCAACCGCCTCCTTGCTATTAATTGATGCCGAGAAGGTTTCGGAGGTTCTATTGCCTGGAAATGAAGTATTTGTAGTAACGAATTTAGGTATGTAATAGAACTGGTCCAGAAGGAAAAGCGAGACCCAGTTCGTAGAAAAAAAACTGAAGAACTGACATCAGTGCTTCTGGCACCTCGACATTTTCTTATGTGGAGAACAAGACCTGATGAGGAGGAGAGGAACTTTTGGCAAAGGAAGCATGGTAAAGCACCACCGTTAGCTTTCAAAGCACCTAAAGGCAATCAATCTCATCCAAATAAACTAATTGAAGGTTCTCCTGAAGTAGCACATACCTCGTGCGAGTTTCTCCTGAAAATTTCCAGGAAAAGCGTTGGTGAAATCCTCGAGAGACTGAAATAATTATAGTACTTGACATCGTACAGGAATACACAAGAGAACTTACCTTCAGGGAACTGTACGTCCTCAGACATGCTTCATTGGTTAACTTGAATTCTTGCAAAGTGGACGGAGCACTATCACGCGACTCAACATACTCAGGGGGCGCGCTGCGTTTTGGAGCTCCCCTTGTGGCACGGGTACTTGGTGGAGACTTTGATGAACCCTAGATCGAATGCATAGAATTACATCCAGAAAAGTTAAGGCAATGGAAATTTGTTGTAAACAAGAATAATGCTTGCCAAGTTCAAAACATATTCTACTTGACAATTTTGCGCTCGTTAACCTATTTGAAATAACTTCTCATGAAAGGATTTTTCGCACTCGTCAAAGTATAGCTTAGACAAAATGCTTGAATTTCTATAAGCGACAGAGAATTTCAGTGAATCTCTGCATGCTACCATAGGTAGGATAGTGGTGAGCATGGAGCTTCGAAAGTGAAGGTTGAACGTGAAAACTGGAGGTCTAAATGTGAAGATTGTCTACCAAATCGAGAGCGTCGACCAGGGGGGGGGGGGGTCATTTCTTGTTTTTTTTTGCCGTTTTTGTGTAAATAAAGATTACTGGTTTTTCACGAGCTCTGGTGTTCTGCACACGATTTCTAACGATAAAGGGGAGCCGAGAGGAAGTCCGCCAATACATGGATTTAGGGTAAAGAGTACTAAGCAAATATATCTGAATTTGACTGCTGATCGAAATACGATTCGAAAAAATTCACCATGAAAGTTAAAGATTTTTTTGAAATTTGCACACAGGATTTCCAAGGATACAGAAGAGCTCAGTCGAAGCTCGGCTAAGGTACATAGAGGAGAAGTAGTAGTATGTGAAAGTGTGCAAAAGTGGTAGCGGATATGAAAAAGAAGCAGAGATATGAAGTTTAAAATTTTTCATTTCTTCCGATTTTTGAGACGAATTTTCAGGTAAGATTTTCACGAGGATATTTTTCAGTCAATTTTCCGATCAGCGGTCAATTTCAGGTATATTTGCCTATTATTCTTTCTGTCATATCCATACACAGGCGGCCTTCCTCTCTGCTCCTCTGGGTCCTGAGAAATCTTGGGCTGAAAATGAAAGAAATCATGAAACTTTGTTAACTCCTCAACTTAATCCTTTATCGCGGTTATAATTTTGAACACTTTCCATGTTATTCTTTCTCGTCTGTATTGCTGTATTCTCGCCCGGAACAATAACTCGATAACCCCTGGCTAAAAGTGAAGGTTGGGTGAGCACGATGCTCAGGTATCCCACCTATGCATGCTGCTATGGAAGGTTCCAGACATATGGTAAAAAAGAAGCTTTGAACAAAAATGGAAAAGGAAACAGAGAAGCGGAAATTTTCCAATGCGATTACCACAGGAGGAATGACTAAGATGCGAATTTATTCTACGAAGCTGGAGAGATTCAGCTAATGAGAAAGCATTTTCAAGCAAACGAAAATGACACCTCCGTGTCCAAAGAAAGGACTAAGGGAGGTTTGAAACTCGCGAATTCTTTAACAACAGTTCAAAAAAAATAGAAGACATGCTAATGGAGCTTACCGAAGTTAATTCTAAAATACGCATCAAAGAGTTGAGAAAAATTTTTGGAAATGCGTGGTGGAATTGTAAACGTCAAAGTTGCACTGAAAATGTAAATTTTCTAGCCAGTGTTTAAGTGGTCGCAATAGACAATAAGCGTTTCAAAAATGGCAACGTTGAGTGTTTATGCACAAAATTGCAATTTTCACATTAAACCGCAAGCATCCAGGTTCTATCTGATAATAAGTCAAGCACGCCAGTTTGATACGTCTTTTTTCCCTTCTCGAAGCTCCCTTCAATAGTCACCTCTGGTGAGCAGGAGCCACTGTCTCCCTGACTGACATTCTTGAAATCCACCGTATGCCGCACATTGCTGTAACCCGGCTGGACCGTATCCGTCCTGGCGCTGAAGCAATGGCTTCTTTTTATTATTATTCTATTATTCTGCCCTTATATTCTCCTAACACTTACTAGAATTCAAATACTAGTCACTACGGCTAGTCCCGCCCCAAAAATATCGAAGTCACAGTTTTCTACCAAACTTTGGCTAAGGGGGTTATTTGATGCGCTGATCACGAAAATCAAACTCATTTTGCATAGTAACCTCGTATTTATAGGGTTGTAGTTGCTGTATGGTGGAAACGACACCTCATAAAATACTTTGAAATAGTGGATTTATTTCATGTGGGTATCACGAGTACTAACTTTATTTTGCGAGTCACTGTCCACTTCCTTACAAAATCAGCAGTATTTCCCTTCGTATCAGACACCCAATCGTAGCAGTACAGATGATCCTCATGATACGAAATGAATGTGATTCTCGTGATCAGCACATCAAGTAACTCCTAGAGGCGAAATTTGGGAAAAAATTTTGATTTTGGTATTTCTAGGACGAAAATAGCCAGGTAGTGCCTAGTAGTTGAATACTAGTGAGTGGTTGAATAATATAAAGGTACAATAGTAGAATACTAGTGAAACAAAGCCATTTTCTCCACGCCAGGAGGGACCCGGACCAGCCAGGTTCCAGCACGTGCGCGCATACGGTGGATTTTAACAATGTCAGTCAGGGAGACAGTGGCTTCTCTGGTGAGCAGGACTATTCAAAGCCAACGCTTCAAAGCCCCCAAAAATGACCTCAAGAAGTTTTTTTTGAAAATATACAGCCATGCAAATCCAAAATGATATCCCCCTCCCTCCAAAACCAAGCAGAGCATTTTCAGAGAACAAAGACCGAATTAAACAGATAAAAAAAGTTATTAAGAAACACAAAACGTACCTCAATCGCGGCGGGAGTTTTTGAAGTCTGTGGCGGTTGTGGTCGAGTTCTCCCCATCTTCCTCAACGTTTGACTAGCATAACAGTAACATCAGCAATCATTCACTGGACCACAGCCGGTTTAAAAAAAAAGAGCACTGTTTCCGTAAAGATGCGTCGGGTCAAGAGCGACAGCTCGTTGACGTAATACTGCACAGTTGCAATGGAGCGACTTTGTTGATGACAACGTGGTGCGTGGTATTTCTCCTGGTAAACAACCGAATAGTGACAAATGGCGAACAAAACGCTTACTACGACATCTGGAATGGAGAACTCGTGATAGATCTGTTGTTTCATGAGAGCTTATTGGAGGTTACCACAATCCAATGGAAGTCTCTTGTCCACATTTTCCCCTAGATTCCACCTCTGAGCTTTTCCAACCGTGGTCCCACGGATCGGATAAAAATAAGTATTTTCTCTAAACATGGCACTAACATCTTTGCTGTACACCATATCTGCTCACCTAACAATGCATAACGTCTGCAAATACTTCGCATTTTGAAATTTAGTGGAAAAATTGTTATTAAATCATGAAGACTTAGAGAAAAGTTTGAATTAGTTGGAAGAATAGAGATCTGGCGACAAGTGTTAGCTTACAACGATGTAGGAAATATTATTATTCTTTCTCTGATGAAGATGAAATATCCTTCTCCTCAACTACTTTCAATATTTTATTTTCGGTATGAGTTTGTTTCCATTAATTCAGCGGCTTTGCAAATGAACTTTGCTCGCGTAGCCTTGTTTTATGTGCAAACCTCTGCCGACTGAGGATGTATAGGAGAGAATTTACACGAGGTTTTAGCAGAAAATTTCATGATTTGTTCCGATTTCCTCACTTCTCAGAACGTTTGAATATCTTTCGTAAATCATAAGCTCATACAGTCCGATGAAATTGGGGATGCACATCTGAATTGTGTTCTTATTATAGTTTTTTGAGGTTATGAAATATTTTATATGCAATGCAACTCATCCGCTGCTTTCCACTTCCTCCCGCTAACGATTGCGATCGCTGTTCATAGGAGTCCTTCTTCAACATCGCCATGCTGACATAGTGACAACTTCACTCCGTTTCGTCCAAGCTAACGACACTGAGGAGAGCGGAGTTGTAGGTCGTAATCACGTGCCGTGATTCACCTGTAGTAAAAGCGCAGCGGAAGCGCTCGATCACTTGTAGAGAATCTGTTAGCTGCTTATTGGCACCTCGTCTCCCCTCCCTCTTAATTTTCTTGCCCGTTCCCCCTTCCTTTCTACACCCTATTCTGGTACTATGTACATAATTTAGTATCTCGTCAATCTTTGCCATACTGTGTCATTTATTTGAAATAAAATGAGTATTGCATTGAAATGGGTTCAGGTTTGTCCATGTAAATGCGAATAATCGTGTACACTAGCTTCATGGAATTGTTTCAGCCGATGTTTCAAATGAGGAAGCGGTTAGAAAATAATTGTAGGAAAGTTAAATTACCACTACGCTACGTGTTAACCTAACCTACCAAGGATAGGAAGCATTGTAAAATTACATGGAGGTTCCGGATTAGATTCTTCCTATCTAGAACCCGATCAATGAACTCCTCATCCTTTTTATTATTGTATTAGCGCATGTCACTCCCAACGCACTTGAAGTGCAAGGCCAACTACTGCATACAATTAAGTGACAGGAGCAAAAGCTCCAACGAGGAAACTCTCCATTGTAGGAAGGGCTCAGGTCAGGCGAGCGAAACCCTTCTCCATCTCCCGTCTCCCTCATGTTTTATCTTTTCTTTATGTAACCTTCTCCAGATCTTCGTTGCCTCCTGATAAATAAAGTGCCTCTGCTCTCCTTCTACCCCTCCTTTGCTTTTGTTTATTAGTGCCTCGCTTATTATGTTCCATTAAAGGTGTGATATTAGATTGGCGTTCTGTTTCGAATACGAGCATAAGGCCCCGGGCACGAAGGCCCCGCACACAAAACTATGGTTGAATCCTCTTCCGAATCATAAAGCTAACATAAAACCTGAGTAAAGCCCGGCAAGAGAGTAAAATAAAGTGAAAATCAAGTTTACGGAACCACGGGCATTACATGGAGTTTCCGGCAACGGCTTTTGCAATGCGCGCGCAAAAGACCGTAACGAACTCGTAGTCCAAATTAGAAGGCCAAAGCAAATATCGCGATTCGATAAAACAAACCTTTCTTTCACTTCATTGTCTTTCTCTTCCTTCTCAGCAGTATCAACAAAAAGTGGTAAAGTCACACTCGCTCACCTTCTCGCGAAGCCATATATCAGAAAATTTTTGTGACTTGGGCATAAGCCCTTACGGGTGATAGAAGGAGCGAGCCAAAAAAACCTGGCCAGGTGGCGCTCAACTTCGCATTAAACGTAGAAATCTGCACTTTTGGGCATCTACTAAATAAAGATAAAACCACACTTAGGTAAACAGATCCCTCACTCTCCGTATGTCATGATCACGTCGCGATATTTTTTTTCGAAACACTTCATATTTTTAGGAAGATGGATCGTGTTCGCCTTCTTTTTACTCTACTGGACCGGATCCTTGGGAACCCTTCGGTTGAACGCAGAAGGGGTCAACGTCCTACACCTCCATCACCGGCACCTCGTCGCGAGCTCCGTCGCAAATTGGCACTCTTACCCTTCAGACATTCCCAGAGTAACCGCAGAGTCTACCACATTCGTCTCCCCATATTGTTAGAATTTCTGACCGGAACACAGATCAATTACATATCCACTGATACGCTTCGACGATATGTTTTAGCAATTCTCCAACACAGCAGTGAAGCAGCAAATGGCTCGTGCGGACGTTTATGGACAGTCCGCGATACGCCATCCTTCGTGATGACTTAACAGCATATGAGTATTTGTTCGAATGCGCAGCTTTAACATGGAGGTCCACACACTCGACGAACACTTACGCAACCGCTGCGGTGCGACATTAACTTACCCACAAGCGTCGCTTGTTGAATTTCCAAGCGATCAAGATGGCTTCACAACCATCCCTGCAATGGAGCAGATCTGGGTCGGAATACATAACATCACCCCAGAGAGCCTCAACCACCATATCGAGTGCCTCTAACGACCACGCTTCGACAATAACGGCACATTTTGTTCCTTTGCAAAAAAAATCGACTTCTGCAAGACAGAAAAGACGCGCATATGGCATCAATTTGCGAAGAGAACACTTCTGAAGAAGAACTTTGATAATGCCCTTCTGATGGTCGTAAAACGTTGTAAAATAGCTGACGACCGTCTCCAATCCACATGTGGGAATCGTCCAATTTGATCCCTAAGTATTTTCAGATGCGAACGATACCATAAAAAACCACGCCTGCTTAGATAGTCATTCGCAACTTTTCGTAGAGCGACACTTGCAACCTTCCACCGTTCCACTACTACACTCGAGACGAACAGTGAGTTTAAATACAATATTAACTAACATCAACTAACAGAGTGCTGTGCACGCGTGTGTCTCTTTTGGCAGAAGATCACCATCGCTACAGTCCCTCTATTTTGTATCGCCTAATCACTTCTAGTTATCTTCTACTCTACACTTTCAAGTACGTCCTTTACTCTTCATTCATCACACCATCTCCTTCCTTTTGTAAACTATCCCATCTTTTGAATCAGTCTATCAAGAAAAGAGATTCCCCCCCCCCTTTATTTCCCCTTTCGACTCCTGGTATACTAGGGCTGTCTTGGTAGCAATTCCCATATCAAACTGTCGGGGAAAAACAGCGGTAAAAATAAACAGTCCGCGCGCGAACAACGGAACACTACCAGAGAAGGAAGAAAACTGGAACATATAGATGATTCGACCCCTGTATACAAAGTAAAAGAAGAGTAAGAAGGAAAACCTTTTCCGCTTTCCTTTGAAGAAGGTCTGTTTCACTCACCTCAACTTTCTCCGGAAACACCAGAAATACCGACGAAAATCCCACCACTGGAAACACAGCCTTCAATCTATCAGTCATGCAAGATACTCGGGGATAGAATCACGAAATTCTCAGGAGTAGGCGACCGCACTTTTGAAGAATTTCTGGAAGAGTTCGCTGATCTCGTTCAACGCTTCCAAATTCCTCACGAACATGCAAAAGTAATGCTACCCTTGTACTTGACAGGACCAGCAAAAATCAAGTACAATAACATTGTGGAATTCGAGAAACTCCCATGGAAAGAACTAGTACCACGTTAGCAAATCGCTTTAAAAGTGGGGCCCTTCTCAGCAATCTGCGCGACGAACTCCAAAATATTACCCAAGCGGAGGACTCAGTAGCTGAGTTCGCAGAAAAGACCTTCAAAAAGATTAAATTCGCATTCCAGGGCCAAGACCGCGATCTGACTACACAAATGGCCATTGACTTCTTTATTAAGGGACCTAACCCTGAGATAAGGAAGGCTATCCGACGCCTCCTAGAAGTGAACGACTTCGACGCCGTTGTTGCGAGCGCTGAAAAGAAGTATCGGATTATACAACAGGAGCGCGAAGAAGGGAGAGAAGTAGCCAAGACAGTAAACGCAATTATCACTGACGATAAACTACAGCGCCTCGAAAGTGAGCTTAACTCATTAAAATTGCAGCGGCCAAACAACTCTAGCACTCAGCAAACACCTAGAAATAGGGGAAATTCTCGCGGTAATGGGTGCAGATTCGCCTCAAATTTTAACCGAGCTGCCTTTCCACCAAAACCAAACTGCTTCTTTGGTCGCCGTCCGTTCTTCAGAGGGAAAACACCAGGACGCATTTTTAGCCGCCCCTTCTGGCGAAACTCAATGAATCACATTTTCTCTTACCATCAACCAGCATATTCGCAAGGAACACCAATGAATCCTAATCACCCTTCAACAAGCCGATTCTTCCGTCCTCCCTTCCCAGGAGTCAATTTTCTTTATACCGTCGCTGTGACCATGAAATGTCTCGCAACGTCTGGCCGCGGCTTATCGGCACCTCTTCTCCCCTCCTTCTTAATTTTCCTGCCCCTTTCTCCCCTCCTTTTTATATATTCTGATATTGTGTGTGTGAGTTAATATCTTACCAGTTTTTACCAGTTTTTACCATGCTGTGTCACATATTTAAATTGGATTGAATATTGTATTGAATTGGATTCAGTCTTGTCCATGTAAATGCAAAAAATTGTGTACACTACCTCTATGAAATTGCTTTAGATGAGGTTTTAAATTAGGAGGTGGATAGAAAATAATTATAGGAAAGTTGAATTACCGCTACACTACGTGTTAACCTAACTTACCAGGGATAGGTGGCATCGCAAAGTTACACACCGAAGCGGCTATCCTCTGACACAAATACAGAATTCAACGCAATGCACGGACCACCGCTACAACCTACGTAGCTCGAGGACGAGCTTTTACTATGGAATGGAGTTGTCAGAACAGAAGAGGGATAGGTCCACTCGAGGTACGAAACCATATGTGCCACCTGGATGCAGTTACCTGGACACACTGCATAGCTCACAAGGTTGCACTTGTCTAGTTAGACCTTGCTTGGAGATTCATTTGGTCTCTCTTATTTATTTTCTTACTATTCACTGGCTTTATTCCTATTCCCATTTGCCTTGTATTCTACTGCTATTTTATTGAGTCTGGCTCTACAAATATTCCTATTCCCATTTATCTAATATTCTACTGCCATTTTATTGAGTCTCAAGCTTCATACTAGCATTACATGTCTGCAGTGTCTGCACCAACTATTCTGGACAAGTTAGTTTCTTGCTTTTCTTCTTTAATGTTGAGTTTCGTCTATTCCTCCCTTACGGACGGAGTGCAAGGGATAGTCGAAATATTTAGTTTAGCTTCCATATAAGGTTTGCGCACGAAGCGGAAGCTAAACACAGATACCTTTTGAATTCTTTTCTTCGTTTTCTCTGAGGCCGTAGAAGTTGCGCAGGAGCCGACGGTCTTGAGAAAGTTGTAGTCTCAAACAACTGTCGGCTTTCTAGGTTAGCCAACTTATAACCAAGATATAACCAAATTTTTGTCACCACTTGAATTATTATATTGCTTTAATGCGTTAATTCGTTACATTAGTAACGCACAGCCCTGGGAGCGATCCCTCCTTTCCCCACTTGAAAAACTCCCTCACAGGAGTAATTATCTGCTGTTTCACAGTTCAGTAGAGGTAAGCTGGCGGGTCAACAATTCCAGGAATTCAGTATGCACTTCGTCTTTTACTGATTCTGCATGACTCACTGGCACCTGCCAGGCGCCACCTGGGACAGACTTCTTAGTTCCGGTCATTCCGTCATCTCTTGCAGTTCCTTGAGGTAGAACTTGTCACGCTACATCTTTGGGACTACGTTCCGTTTTTATAAAAATAATAAAATAGAACAACCCTGGTTGTATTTATAGAATGCGTCATTTGATTCTGGCGAAAATGGGGCTAGTAGAATAAATGCAAGTTGTTTCTTATGAGTGCTCCTGAATAAATGGAAAATAATAATAATCTGGACTTGCTGACTCGGTTGAAAATTGAGTCGGATTTGGCCAAACTGAGTAAAAAACCCTGAAGAGTTGCAGAAACCTCGTAACGACGAAGGAACTTGCCTGTTATGAAGAAGAAAACTGCAAGATATAGTCTCATAGCAGTGGTCTAAATTACGAGGAATCAGATCTCCACTTCTTGAGGTCTCATATATGTCATACAACATCAACAACATAGAATCAGAAAAAGCAACGACACAAAGTCAATTTATCCATGAAAAAATGCAGATGATCTGTTAGGTACGTTGAGACGGGCGTAGAGCGTCCTATCGGGTAAGGGTGGTGCGGCCAAGTTCTGCGATTTGTCAGATCGTCCAACGGGCCAATCGCGGGGCTGAAAACGCTGCCCTTTTCCAATGAAACGTTTAACACACCAATGGGACAATGAAGGTGTGACATTCAAGTTTGAAACCTGTCATGTTCACCACAAGTGATGGCATGCGGCCAGGGTATCTCGAAGACTGGCATTCTTCAAGAAGAAGTAGAAACTATCTCTTTCTGCTCAAGTTAAAGGGTCATGTAGAACAGGATTCAGCCCGAAACAGAGCCGCAGAGACGATATACATTGATTGAAACTGTCGAAGAAGGTTAATTTCGAAATGTTGTTAACTTAACGCCGGAGATGTCAGCATTCCGTCCCTACTCACTAAAAATTTGTTGCGTATGAATCCATTTGTTGATGAAAGTTCAATCTTTGCGAAAATTACACCACAGGAAATTGCACAGCAGTCGAATGTGAGAAGTAAGGATCAGGGTCTTCAACCCTTTTGAGTAGGGAATTCTTCTTGCGAAAATTAGTATCTAAGCGCAATGGGGATGTTAGTAATTCAACGCATCCCACTGAGCAGCTGCATTGTTTGCCAAAATTAGAAATTCTAAGCTTAACCAAGGAAGAAACTATAAACAAAAGTTTGATTTCTTCTTGTGTAGGGCTTTATATTCGTATCTGTTGCACTGAAAATCAGTTAGAAGCAGCCGTACACAGAATCTGACTGCTAACAGGAATCAAAGTATTGCACAGAAAGTAACGTTCGCGATTGTAGTGTGGTGTTACTGCAAGGATACTTGTAGCCTGGTGTATTTAGTTCGTAGGCTTCAGTGGACCTTGATTTGGAGCTGAAGCCACTTTAATGGAGCAGAGATTCAGCCACGCCGTAATCAGATGTGTCCTGCCCCATTAAATCAGTTCGCCTGTCATCGTCTGTAATTACCCACTGGAAGCAAAAATAGACTAGTATACAGGCACATAGGGCACAGTATTCCCAGGGGAATCTGGCATTTTGAAGGAATGTGGACAGCTAAATCGGCGCGATTACTGCCGTTGGCGTAATAGTAAGTAGTCACCCACGGAATCGAGTTCTACCCAGTTACAGCTCATTGTTTGTCCGATCCCCCAACTGTAAGTGCAGCTGCGACAGTCGGGTGCTGATTCCCAGGCCCTCATCGTATAGAGGAGCTCTGCACGGTGAGACTCGTGCGAAATCTTCTGCAAACCCAAGGGCGGAGTGGGGGGGGGGACGAGGTACACCCGTGGGATATAATCCGGCCTGTTCAGAAAGGCCAAATCTAAAATCAGCCGAGGCTCGCAGCTTTCAAAGTCAATATAGTCTGTTTCACCGGGGAACGTAGTTGCGAAGATATTAGAGAAAGAGAGAACGCGAGTAATAGTGCCGTATTCGAAGAGACAAGCGAGAAATGCAGACCATAGGCACGAATACTCAACTATCGCCGTTTTTGAAACGGACTATACCCATGCTCGAGATTCGGCTGAATTCCAGGGGTTTGAGTAACCAGAACCCTATCCACTGCTGCGATTGCACAAAACTAAGATTAAAGAAACCGAAGCGTTGTGTTGCATGCATTTGGACTTTCGAACGAGTGATCCCATTTGTACCTCCGTGAGTCCCGTCATGGAAGGTGAATAGGAGCATGCGAAGAGCGCCCGAATAAAAGTTACCAGGTGCAGTTAACCGCCTCATCGTCGGATAGCTTTCCAATTCTGTTATAGGCACATTTGTATGCGGCCGCATTATCTCCACGAGTACTTGGCCATTTCTTGTGTTCTTCTCACGTTATGATTCACTAATACCCGTACGACCGTATTCCGCCCAAGGTATTAAAGCTGCTCTCAAGTGTCTCTAGCCTTAGTTGCACAGGAAACTTCTCTATTATTACTATAGGTACGTATTAGAACCTGGAACTGATCTAAGCCCTTGCAGAAATTACATACACACTCCACATAGGGTGGTTGGAGAAGCCATTTCCACCATGTGCGTAACTGTGTTCCGCTCGGGACCACGGCTCAGAGTTCTGCGCGAAAATCGGGTCCACACCGCTGTCTACGTGAGGATGCGTCGTGATCCTCTTATATAAATCATGGTAGTGCAACAAAATTTTCTAGAGCGCAGGCGTAGGGGGAGTAGCACGTGATCGCACGCTTTAGCCGTGAGCTCATATATAGACTGTGGCTCGCGAGGATGCGCAGCTGACGGGGCATTCGGCCGATGTTTCGTCATAGGTGCATAGACGTGGTGGAAGTCGCGTGCATTCGGGATTTCGCCATGGGACCAGACCAGCGGCTAGCGGTCTCGAGCCCTCCGGGCGAGACAGTGTTTACAGCGATTTGGCGATGCATAGCAGCAATGTACGGAGCAGAGTAGCCCCTGTGATGGAGCTTTGTCAGTAACTGCACTGAGTCTTGGGAACGCTGGACGTGAATCTCTTCTAAAGGATGAGTAGAGGTCGTAGCGATAGGATTCACTCGGTTTCCTTATGTAGGATGTGCTCGTTGAGCACCTCTCATTATTGAGGTCCCGTGGAGATTATGCGGCTTGAGGATCCGTCTGTTTTCAAGAAGGGCAGTACAATCAAATACACAGGATGAATTAACGAAGAACACGTCATTATAAACTGTTATGACATTTTCCGGAACCAGTTTTGCAATTGATCAAGCTTTCTAAATATTTCCTAACTTTCTTCCATTTTTTTCAAGATTTACAAAGAGTGCTGGTGCACTGATGACGAACTGATGTGCCGGGGGCCCCGTAGTTCAGAAAAACATCAGGATGGGTGGCCCAACAGTGGGAAAACGGCAGGGTACGGATCCATCGATGGAGAATGGGTCTGCAGGGGGCCAATATTGGGAAAAGCGCTGGGACACGAGCCCCACCGTTGGATTGGGTCTGCCCTGCCCCAATAATGGGAGGAACGCCATGATACAGATCCATGAATGGAAAATGGGTCTTCCCTGGCCCAAAAGTGGGGAAAGCGCCTGGATACGGGTGCACGGATGGAGATTGAGTCCGCATGATTCCCATTAGTGGGAAAAACGCCAGCGTACGGGTCCACGGATGGAGAATGGTTCCGCCGTGGCCCAATAGTGGGAAAAACATCAAGATGCACGTCTAACGGTGGAGTAGGTGCATGCTACGCACTCATTGGTGTCTCATTCGACCATCTCTTCTTGCTCCCTGTATATTGAAGCAGAAGCTCATCAGCTGGACTATCTCAACAACGGGAAGCTTGAACCATTTCAGGTGATTACTCGCACGGCACTGGTTACTTTATGTTGTTCACAAGTACTAAAGCCATGTGAAAAATACTCCTGCGCAGAGTTGAAAGTGGCCGCTCATAACGGGTCCATAGGCATGTAAGAAAAGTGACAAAAAAGTAGGTAGTATTATTGCATCGGAAATTAGCTTTAAATGTAGATGCGTGGTTAAAAATTTGCAAGCAACGCCAGGATCGCGAGAAGGCTCGAAGCCTGACGAGGCAGCCAGGCCCGTAGAATATACGCAACTCATAAGAAGGATTTTGTATTCAAGCTCAGTTAATGATTAGTTTTGCTTATTTGCTAATTTTCTAAGCATTTCCCACGTGTGAAGCTTATGCACATACCCCAAGTGGCTGCCCCACCCCACTTTCTAGCGTCCCGAAGGGGCGCTAGTATTCAGAAAGGTAAGTAGCTAGTTATTTTTATACGTATTCTTGTTCTTTCCTCATAGAAGGGTTCTTATTCTTTCGTTCTTTATACTATTAGTACACACTTAATACACTTAGTCTGTCCAAGAGGCTGCTTCGTAGCCAATTAATCATGCTATTATCCATTGTTACAACACGCAAATAAGACGTTCCAGTGCATCTGGTGCAGCTGTTGCCATCAGCATTGACATGTGGGAGAACTAGGCTTCGAATTCAGGCTCCAGACTGAAGTTATCCCTACACAGTAGGTGCGTTTCCAATCAAGTTTTTACGTTCATACTAGACGGTGCTGCGTTGTGCTGTAGTCGTCAGTGCTATGGCCATTATGGGACAGTAAACTTGTCATGGAATTCTTCTCTGGGAAGATACCTTGGTGGAAACATCCGAAAACCAGTCCTCTACGGACGGCTGCTGTCCATTTCGGATGAGTGACTCGTTTCACGACGTTGTTGTCCACATAGCATATGGTAGTAATTCCGGCGCGCACATTATGGCGCTATTTATGGTTGGTGCGCGTCAAATTTGACGCAGCGATATACAGTGCAGAACGAAGAAGAAAAGAGAATTCTTGGCAGGATATCGAGACATCGCGAAAACTTAGTGGAATTTCAGACCTACGCGCATCAACCATAAATAGCGCCTATTTTTCAAAAGTCGGTGTGGAATGCGACGTGCGCTATCTCCGAAGGTCACCACATCCGCGTCATTTCGGCCGCGCCGCCGTCTCGTACCGTTTTGTTGCTAAAGTGCGAGTTCTCGGTTGTCTCCGACCCGCTGTTCTCCTTGCTCACTTGCCGCTCACCCCGTCGGATTCACTGTGTTTGTTTTGGGCACTTCCCGCTACGTTTTTCGTGGTGTCAGGTTTCTCCGCCCACTTCACCGCCGCCGCCGCCATCTCCATCTCCGTTCTCGATTTCGTACTGGACCGTTTTGTCCTTGCTATTTGAGTTTTATTTTCCGCAAGCGCAGAAGAAAAGCCACAATTGCGGTCACAGTTTTTAACCTTGGAGTGCATTTATAGTAGGCGGTATTTATGGTTGATACGCGTCAAATTTGACGCGCCGGCCCAAAATTTCACGAAGTATTCGCGATGTCTCGATGCGGCGGAAATTGAGCTCGCGACGGCAAAACCAGGAACATTTGCTCCCTGCCAAGATTTCTCTTCGTCTCTCGGTTCTGCATTGTATATCGCCGCGTCAAATTTGACGTATGCATCAACCGTAAATACCGCCATAGGCACCGCCTTGCAGGCACAGCTTCACTGCTGTTCTGACACCTTCTGACACGAACAACACTGATTTTGACGGATTCTATATAACGTTCCTTCTCCCCCTGTTACACTTAGGACAAAATAATGTAGGAATATATCAGGGTGTTAAGAAAGTTTTGAGCCGTTTCACATTTTTTGTTTTATTTTTTATTCAGCATACAATGGAATTTACTCCATCATATCATCTCCATCGTTAGTCTCTACAATAAAACATGTATCAACGTGGGTTAACGAGTAATGTAGCGTTGCTACAGACACGAAGGGTGCAATCATGATTGACGCTCCCTGTTTAAAAAAATCATGCTCACTCCATGTGTTGAGTATAGATACTCCTCCAGTTTTTGCGCATAATATTATTCATCATATCGGACCAGAACCTGGAAATTAGCAAAATTATTCGGCTTTAATCGTTTCTAGTGCTCGTCAGATCTTGTCAGAACCGTGCCGAGACCGTCGTCGCCTGTTGATTGCGAAATGCTGCCAATGGCTACAGCAAAAGTGAGCGACTTTGACCGCGACCACCCTAATCCCCCGCACGCCCAGATAAAAACCATGTAAAAACTGTTATCTAGCCGCATCGCGCTCGCCCTGAAGACCTATCTCATCGGGGATCTTGTCTATTGCTGATCGTCCTTTGACTCAATCGCATCGCACCCCCATCCCCTCCGAAATCACAGTCGAAACCCTCTCACTTCCGCCTTTGACACACTGTCCACCCCTTAAAATCCTTCGATCCGTTTGCGTTGAATACGTGGGAGCGCTTTGAATTGCTCCTTTCATGTGACGAACACTTTGTGCGGACCGACAAGCTGACTCAGCTTCGACGAACGACTTTTATGGTGCCAAATGAAAAATCTGTTTTCCTGGTGCGTCCTGTCATTTTGGTCGGTGACGTTACCGGAAACGGAAACTAATCATCCCAATGAAATGTCAGCACAAGCAGTTGGTCGCTTTTCGCCGGCGGAGTCGTGCTTACGATGTACGTATGCACATTCATTACATTTATGGGAAAATGGCTGGTTCGGGGAGATTAGTACTAGTCTTGAGAAGAAAGGGGAGAGGGAGGAGGAATGGAATTTGTGTCAATTTATAGGTCTCCATCTACAGAAGATTCTGGCCAAATTATTGAGTTTTCTCGAATGCTTTATTTCTGATAACTAACTCTGGCGTTCGGTGTGTGGATAGTCTCATGCGATTATAGTCTGTCCGAAACGACCAGTCCGCCCACGCACGCGGGGGTCGAGAAGCTGCCACGTCTGCCAGCGCACCACGTCATCATCCCTGATCTGCGTATCACGTTTCATCGTTATCTTCGTGGTATTGACCAATGATTTGGCTGTGACGTGGACGACGTGACAGTCAACAGCATCCGCCTCAGCCGCGCCGCATCTCGATCCCCGCGTGCGTGGACGGACTCGTCGTTTCGGACAGACTATATGTACCTCCTCCCCTCCCTTCCACAGTTCGGCAAATGCAGATTTTTCAAAATCAAATTCATGAAATAGGTAAAAATTTTGCACGGATTCATCCTTAGTTCTCTATATTTTAATGTTTATTGTTGTTTGTTCAATCACGTTTTTTAATACCTTGATTTAAACTTTCTGCCGTTCGTGTCCCCACTGGAGACAACAAGCTTTTCTTCCCAATCCACACCCTAACCAACCCCCCCCCCCCCCACCTCTCCCCTCCCTCCGCCTAGCCGGCCTCGGTTTTTGCCCGCCACCATAACCTTAGCATTTACTGACCATTTCATTTATTCGGCTTATTCTCTTTTTTTTTTCGAATCTTCGGCATTTGAGTATTTCCGTTTCCTCGCCTTCCCAATATTTTTTTGTTTCACTCAGAATTCGATTTTTTTGAAATTCGACTCGATTTGCCTGGACGAATCAAATGCTTCAATGACCATGTGGGTACAGATGTAGTAGTTCTGATTATTCATTTAATGATTTTTTTTTTAAATCATAATGGTCATAATCATATTTTAATTGTTCTAACTGTGGCCGTGTTCTGTAGCAAAGTTTTCTGCAAAGTAAAAGCACATATAGTGGAGTCGTTTTGACAGTGCGTTTTCCGCGACAGCGGATCCCTGGCATTGGAGCACGCAGCGCGGTCGGTCAAAAAGTTGACCTATGATTCATCTAGTATCTTTGAAGAGTTTTGTAGCTTGTTTCTCCTTATACTGTTCTTTCTCAGCTCTTAGAACAAATGAAGAAGGGAACAGACGATAAAATCCATCAAAGAAGCCGGATCCATCGTGGGTCAACTGTTTGACCAACCGCACTGCGTGCTCCAATGCCAGCGGGGCCGCTACCGCGGACAACGCACTGTCAAAACGACTCCACTATATGTGATCGCAGTTTCAAATATTTCAGTGTCATTTCAAAATTTTCGTGGCCACAATGTTGTTCAGCTATCCAACTATGGTCGCCTTCTTTAACGAGATTCCCCGAAAAGTAAGAGTAACTAGAACGTCCTTGCATGTCCTTGATTGTTTGTTGAAGGTGCTTTAGAACTTTCTCAAGGAGCTGCTTTGCCTTCTCGTATTTCGCTGCAAAAAGTTTGCCTCGAGAAACCTGCAGGCGTTTATGTACTTGTGTGGTCGTGTAAGAGTGCAAAGTTAATTACTGTGGTACCTGTCTGCAAACCCGTCTTCTCGCAACGCTCCAACTGCTAAATTAGCTTTTTCCTGTGAGTTATCTTCTTGTTCTGTGCTGCGAAAATAACCTGTTGCGATCGCGAATGGTCGATTTTGATGATTTACTTAGATTACAGTGTTATGCTTTGGTTTCTTGTCGAATCTGTTGGTTTGGTTTGATCTTATCAATTTCTCCATAGACTACGACAACTGGATAGTGGATTGCAAGTACACTATTCCAGAAAATTCCCTCACTTGTTATATCTCCGCAATTTCGTCTTGTTCTCCGAGAACAGCTGTGAAAGACGTGTGCCGCGCGAACCAGTTCGCTCTAACGAAAAAAGTCGGCTTTTCATGAGAAATAGGATTTTTAACGCATTAGTCACCCTCCATAGAGCATTGAACAAATTATGTGCTACACAGTACGACCAACAGTAGTTCCGGTGTACTGAATGATCCGACATTTTCAAGGACTTGCATAGATTATAAAGTACTGAAGTGTCTTACTCACTCTCAAAAACCAATACGAAGTGTTTTTTCACTGTTAGCAATGACACACCCCTATATTACTCGTTAACTCAAGAGGTTAGCGTTCGGGTCAACGCGTATCAACGTGGGTCAACGAGTGATGCGTCACGGTCCCTTAGTGAGCAATGTATGTAATAACGATTGACGTTCCCCTTAAAACTTCTTTTTCAGCAACAAATCTGTCGTTGAGCACGATTGCTGACGGTGCAATTGCACAATTTCGCGCAATAGCGTTCAATGTTTCGTTTATACAGGGGACGTCGATCACGATCACTACTCCCTCAGCCTGGAGCATGGCACCTCCTACGTGGCGCTGCTGGATGCTGTCAATTTCGTGTGCTGCCTAGCCAGCCCGCGTTTGTACTGCGGCGATCCAGGCTGCGGGAGTAGTGATCGTGATTGACGCTCCTTGTACAATACGCAAGCAACCTGCAACAGAGAGTAGACAATGCCTACATGCGTCCATATGACGCATGCCATTTCATCTTTTGTTGTGGGGTTGTGTGCATCTGACGCACACACGCATATAGTATAGACTAGCCCAACTGCCAAACAGCTGCGACGCGGTTTCGCTGCGGCTCTGACGCCTTCTAACATGCATCACAAGGGTCCCTGCAGGTTTTTATACGACTTTCCTGCGTCTAACCCGTCAGCATCCAGGTTGCACCTATCAAAAGTGGTAAATCCGTTGCAAAACCGTATCGTGACGTTGTTTTTTCGGGGTGGCGAATCTTTTCCTGCGAATGGCCCACTGTTGAACGGATATGACAAGAGCCACAGTCGTAGTTGGATAAAATGTGGAACATCAAAGATCGGTTGTACGGAGCCCCAAAAATCCAGGTGAATCCGGATCAGTCACATGGCACGGTAGATTTGTATCAGAGAGCATGATGAAAGCACTATCGGTCGAGGAGTGCAGCAGACAGCCGGAGTGCCACGCTGCGCCAGGTTACTGGTCCGTATTCATCTGGCCATTTGATGTTCCCTGTATATAACTGATATAGCCAATCTGAAAGGAGGGTAAAATAAAACAACAATCAGTACAGTGTGACTACAAAACTATACCAGTAGTAGTTTTGTTTTCTAATGAAGTTTTTTTGTTGCGTTTGAATCTCTTAGCTCCATTGCGAGCAATCCTGTGCTCATCCTATGCCGGCTGGCGGAAATTTCTCGAGAATTTTATCTCCGCGGTAATTGGATAGGCTCATTGAGGCGTAGGTTCACAGTTTTATTGCGATGTACATGTTTTAAATGTGTAATTTTCTCCCCTATGCACGATTTCATTGAAATGCCACGGAACTGGTCCATGTTTTTGCCAATGAGTTTTTGATCGCGAGAATTACACATGTCGAACTTGTTGAACATGTGTCTTTTGAATTCCTTTATCGTGCCTAGTCCCTCGAAATGTCACTTCTCATTGTACTCGGCGACAATTGAGGTGAAAGTGAAGTCAGATGAAGGTCTGTCTCACGGGAGCACCAGTGTTGTACAGCTCTTGTTTGGGTGGGGGAGCGGTGTCAACAGTGTCGCATCGCTGTTGTTTTCACTTCTTATCAAAAGGCAAATTGATAGATGTTTACAGCACGTATACATATGCATTGTGGGGTGACAACGGCGCGAATTAATGGATTTCTCCGTATGTGCATGTGTGTTATACGTGCAACTCGATCTCCGTCAGACTACTATCACTACCGCATTCCGACTAATCCCTGCCCTACCCCCTTCCTTTCCCGCCACCCGCAGCTCTGCTGTCAGCGCTGGCTTTACGAGCCGTTCAGCTGCAAAAGCGGCGAATAAGGAGGAATGCGATGAAAATCTGTTATGCTGCAGCTATAGTGAGTCACAGGCGTGTGGAACACGCCTTGAAATGGGCCATTTCGAGGCATTTTGACGACGCTCAAGCACCTCACTCCCGCCCCCACCGCCGCCGCTCGTCGTCGTCGTCCGCCCCGGGGTCCTGTTTCATAATCCCAAACCAATCTCGCTCTGTAACAATGCGCTTAGCATGAATAGCATACCGCCGCCGCTGATTCGCGGCGCCAATACCTCGCGCCATTCCGCACCAGCTCACATTTTCCTCTTTGGTGCCCCGTGTCAAAGCCACTCGTACCAATATATGCACTTCCAACCCCGTCTTCATTGTCACTCTTATCTGAAGTGGCTTTTTGTGGGGTTTATGAGGCCCGTAGGCTTTTCCTTTCACATTCCTCCGATTTTTTCTCTTTGATAACACGTACGCATCGCTCTGCTTATCAAGTACACTTCCCTTTTTATACGCCGATGGGTAGATTTTGTGCTGAGAGCAGTTTGTTTTGGAACAATGCAGAAACAATTAAAAAGCGCCTTATCCCGGATGCTCGAGCGCTAGACAATGCCCGTAGCTGGTTCATTTCTTTGAGCGCCATCTTCTTGTCTTCGATGTCTAGAATCTCGACTACAGAGCTTAGGGCTTTTTTGGGCAGCCAATCGAGCATAAGGTGTCTAAAATTATCTTTTGTTCAGAAGTAATTTCTTATAGACTGACTGTGGCAACTACTGTCTCACCACAAATTTGCATATCTCGATTTGTACCGTATTTCACTAGCCGTAGATGATTCATTTCATCTTCTATGCAGGAATTTGTGGGATGACACTACCTGGGAACTGTTTTCCAAAAAATACAGTGTAGGCAAAAGTGTTGAAGAACACAGCAGGAGGAGTGTAAAGCGAATTTGGAAGTGCCCCGATGGAAATGGCTCTGTACTGATGCGACTTCTTTGATCAGATCGAACCGCAATTGAAGCTTATGGCGTACATAGGGAGTCATTGGTAAAACAGGTTGCGGTTTTAGATGAAGGTACTCAGCTCAAGTCGGTTTAATTGAGAGCTGTGCGCGTAATTGTGAAAGAAGTAGCAGCTTCATATCTGTCATCTGCAATGAAAATTGCAGCTTCAGGTTTATAATTGACAGGTTTCTGTAACTGCAGTGCAGAAATGGATGGAGGGGTCTGGGATGTGGTCATATTCATCATTTTGGTTGAGTCCGAAATTGTGGCTGATTCGTTTCATCTTTAACATTTGGAAATTTGGTGTCATTGAAATGATTTGCAAAAACTGCCGTCCTACAATGTAGATTATTTCGTTTTAAACTTTTTTTTACTGATCAGGGCGAGCATGCATCATTGACATCGCTCAGGGTAAACGTGTTAACAACCTCAGGTTTACCCATGGTTAACACGAGCGTCGGCTTGTTTACTCCGGATAATCTTAACAGTGCATACCCTGATGACCAGATTACTCACTTCAATTACATAACCCAGATTGTTCGATTTTCTAACAAATGTCCCGAGTAGTCATATTAAAATCAAATCCGCCGTAGTACTGGTTTTATGCACTTTTCTGATTCTTATGATTTTTTATTTCTGCACTGTTCCCCATTAAAACGCTCAGCATTCATAAACTTCTTCAATGAATATCTTCACTTTGAATGAGGGCGAAGGGCCGATTTTTTTTAGTTGTATGGTCTGTTAAAAAAACGGAAATTGAGTAATTGTGCACATTGCCCCCATTTCACACCTGCATCTTCGATTACCACTCATTTTCGCGTCATATTTTCTCTTATACAGCTCCAGCTCTTTTTCTCTAATGAAACAAGCAAAATACACTCATTTTTTTCTTTTTATCTTCATTTTCCTTCTCTTTCCCTTATTGGTAAATATTTTGGAAACCTAGATCTTTCCAAAATCTGTTAGAGGTGAAATTCGATGCATTTGACTGTAGACTGTTCATGGCTTGATCTGAGTCCATCAAGCCTAAACTATTCTTCACTGTTAGTGACAGCCAACTTACAGCAGCAGCAAATCTTCTGAAGCTTCTCAATAGTGTAATTCTTGAGATTTTCCAAGATCAAACTTTCTAACGCTATGTTCCTGTTTTCTTTTCTTTTCCTGGTTCCACAAGTTTCACGTCTATAGTCTGTTTCCTTTTCTTGAAAAAAAAAGCGAAATTCCTCGAACGCTTAACCTTCACACCTGATTTTGTGCGTGTTGCTGTGAGGTGAGGTCGTTCAAGTTGTTTAGTTACCCCATTTCAGCAGCAGCATAGCCTTCCACTTTCTTTGCACTTGTTTTCTCCTATATCGTTCCTGTTTTCGTTGACAAACTGTTCTTCTATCAACTGTTGTGACCTAACCGGGTACTGATAACAGAATTCGCTACGAATGCCAGTCAGACGCCGTTCTAATTCGCTGTTTGGTTTCGTTTGGTTTCCCGTGGAAGCACACACGGTTCAGCAATGCAAATCCTGTGCATTCGTACGCGTTCCTGTCTCATGCAATTGTTTGAACATATTATTAGAGCGACGCCGTGCATTAGCGGTCTGTAGGCGTGTTTTCGCTCAGCTATTACGTTCACCTTGAACCGTGGCGCTCACTCTCCCTGATCTTTGCAGTTGATTGTAGAAGTTTTTTTCCCGGTGTGTCCTATGTGTATTCCTTTCAGAGAAGTATAATTTTCCCTACTTGAGTTTAAACGCGAGCACAGAGCGCAGGGGTTAGACAAAAACTAGGCGTGGACGAGTTTCCGGCTTTCAGGAGTTTCACGAATGATGTTATTGGGGCGCAGAACTACATTAGAGGTTACTTTATAAGAGGTAATAAATTATATGGATTATATCCTTCATATCTTTGGTGGACACTTAACCGGAAACAAGAATATTCCGGTATTATGCATACGTAATTGCACCATTGGCTTTATTCCAGCTAGCTTGAGCCAGATTTCTTTAGGTTCAGGTGCCTATTACAGCTACGAGGCCTGGATATTACGGCGTGACTTGCGCTGAATACGTATGACAACATGTTTGAGCCACATTTTCATATGTTTGAAGCATGTTGCATCCGGGATGCTAGGTTTATTGTGATAGGTTCAAGTGAAGAGCGAAATCCTAATGTTGAACTGAGGTTATACACTTGTTACACGATAAATTGCTTGATGAGGCCTTCTCTGCTCTTCAGTAAATTATAAGTAATTTATTCGCAACGATATTCTAGTAAAGCAATTTACTACTTTCAACAGGATTTCATGAGAGCGCTGTCTGCGCGGGTTTTTTTCCTTTCATAGACTGGTTGTTCCTCTACTCTGATCTGAGTTACGATAATAATTTTTCAAAGTTCTTGCTCAAAAACGTTTTTCGCTTCTATGCTGTGACTGTAAATTTAATTGAACTGTAGTTTTATGTGGGGTTTCACTCACTTCCAATCGAGGCAAAAAAAGACAGGAAAAAATTCAAACAAGCCTTTAACCAGAACGCAGCTCTAAGCCGGGTCAGAATTTTTGTCCACCACCTTGCGACGCGTTCGCATACGCTTCGCAGCGGCACCAATCAATAACCATGTTTTATTAATGCTAGTGCGGGTGATGGGAACGCAGACTGCATGTGCATAACTGCAGCAGAGGCACAACTAATTATAAGAAAAGCAAGATCTTATCCTCCACTCCTTTCTTTCCTTCGTGATATCCTGGATTAAAATTTCTGCGCCAGCTCATATGGTCTTGTCGGAAAAGCATTGCTTATTTCTACAGCTCCGGTCATCACTCCATACCGTCACCTCTAGTCTTTATTAAATGGTCCATTCTGTCTAGAATATCAACCAATGTTTTTCTCGCTGATAAAACGATATGTAAGAGGGCAAGCGTTGCGGAAAGCGGCACGGCTCATCTTACGCGACTCTATTTCCTAAAACATGTCATATCCTCTTCAGAAAATATCCGATTTCGCCTGTATCTTGCCTGGTAAGAGTACTGACAAGGTTGCAACCTGTTACTACCTATATTATTTGATGTTAGACGTTACGATTTTTTCATTCCACGTTGACAGCGCCGTTTTTCTTCTATCTTCCCTTGAACTTTTTCAGTTTTTCGTTTAGGGCTTGGAGTGTGTCTTCAACGTTTATAGGGCTGCTGAAACGGTGTTGAAATTGGGCTGTGCGTGTGAATACGGTACCAGCAGTCTGGAACCGTTAACCATCTCAATTCCGCATTCCTTTTATGTGCATAATGTTGTGGCAACGTCCTCAAAATGGCTTCGGGAATATTCAGCGGGCGCAAATGCCACGATGATACTGACTGTTTTGAATCTGCGAAAGAAAAATGATGCGGTCCTTGATAACGAATTGGCACTCGTTTTATCAAAGAATACGAGGGAATCTCGTGGACAAAAATTCTAGGAATTTTTGGGTATTTATTCACCAATGTGGGTTTAATTTCAATGACCGTTTTCGGACGCGTATTTGCACATTGTTGCTGAGTCGCAGGCATTAGCTTTCATATTAGTGTGCACACCTACGCTTGCCTTCTTTTCACTGTAGTGATTAATATCGCGCATTTGTTTATCTATTTCGTAAGCCGACACTTCACCACGTAGGGCGTTATACATTAGGTTGCGAAATTGTGCAATCATAAACTGATAATAAAAACGTTTCGCTTGAACGAGAACTGGTTATTGTGGGGCGAATGGCGTCGTAATCATTGATGTTATATTGGGTTTTGTTATGACTGATCGTTTACACCTTCAAATTAGATTAGGAGGCGTTGCTGTGTCACATCTCGTCGCGGGACCGTAATTTTCAAGCGCGGGCTTGCAGGTTCAGCGAACTGGTATATCTATGCCCTTCTCAACCAGGTGGCCGTAAAGTGGCCGGAGTCCAGGCTTGTCCTGCGGAAGCTGTGGGCAGTGCTTGGCGCTTCCGTTCCGGGGTCAAGGTGGATTCCGAGCCGGTATCGATCGATCTGGGCTCTCGCCGTCTGGCGCCCTCCGCGATCAGCGCTCGGACGCGTCGTCTACTGCTGTACGCGCGCGACACCGAACGTTCGTCGCTCTCGCGCCCACCCCGTCCCAAACGCATCAGCTTCGAACTGACTCATCCAGCTGCTCGAGCTCCTTGTGACTCGGCTAGTGTCGCTTTCTGGTGTGTTCCGAGACCATTTCTTACGCGCCTTTCGCTCTTTTGGGATTAGTGGTGTCGCAAATTTTTAATGTTTTTAATGGGCGCCCGAAAATTTGCCGGTTGAGCGGCAATGACTCACCGATATGAATTTAATGCCACTGCATTCCTTTCGACATTATATTCCCATATACGGTCATACGCATCACGCGACGTTTTCCATAGAAGTTTCTAGCAGTCGTCTGTCTTAGCAGTTTTTTACTGGTTTTTTTTTCTATGCTAGAAATCTTATTGGCTTCCTCTTACATCGAAATGTTATTGACATCATTTTATTAAATCAGATCAGAACGCTTTGGTTTGCTTGAGATAATACTGCTTTTTCAACTAGTTATTTACTATCTGTGTTTATCTAGTACATATACAAGAGCTAGGAGTTTCGCTAATATGCTTTTCTAGTTTTTTTTTCTTTAATGGTACCATTTTAACTCATTATAAACAGTTATATTGCTGATATGCACAGTTACCTTGTTATTCGTTTCCAGTTGTCTTGTTTTTAAATTCTATTTTTATCATTATCATTATTAAAAGCTGCCACTACTTCCTCAGACTTGAATTTTTGTCACCATAATGAGTTTTGGCTTATTTCGAGACTTATCCGGAATTATCTTGACTAGTCATCGTTGATGATCTCGTTTTTGTTCTCGAGTCACTTCATTTCACTTCTTTTCTTATTTTCATCTACATTTCCTCTTCTTTCCTGACTCGAACTTTGTGAAAATGCGATGCTAAAGTATGGCTCCTCGAATTTCGTTACATTTTGTCCTTTCAAATTCGCCGTTTCAAGCTATTTCGCGAGTTTTGGCTCAACACCATGCCTAGAGCACATTTTTGCTACCTTCTGCCTTGTTTTCAATACTTTTTAATGTAAGAAATTGACCTTTTTTCGCGCCACACAAGGTTTTTTTTCAATTCGTTTGAATTTTTCATTCACGGACTCATCCATCCCGTAAATGGCACATTTTGGTTCATCAACTTTTGTTTCTGTCTGTCGGGTTCCTTTGAAGTGGATTCCAATTTTGAAGCTTGTAAATCTCGCCTGGGATTTCGATCCTGAAGTCTATAAATCGCGCATGATTTTCCGCAGTACACCGTGTTTCACACTGGTTTTGAATCAGTCCATTTTTTTCCACGAGATTTCTCTCATGGTTCTTTTGTTTTGTTCCTTTCATTCATTTTCTTTTGCCTTCTTGTTTTATTTTGTTCTTGCATTTCATTTTCTTCGCCGATCTTGAGATAGAGTTGCAGTTCCGTGTTAAGTGCTCTTGGAATGCACTCAAAGAACGATTAGATGTTCATCGATGTAGTCTTGGAACTACGCAATTGCTCCTAATTTCATCTATCTTGCTGAAAAAAAATCTTATTTATCTATGTGGAGCCAATTAAATGGGTAGGGGTGAAGATGATTGGGTGTGATGGGCATTTATTAGTACTACTATTAGCTTATTATCATTTCTCATGGTGTCTTCAGAAAATTACGTACTAAAATTTCAAGCCATTGCTTTCACAGGATTTATCTTTTTCGGCTAGTTCCGACCCAAAGATCTCAAAGGTATTTCTCTCAATCAAAATATACCTATGTGATTATTTGATGCTGTGATGATGAAAATCATACCCATCTTATACCATATCGCGATACTTGTGATGTTACGGTAAATACACAGTACAAACGATACCCTAACTCAGTACGTTGTGGTTATCTTATATGCTGATCACGATTACCAACGTTATTTTGTAGCAGAGTGTAATTTTCCGGAGACAAACAGCATTCTCTTCCGTTGTCACACAATTTCCCTACCCTGACTGTACAAAAATGGCGTTACAGTGTAATTTGAGTAACTTTATTGTGAAAAGCTCATCAAACAACCTGCAGAGACCGAGTTCAAGCGAGACTCTTGATTTCGAAGATTTTGGGGCAGAATTAGTCGAATAACACTGGCTGTTCTTAGAAACACTTCATGTTTCCTTTTTTCTCTCAAGGAATGTTAGGAATGTGTGAATTTGAGTTTTACTTTGCAGTAGTGGTATCTTTCTATCACAATCTTCTCTTTGTCATTTGATTTCTGAACGTGCTTCATTTGCCACTGCTGGTTTTTTCACCATCCATCATTTTTGAGCGCGAAATTGTCCATTTCAAAAGTGTGGGCGAAGGCTGTGTGTGCTGCTCTTTGTTCTCCACGCAGTTTCTATCAACATTTGTCCCCGAAAAGACTATATCATCTCTCGCTCACCACGTCGTTGTTCCGTTTAATCTCGTCCAAATGAGCGTTTTCCAGAAATTTTCCTGACTCATCACGTGCCATATTTGAATTCCGATGGCTGACGATTATCAGGTTCAAGCGAATGGAGGGGATGGTATAAGGAAGCCGCTGTTGGAATTATACGTAAAGGTGGGTTGTAATCAGATCCGACGACCTTCACAGCATTATTAAATGCGCAGATTGGCACAATTTGACGCCGAGCGGTTGTAAAAAGCGATTTGTCCTTTGTGCGCACTCTTATGCAATTAGGATTGGCATCGGGATTTCGAGAGATCATTCAGCGCACAGCGCGGCCGCATTCGGTTATTCGAAGGGAGGGAGATTGGGGTTCGATTTAGGGAAGAAGTTTGTGAACGGTAGCGATAATATCTGATGTAATGCTAGCGGCTAATGGCTTTTCAAAAGTGCACATTGGACTTATTGTGTCAACTGCACTTTTTGTCAGTCGAGCTAAAGATGCTGACTTGTTTACTTTGCGAAAGTGCGGACGAGGTTAGTTTTAGAGTGTCCGATAGTGATTGTGGAGATAACTTCATCTGACAAGTGAGATTATGCAAACAGTTCTTATCAAAGGGCAACAGGTCATTACACTCGTGAACGGTGTTCCGATGGCACTAGATTGTCGTAATCAAGATCAAAATTTGTTGTGGTTCTTAACCAATGAGTATAGACCTGGGATTGGGGTATGTGTTTTTAATTGAAAATATGGCACTATTCGGCTATGTAGTTCCGCCCGACAGATCTCAAAGTCATAGTTTTAGAGCGCTGAAAATCATACTCAGTTCGTACAGTAATCCGTTATTTGTAGAGTTAGAGTAGGTGAAAGGTAGAAACAATACCACACAGAATTTTCGAATTTGTTGAAACTTCGCGCAGCAGGGTTGTTTGATATGCTGATCGTCAACATTATTTTGCAGCACACTGTCATTTTCTAGACAAAACTGCCATTTTCTTCCACTCACTGTAACCTTACTGTGACAGCACAAAAATGCAGTGAAGATGCTATATGAATACGATCCTCGTGATCAGCGTATTAAATAACCTCCAGGGCAAAGTTTGAGCGAGATTCTTCGATTTCGATATTTTTTGGGGTTAAAATGGCCAAATATACGTTTTTCATAGACGACAAAGCACTTTCTTCCACGGGAATGAGAAGAGGGATGGGGGGGGGGGGGGGGGGTAGGGGGGAAGCATTCTTGCCTCTGAATCGTGGTGAACGGGACTAAGCCGAATAAAGCCTTATAACATTCAGCTCGTTCAGTAGTACAAACAGGAGACTATAATAGTACTGGTTGTCAGACGGTTGTAGAGAGCTGGAGCTAAAATCAACTTTTCGTAGACGACAGCGAAACAAGTCGTTTATAAACATATGGTCACTGTGTGCTGTAAACATGGAATTTCATTTCAAAAAATTCGTTGTGTAATAGCTTGTAGTAACATTGTATTAAGTAGGACGCACTGTTTGTAAGGTAAATAGGAGGTACCCTACGGTAATTCTGAGGATTTCATCCATGATTTAATGCTCAACCACGTCTGACCTCGATGATATTATGCACGGTTTGGCTTCCATTCGGCCGAGGTATGGATTGATGATCCCACTTGTGTTGTGAGTGAAACGAATGCGCTGCTTATTTACCATTTTCAAGGGGCACATATTTTCTGGTTTTGAAGTGAATGTTTTTTTTTGGACTTTTTCTGTGCTATCCTGTGTTTCTTTGGGGTAGAGTAACTATTTAATTCGGTCCTTAAAGGTTAAAGGCAGGGGTCCACCTCATTTTCGTAGTTCAGCTAACAGCAGATTCTGCATCTACTCGGCGCGATGGTTCCAACGGTATACATAAATTGTCTCAGAATGGTCTATAAACCCGTCCTCCAGGACGGGGTCTGTAACAGTTTGCCAACCCGAGTTGACATTTGAAGACGTTGATCTTATCGACTGGACACGCCGAGACTCGTTGACCGACGCGGCAGCCGTGGCAGGCAGCCAGCACAGCAATCGGATTTTTGGAGCGATCCGCCTCCGGGCTCCAAATTTTTATCCTGTTCGAGCCTTTCAAAAATGGGGATTTCGTCGCTTCTGTGCCTGTTAATGTACATCCCAGGGATCAACATGATGAGAAGGTCTAGGATATGTTGGTAGATCCAACAGGCAGAACGAGGTGGCCCTCTGCCTTTAATGTTTCTCTTTGTAATAATCTGCATAGAGTTGGCTTTAATTCTAGCCCTTGGTAGTTTTAAAAAGAGATGTTTTTGAGACTTCTCGGTTTATGAATCAAATTAACGTTCATTTGCTTTCAAAGTACTTTCTTCGAGAATTCCCTCTCACATTTTTTAATAGTTGCGCCGAGTTCCTTGAAGTTGCAAAGGCTCGTTTTTCTAATGCACGTGCATTTCCAACTATGTATGCTCTAAAAAATTGATGATTCACCCTCTCAATTCAGTGCCATAGTTTTTGTGGGAAATGGCCAAAATCTATGAAAAATAAATCGTAGTTTTTTTAAAGAGGGAATATTCTCCAAATTCTTCCTTTAAAGTTTAAAGTTTACTGAACAAGAACCATGACATTTGTACATTTCATTTTTTTCGTTTTTCTTCCTCTGAAAATCTGCTCACTTATGAACCCTCGAAACCAGCATTCATTTACTCTTGTGCTATTATTGCTGTTGCAATTATTCTAGAATGATTCTCTGTCAGGTAAAGTTTCATTCTACTAGTTACTTTCATGTTCAGTAACAAATCATACTCGGATGATTTTATTTTCAACAACAAACTTTATTCAAGCGCAGAAGTGAGCACCTGAAAATTTTCTGTTGTTGACGTGCATGTGCTTAGAAATTTGCATCGCGGACGCTTCTCAATATTTTCTGTTGTACGGGGTGCGGTTTATGTTTATGTTCCTGGATACGAACTTTTAATCCCATTTTTCTGGAGGGACCACGAGGTCAATTGGGCGTCACAATCGGGTCTCCCCTCCCATTCTAGGCACTTTCTGCATCTAATGTCTCCAAAAGTTACAAACAGGAGCGTCAGGCTACAAACACTTTTGATCATAGCGGGGAAGTGCTCGCAAATGCTTAGGAAAAGGAAGTATAACTTCCAAACGTATCCTGTCTAAATCCTACAGAATTTCCTTATCTATCAAAACTCTCGCTGATCTTTTTCTTGATTGAAATCGCCGTTAAATTCATTGCGGGAATTTCGGGGAATTCGGCATGGTGTTGGAAACTTGTAACGATCCCAAAACTAGTCTGTTTGCACGCTGGCTGTAGTATGTGTTCATATTTTATAATTCACATTAATATAATAGAAATTGCTCTGATTCGATTGTTTCTTCGTGAGTTGTAAAGAAAAGTTCTTGACCAGGAACATAGGCCGCACCCTATATGTGCTGTTTTTACTTTTATAATCTGTGGAGGTTTCCTTGGTTGTTCTTACAAGCAGAACTAACCCTTTCTGTCCTGCAGAGCTGGTTTTCTTCAACAAAATCGTTTGGAACTGTTTGATATTCTGTGAGGTATAGAACATAATTTACGGTTAAGAAAAACCTGTTGTGAATGCGGAATTCAAGTATTCAAAGACATGTTTGTCCAGTAGGGTAGGAACTGTGACCAGTGTTTGTTGTTTGAAATCGTTAAGGAATCCGTTTTTTCGTGGATACTGTTTTGGATGATATGAACATCTTATAAGTTTCTGAATGTGCTTTGGGCCTTTCGCTTTCCTTCCACATCCAATGGCGCACGTATTTCCTTATCGAACGCTGCCAGCTATGTGTCCACAGATGTCATGTGGTAGTGGTTATTTGCTATGGAGTGCTCAGGCGATCGTTTGAGGTGATAAGCTGTGAAGCGCAATAATCTGCCAGTGTCTAAAAAATTGCAGCGAGTAATTCAAGGTTGTAGCTGCGTGTTTTTTGTCTAAGGGTGGAACTATAGTAGTTTAACAAACTTTTTGTCTAGTGTACGTTTCATTACGCCTCAGTAGTTACTCTAAAAGGACATTTAGTGACCACACCCGTTGACCCTATTTTTGAAGGACAATACAAGGACTCCTGTTGTATTACACTGCTTTGCACATTGTCGCTAAACTAATTAGAATTGGACCAATCCATTTATGGCCACCTGTCACATCGGTATGCATGACGTTTCATAGGTGTGGTTTTATGGAATGAGACGTGCGAAACGGTAGCTGGCATTGCGTAGAATGTCCAGAATGCGGTCCTTATTGGGTGTGGCAAATTGGGCCGCATGCCACTGATGGCGTTGTCGGAGGAGAAGTGCTGATTGAATGGATGAGGCGGGGGGGGGGGGTTGGGGAAAAGGTGGGGGGGGGGGGTGTTCTCGTGGAAGGAAAACGTGGCGCTGCTAAGCGTTGTGATGCATGCAAGGATCCGTAAAGGCTCCAAGGTGAATTCGAGGGTTCGTGCTCATTGAGATTGGACTTGTTCCTGAAAAAAAAATTTATCGATTTTCACAATCAGTATTACTGCTTGCCATAATTCACTAGGAAAAGTTGATCACATGTTTTTTTGCTTGGAAAACTCGTCCACTCTGAGAAGACGGGGAGACAGCAACTCCGCAACTCTATGAAAAATTCATAAATTTTGGCACAAGTATCTTATTTTCTTTTTTCACAAGGATACAGTAGCGATTCCCCAATCTCTGGGATTCCTCTAAGGTTTTGGACTTCTTTGTTATTTTACACTGAGGGTTGAAATTGATATAAATACGTACAGCTAACCGGTAGTAGGATTCATGGCCGTTCCCGGAAGGGTTGCCGCTTTCCAACCTTCTCGGAGTGGGCGAGTTTTCTAAGCAAGAACAGGTAATCGACTTGCCCTTTAACTGTGGTAAGTACTGAAACTGACGATGAAATTTGCCAAATTTCACACACTGAATCCTTCTAATCTGAATAAGCGGAAAGCGTGGAATCTGCTCGGGAAGATCAATGAATAACGGTAAAGCATCTACTGGGATTCCTAGTATGTAAAACCGCTTGCTAAAGTGAATGAGTTGTTCTGAGGATTTGGACATGATGGGCCTGCTCGCTGTTATCCTATGAGATTTCTCACGTTAACCTTGGAGATATGATCGTTAAAAACGTCGAGAAATTTGTGTCATGGTTAACGACTAGGCGCCGTCTAGAGGGTCCTGTTATATTCGATTGTTCTTCTTGCGTGGAAGTTAGCTGTTTTTTAGTCATCAACTTGATAGCAGGTTGATGACCCAAGCTTTGAGCGCGGTGCTGTTCGTTGCATTGTTAGGAATTTTTTCCTTTTCTGGTGCTGTGACGTTATCGGGTTCGCTTTCGCTATCAAAGAGAAATGAGAGGACAGATTAACGTTGAGGAAAAGGCCACACTTTCGTTTGCTCTGCTAGAATGTAAAGGAAGGTGCTAGCTTTGCAAGAATAGAACAAATGCGCAGGGAATGTGGTGAAAAAGTGGCGAATCTAGAATCCGGAGGTGATATCGTTTCCTAAGGCGGTATCCAAATATTGAAATCTGGTCGGGAGATGGGGGTTGGAGCTTGCAGTTAGTGCGGTTTTGATGGGGGTCTTTTTGTAGATGCTGTTTGGTGGAACGGTAGAATCCTCAACCTGTCAGTGCAACGTGTTCTGGATGAGTTAATAATTTTGATGGAGTTTTCTGTTGCAATAGATGTTTAGTTTCTCGCTGCTAGCTCTTTTGGGTGTCGATTCGATTTCCAGTGGTGGTGTATGTAATCTAGCAATTAATCTACTCTTGTCCATTTTGGAAACAAGATGAATTCGTGAGGTTTTTATTGAGGACCTGGTAATGTTATTGTAAAATTTATGACAACCATCTGCCACGAAGGAGACATTTGGCGAAGAACTATGTACGAAGAGTTCTTTTGCGTCACAATCGCTATTGATTGTCAGTGGGATGGTGTGAAATGCCTATTACAGGGTGGCCGAAAAGTATGGGCGTCAGAAAAAACGATATTTTTCTTTTATTAGCTACAATTACTTTTTCTTTATTATCATAAATGATACACAACAAGATGAAAAATTAGAATTTTCAAAGTGGCCCCCCTTGGCTTTGATGCAGGCTTTCAATCTTGTCTTCACGGAAACCACTGTGCGCCGGAGGTAGTCCTCACCAATTTCTGACCAGGCTTGTTCCAGTTCGCGCCGTAATTGCTCAACTTTCGTGATATTCTTATTCTTCAGTTTCTCCTCCAAGAGCCCCCACACGGAGAAATCCATGGGGTTTAAATCTGGGGTGCAGGATGGCCACTGATTCTTGTTGAGAAACTCGGGAAAATTCTCCTCCAGGTAGGCAATGGTGGTTTCAGCGCCGTGAGCCGGTGCCCAGTCTTGCTGAAGAATCATATTGGGGTTTTTCTGTTTCCAGGGGACAAGCACTTTCCTAAGAATCTCATCTTGGTAGAACTTGGCGTCGATTCTAACGTTTTGGTCGATGAAAACAAGAGGCGTCTTCGATTTTGAGGTTATTCCTCCCCAAACCATCACGCCACGGGGAAACAACGACTTCGTTACAATCCTCCTTTCCGAAGAGTACCGCTGACTCGGACTGATTTGGGTTGACGATCGTTTTGAGAGTTGTGCGCAACTTCAATGGGAAAAATTTTCTCATCTGTCCATAGCACATCATCGATGCGGCGCACCTCGAAGATTTTCAACAACTCTTTACATTTCTCAAGCTGCTTTGCTTTGGCGAAGTCGGTTAGCTTCTGTCCCTTGAACAGGCGATAGCTTCGAAGTCCCAGCTCCTTCTTGACAATAAGTTGAACTGAAGGACGAGCAACACCCAGACTTTTTGCCATCTTGTTCAAGTTGACTCCATCATTTCGGTCGATCCTCTTTTTAATGATCCCTCGTACCCTCCTTGTGTTCACCGTTCGAGGACGCCCCGGTTTTCGCTTCATGTTGACATCTCCTACGTCTCTCCATAGTTTGATTATCTTCTGCACGGTTCGCAAAGGAGTATTTAATTTTCTTGAAATCGCTGCAGTTGACTCTCCAGACTGCGCGAGGCGTACGATGGATTCGCGATGCGGGCACACCCGCATGACTTCAGAAAGCGAAGTAAATGGTAGGTCAAAAGAAAGAGGCTTTGATAAGGTGTCAAACATGTGTAGAATTAAGACGCGGTGAAACTTGCAAAAGAAGAAACAAAAGCGTCAAATGAGGCGCCCACACTTTTCGGCCACCCCGTATACTCGAGAAGCAGTTACATGTTTGAAAATTGATGTAAATTTCTATTAAAAGGTAGAACCAAAGAATTCTTCTGTGAACTCCCGAAATTGTTCATGAAGTGATCTAATCAGGACAGTTGAGCAGAGTTTTATGGAATTTTTGCAGCTCTGTCACTTTTTTTATGCATGCAAGGTCTCTTTTGTCTTGGTCTTTCAATATTTACCCTATTTTGCATTCGCGATTCACTTCACATGGCCTTTTATGTACGAAAATCCTACTCCTTTCTATTTTTCGAAAAAAGAAAAGTACTCGAAATCAAAATGAATGACGGCATTTGTAATTCGGTCACTATCTGGCTGCCTGAGCTTCGAAAATCTTAAAAAATTTCTTTCAAATGTTTCAAACCCAGCTCGGGGTGGGGGAGTGGGGGGAGTTGATGTGCTGTTCACAATTTTTTCGCTCATTTCTATTTTTTCACTCACTTTCTTTAGGAAGCCAGCTTTTATTTGGTTACGGTAGGAACGCGATAGCTACGCGACGCTGTCTTACAGAATCTTTTTAAACGTTTTGGAGCGGGACGGTTATTTAGAGCATTTATTGCGGTTATAAACGTTACATTCACAAGACATTGACCTTTTCTTGCCAAAATTGGCATTTCCTTGTTGCCATTTTTCACTCGACGGCTATAACACGTCAAACCAGACCACACATTTTGTAAACATAAGTGTGAATAGAATTTTTTGGTTATTTTTGCGATGTCTTGTTTTTTGAAGCAGTTGAAATAACAACAGTGTTTCACCCCTCGTCATTTCTTCATCATTGGACTTTGACTGATCAGACTGAAACAAATTCCAATTTGGCGGAACTTCGACTTAGTGGAAACGCCGAGTTTTGAAAAAGTCTGGGAAGTGACATCACTAGTTTGTGGACTATTCCGGAATAATGTCATCATGTCATGTACACAGTCCATTCATGAAGTTGTGCTTTCTTGCCGCACGAAAACGTGTGTTCCGCGTACGGCCACAGCATTTCCTGGCTCATATGTGCTAATGCAGCTGGAAACCCGCGCATTCGGCAAGGTAGAATTCATGCGACTTTTAAGAAACCACATAATGCCTCACTTTTTACTCGAAAACATGAAATATCAATGTTTTTCGAATCAACTGTAAATGGTTTCGTTCAATGCCGTCATGTTTATTCATTCAAAAGTTTCGCTCATAAAACACCCACCAATACGGGTGATGTAGAGACAGTCGTGGGAACAGCCATGTGGTGGCTCATGATTTTTTTTTTTACCGAAAAAATTAATGATGCTGTTATAAGCTGCTGCACTTATAAATGATGTTTCATTATTATTCACTGTTGCCGGGCTTCGTTTGCTCTTTATTACAGGTTAGGTAAGTGTATCTGGTAAGGCAGAGTATGAGAATGCTGTAAAGGATGTTTTGTAAGTGCAAAAGAACCAGTTTAGTTGAGGAGAGTAAATAGGAGCGGAGGGTGTGGCAGTCCGGGGCGGTTTCGGAAAAAAAGAGATATCTATGGAGGTGATTATTGCCAATGTTTGATATTTGCTGTTCAAGCATGAAATTGGACTGTACGTCCTGATTAGAAGGAAAAATAATTTAACGCCATTGGATTAGGTTCTAGCAGTTGTGTTTTTTGTATATATGTTTGTTTTCAATAAGTTTTCAACTTTTTCCTGTTAGAAAAATCTTGGGTCATTTCAAATGAGCTGATTTTTTTACAAAAAAAAATCTTGCTAGTAAGTGAACCAGAGGCATTTCCTAGTTCAGAAGTTGCCTAATGGGTTATTTCATGATCTTATTACGAAAATTGAGCTTATTGTATACCGTGTCATCAATTTTGTGACATTACGGGAGCATTGTTGTGAGGAGTCAGAAGAAAATGACAGCATTGGGAACAAAATGGTAGGGCGATGGGAAGTTAGTTGGTAATCGCGATCAGTGAGCGAGGTAGGGGGGGGGGGTGGTTGAGGTTGGTGCAGAAGTACCGAAAGTACCCAGTTTTAGCGCGAAATAGTTGTTGCTTGTAGCGCTAGATTTTCCTAGACCGATGGTGGGGTGTGGGGGGGGGGATTTTCTCATTCTCTCAAGAAAATAAAGAACATAAAAATCAATATTCAGGCTTCCGGTATTGACAGTCGACGAATTGGAGCATGTCTCTTTTGCCAGGAATTCTGGATGGAACTGTATGCTCTGTACGAGATTGGCGTTGCCAGAGTTGAAGTATGATTTTCCTAGTATGGTTTTGCACCCTGACGAATCCTATTTTTATTGTCCTATTTTTTTCCAGGTTAAAACTGTCAATGTAAACTCGGAGGCGTTTAAGAAGAATTTCCTCGGCGCACAACCACCAATTATGATCGAGGAGGAGAAGTGAGGAATTAATCCCGTTCCTCGAAATCTACAACGTTTTTAGTGTTGAATGTTTTGTATTTGAGAGGAGCGACATATACGGATAACCGTGAAATCGAAGGACGAATCTTTCATCTTGCCAAGGAGTTCCAGGTTCCTCTATTTGAGAAGGATCCAGTAGTGGAGAAGCGGATAGAGAGTCTTTACAGAGTATGTTTACCAGTTCAGATTTCTCTTTAGAAGTTTCTAGAAGTCGCTTTTCCAGAATTTCAAACTATTTCTTCGTGCCAAAACCGATTATGACAAGGAGAGACGAGATATCTCCAGTATTGAGTCGCTTCCTCCACAGATCAAGACACACTGTAATCGGGTTGTTGAGCAGTTGGCTGGTATTGACCAGGTAGGTCAAGAAATTAATTGCTTCGTTTCTGCAACTAATTTGCATAACACGCGCATGTTTTAAGCTATTGGCGGATCGTGGAACCAGATACCTTCTTGGTCCATCGATGACTGAATACGATTGTGAATTGATGCCAAGATTACATCATATGCGTATTATTGGACAGCGATTGCTCAAGTGAGTAATTACTGGTTTGGCGTAGTACTTTTTAGAGTAATTTGATACCCATGCACTTGCTACTAGTTCATTTCGAGTTTTTAGTTGGTTGGTTGTTGTTATGATTTTGACTAATTGCATGAGTTATGTATTACTGCAGTTTTGACTTCCCTCACAATCTAACCTACCTGTGGAACTACGTACTGACTGCGTACCGAACGGCCGCGTTTATTGAGAGCTGCCCGGCCGATCAGGATATTTTACACCACTACAAGGTAACTTTTAACCAGATTTAGTTATTGTTATCATACTCCACATTTGAAACGGGAATTTCCCTTCTCATGGATCGTTAAAATGCATGGATTCCTATGCAATGTGTTACAATGATGTTTATGGAATGATTATCATAGCAGTGAGATGGATTGTGACACATTTATTCGAAATATGTCGTTTTCTCCTAACAGTTCACTAGAATCAGTGGTTTTGCTGTGATGCACCTGAATCTCCATTTATTTTCATGGATCGCAATCTGGTTGGAATGCTAATTTCAGTAGAGAAGTTGGAATGCGATGATTTTTTGTGGAACGTTAGCATTTAGACGATTCTTTGCACACGTTTTGCTATTGCCTGGTGGTATAATGGCAAGACGGTTTGGCTTTAGCGGTAGCGCGCTTGCTTGATTGCTTCTCGTCTGTGCATTATGGTAAAATCCATCACTTTGGAGTTTATTCGTTGTAGTGTTGTATTGATTTTACTTATAGCCTGAGGAAAAATTGCAAAAGGTATGGTGAGCACCTAGTTTTGATGTGGCATTTGGGTGCTTGTTACGGGTAACTTCAGTCAAATTGTTACCCACAGCACTTGATATTTCAAGTTCTGTTGGAAGTTTCTATTGACATAGGAACAGTTACCATTTTTGACTGTCCTTGCATCTTTAGTGACTGTGGATTAAGGTAGATTTCTTTCGATCTGCTAGCAAAGATGGTTACTGATCCCTATTGAGGCTAAGCTTTCGACTTTGTCGCCGTTGTCAGAGTCAGGAAAGTCAAAGGCATATGATTTACCCACTCAAGCACCTCATCCTTTTGCCACAAGATGCCTTTCATCCAGTCAGTACAGTCCGAAATGAATAGCCGGAAACCTAGACAAAAAAGTGAAAGCTTATATGAGTTTTCGTTGTACTCCATGTAGACTATACCAGATAATTGTGTTTGGGGTAATGGTAACCCTATACCAATTTGAAGAGTCTTCAGAAAAAAAAATTCCACACGAAGAACGAGATTTCATTGTTTGGCTGTTCACTTTCTCTAGGAGTTCAGTTTTCCTGTATCGATTGATAAAAAATGTCCTGGTTTCACTGAATGATCGCCGATTTGTGGTTTTTGCTTGCTGAAATTGTTTGTTCAGAGTTGAATTTTTTTGAACCTTACTGTTCTATTATATTCAGTTCTCGAAATTTGGTCACCTCGTTGATAATGAAAATGTCTGGTTTAGATAGTTTTGTGGAATGATTGCGTCCGAAAATAACGAGCAAATGATGTGTGTATTGTTCGTGATGCTTTTGAGTGTTTTGGTGTCCTTGGGTTAGCTGTTTACTGTTAACCATCAAGATCTTTTGGTCAAACATTGAGGGACGGTTAAGCAAAAATAGAGTCCTTTCTCAGGAAAAAGCCCTGAATTTGTGGATAATTGGTTTTTTTTTTGTTCAGGAGCAGCTGAACATGTTCACCAATCAACGTGAAACGCTGCAGTCACCGACGAAGACGCACACGATTCCGGAGGAAGTGCTGCACGACATAAGGAAACGGGGCCTGGATCAGAATTAACAGCGATTCTGGAGGAGCCAGACACGCGCTTTGTTGATTCGCATGAGAAACCCCTAGCATATACTTGCTATTCCTCAGCCGACAGTGTTATTCGGTGGAATGTGCATTGCCTTACGCCAAAATTCCCTATTTGTTTTTCGTTTTTTTTTCTCCTTTTTTTGTCGCGACATTTTGTCGGATGTATTCTCTGGTTATCTAACATAATGTTGTTCTAAAGAACATGAAATATCGTACACTTGTGACATACATACAGACGACATATGTGTATTATGGTAGATGAGAAGTTGTGTGGTAAATTAGGGTTTCTCGCTAAAGTGGTCGTTGCTGCCATGATTTCATATTCATAAGTTTTAAAGTATTGTACCTTGCACACAGTTTGCTCATAGTTGATGCAAATACGCGGCTGTTAGTCAGTTTTCCCCCTACGCTCTCACTCTCCATATCATATCCTTCCTTCGTTCCTGATATTATATCATTATCACTTGTTTCGCTGTTCCCCAAGTCGCCGTTCGTCGTGTCGATTGTGAAGAGCCGCATTCACTTGCCTTGCCTTGTATGTTTCGTACATTCTACATTTTAACAAAGATTTATTTATAGATATATTTAGATTTGTGTTTGCCGAATCAAATTGTTTATTGGCAGTAGGGATTCAATAACAGTGCCAACACTGGGGATTCAATAAGTGGACATGAACATAATAGGTGTGGAGCGTTGTACCTGGAAGGATGGGTGCGAACCAGTCCTGCGATTGGTTAGTTGGATGAATTGACCAATAGCAGGGCTTAGCCGCACCATCCTTCATATGGCTCGGACGCTTCATTGATTATCTGTGGTTGATGTGTTACCATACCCAATTTGCCCTTTAGCTGACACACATCATCATGTTTACCCGACAGTGGCGTCTATACCGAGGTCTTACCGGCGGATAGGGGTTGGCCATTCTCCCAATGATTTGTCTGGGCCCGGTTATGTTCACTGCACTTCGCTTGCATGAGAGCTGTGCGAGGAGTGATTCTACTTCCCACTACTGTTACATCCTGCCATAACATTCTTAGGTACCCTTCTGCTTAAAATTGCTAGAAAGAGGAACGTTCGCGAGGAGGCAAGAATCTAACCCTCACAAAAGGCTGTTTCCTGGGAGGGAGAAGGCATGCATAGGTTCTACAACATGCAAAATTATTGGTAGGTAGCCAAGGGTTTCATTAATGAAGGTTAGGGTGGGCATCTCGATTACAAAGAACTCAACATTTACCCACTGGGTAAGATGCAAGGTTTCGTACTGGGCGCAGATGTATCATTGAAGGGATGGGTAACATGGGTAGCCATGGGTAACATCTGGATATAGATGACGTCACGTCTGGGTAAACATCTGGATGGGTGCCAGATAAGGGGTAGGTTTAGCCACGTTCTCAGGTACCATGGATTGTTGCAATGATGCACCCAGGGCCTTGTTTCATAAAAACGAACTTGTTATCCGTAATGCTGACCTACGTTCAGCTCGGCATAGAACCTAGCTTCGCGAACGAATTTTAGCCATCCTAACATTACGTGGTCATTAAAATAAACAGCAATCCTAACCATTTGTTTTGTTATCGTTTGATGGACTAGAATTGAGTCTCTGTCCAGATAAGCTGCTGTTAGGGAGCACAAATGCATAGAGCTTCAATAAATTTCCAAATTTCATCTGGGTAGCTCAATCCATAGGTGAGTTATAGCAAAAGGTTCTCTTTTCAAAACGACGTCGATCATATCCCCTTTGGCCGCTACTGTATACGCATTTAATGCCTCTATGATGCTCAGATGAAATTCAATGCGTGGCTCGCACAAACGGGATTGATTAAAGCCGATCACTTTATCATTTATCCTTTACTGCATTGTTTTCAATATCGTTTTTTTTCTGTTTTCAGACATTTCATGGGTACATCAGCAAGTGCGCATAAAACCTCTGTGAAAAGTATAAGTATTGATCAGAATGGATGGAGTAGGTGAGAATTCTTACACGTCGCATTTGCTGAGGTCTCGAGCGAACTCGCAAGAAGTAATTATCTTCTCTTCAATGAAATATCCCTTTTCAGTACTAATAAAAATGAAGTAACTCTTGTTCTGCAAGACTGGTAGATTTCAGGAGGTGTTCTGCTAGTCGCGCGAGCAATGCAACATCGCGCAGAAGTCTTCCATTTTTAGCGAATTTGATTGGAGACGTAGGTTTTTTTCTAAACCTGAGCGTATAGCGTTCCTCTCTCCCCCTTATATATTAGGGTGGTCAGAAAGTCTTGAGCCGATTTTTTTGAGAGTTCCAGAACTTTTGATTATTGATCGGTACCCATGACCTACCATGTGGTAATCGTAGACCAAACTCGGGGCTTCTCCATAATAGGCATATATAGCCGAATTGGCTTTCCTAACTTTAATTACGACGTCAATTCCAAAAGAGGTCCTCCTACCCAAGATCAGTTTTTCCTTCATTGACCAAACCGAAAGGAGTTTCTGGAATAAATAATTGCTGGAGATGAGAGTTGTGTCCTCTACGATTCTAACATACATCTTGCCATGTGGCTCCGTCGAGCAGAAGATCCACCAAATCGCACCCCCACCCAAACAAGTGTTTCCTTTGCTACCTCTGGAATTCGCCAGGAATGTCGTATTGTAAGCTGCTCCCGCAAACATACAACAAGGTCATCAGTAACACACACGCCAATCAGTTCCGGACGGTCGCGGATGCTGTTCGAGAAAAACGGCCAAGACGAGTTTTTTGTACACCTACGCCATGGTGACGCTAGGCCCCATTTTGCTTAAGAGACCCCTGAAAAATAGGAGGAGCTGGGTTGGGACACGCTTCCCCACTTACCGTATTCTCCTGACGTTGCCACTTCTGACTGTCACTTATTGCATCCCCTCGAGGCATTCCTGGCTAAGAAAAAATTCACCAAAGTTGACCATGTTGGAGTGGAGGTCAGCGATTTCTTTGGCTTCCAGTCCTCCCAGTTCTGGGAGAAGGGGAACGCTGACCTGCCCATTAGGTGGCTGACTTAGCATTGACTAACTGTGGCTATTATATTGTTGACCAAATTCCGCTGTGGGCTGAGTAATAAAATAAAGCGCAAAAAAAGTCCAAAACAGCTCAAGACTTTCTGACCACCCTAATATATACTATATATATATATATATATTCGGAAGCGTTGCTCCTGCAGAAATTTCTGCACGAGTTTGTGATTGATATTGCAATCGCAGTTGTTGTTCAGGACTGATTGTATGATGCGCAGGCTAAGTCAATATTTTTCCATTTTTTTCCAGACAAGCACTCCAAATATTTTCCATTTCAAAGCAGGAACAGTCTGAATGCCACTTTCCACTGAGCGCACACAAACTCAGCTGATTCGTTTTTCACGCTGGAACATTGTGCAACTTGATAAGAAAACACATCAATTTCTGCTGGAAATACACATCTACGCTTGATGAGCAGGAAGCTTAAAATTCTTCCGGGGAAGCTCGTGAATCCCGCCGCAGAAATTTCTCGTACGAGATGCTGCTTCTTGAAGGCATCACGGTATCACGGTACAATTTCAACTCACGAAGCTACAGTTCATGCATTTTCTACAGTGACGTCACGCTCTACAAGTGAACAGGAGTGGAAACTACCCGCTTGCTGAATAGTATCACTCAGTAGAACCAGAATATGAGAATTATAAGACAGTGAATCTTGTTTGTGTTCCTTTCATAAAGGACCCACCATTAATGGATGTGCCCCTATTCTAATTCACTACTGTTTACTATATATTGCAGCGATACCCCAATCTCAATACTACTTACCGGATTCGCTCAGCGTCGCACTGCCGTAATTTCTTTAGAACTGAATCGAACAATGGTAGTGAGCATTAGAACCATGCTGAAGACGTTTCACATGTGTAATACACATTGCACATTGTTGGCAGAAATCATGAAAGATTCGCCACCCACTCACCCCTCCGCCCATAAGGAGAATGAGTTTCCAAATTTTACGTCACTTCGTAATATAGTCAAAAGTGAATTTTTCACAGTGGTTGATTCACTTGTTTTCGAGTACATGAGTTTTGAATTGCATATCGGAACACCATTTTCAAGACTAGGGCGGTCAGGGTTTTTTCGGCGGTTCAAGGCCCAGATGCATCATTGGAAGGATGGGTAAGCTGATACCCATGGGTGACTGGCAGTGGCGGACGCAGAAAGTGGGCGGGAGGAGGGAAGGGGGAGGAAGTATGGAAGCGTTCTCGCGGCATGACACCTGCGGGACAAACGCAAAAGTGGGCGGAGTTGGCGCGCTTATTCCGCCGGTAATCGCGCCTTGTCCTGCATTTGACCTGCTGTGATCCTGCTACGGGATAGCACGATTAAGACAGGTCATGTTCTATTGCAACCGCTGGCAACAAAAATAGTTCAAAAATGAGTTCGTCGGACACGTATGTGCTCTCTGCGCCAGCGCTCGACGAGCCGGACATCTGCGGTGAGGCGGATTTTCTCGTCCGCACCGCGTTCGCACGCAACCGCATCCCATGCATCTTGTCTGGCCAGACGGCACAATGGGCCACAGTTTCAATCGGACCTCAGTTGGTCAGACAAGTCCCGTAGGGGAGTCTATTCTCTGCCACAGCGGAGACTAGAATAAGCTTTCACAGCCGTCTGCCGGCTTATACACACTTCGGTTGGCGCGTGGCAATGGAGAAAAAAAAAGACAGGGTGCGGGTTAACCTGCATATATCCTGCCTCATGCGCGCTCACAGCAGCATTTTCTGCTCCATCCGCACCTTCAGCAAGTATTACTGCTCCACCCGCGACCACCTCCCGGAAGCCTGCCTCGGCCAAAGTGGGCTGGTTCACCGGCGCACCAAACACCCGAATGTCTAAGTACTTGTGTTGGGTGTTCAGTTAGGAGTTATTCCGCTGAATAGTTGAGAAATAAAGTGACATTGGAGATCCGTAGAAGTTGAGTGTTTCCAGAGGCCTACATACAATGTTTGCATTCTCTCCCCTTTTTGAATCTCAGCGTCAGAACCCGTCAAAACATCTGCAGCCGGCAACCCCGTGCAGATGACGGGTCGTTGACGGGTCCCGCCGCGATCGTTAATGCATACTGTAATGTGCTATTATGACAATCGCCATGACATTATCAAGCACGGGCAACGAACACATTTGCCCATGCCTCCAACGATCCCCCTGGGTGCGGTGAGCTCCGCTGAGGGTCGGTCTTATGGCTTGATCTGTGCGATTTCGCATTTTCTTAGGTTTTGCTTTATGGCGAGAATAAATAGCGGCTATACTCGATTTTACGCGTCTGTGTAGATCATAGTTTTTACCGGCAACAAACCAGTGAACGAGTAACGCGATCCCTTTAAGTGGTTGAAGAACATCTGTCACTTCGAGCGCTCTTGTCTGAGTCGCTCTAATCTCGTCGGGCTGAACCCCGTCGCCCTCAAAGAATGACGACGGGGCTTAAGGTCGCGTCGCCCATCGACATAGCGGGCTTTTCTGGATTTCCTTCGGCAGCGAAGGGTACGGTAATTGTGTATGTGCGTGTGTATGTACGTCTAGTAGGCTCAGTCTAGCTTTATTCACCCGTAACAAAACAATTTCTCAGAATAGGACTAGATTTTGAATATATGTAGACGTACAACAAGCTCTATTGAAGGACACAATCAAATTCTAGGGTATAGCTTCTTTGGCTTCTTAGAGTTCTTCATGATCTTTGGGTAAATACACCCTTGGATAGCGATTGTACTGTAATTCAGTTAGCTCTAGATTATGCTGGGAATGAGCGGAATTGGTCTTTGATCTCTGATTTTTTGTGCGACAGAGAATTCAAAATTTCTCGAAGTTAAAACTACAAGGAGAAAAGGCATAGGCCAAACGCATTGCGGACATTATTACCAAAAAATGCCTCCACTGTAGACCTCTATGATTCTGGTCTTGATCCAAATTTTGACTGTCTCGATGAACAGCTCATGTTAAACACCACAAGCAACCCAGACCTTACAATTATTCGTCAGTTAAAACACTAGTTCTGCAACTGCACCAACTGTGCCCTTGGATCGATAAAAATTTCTGAAATTGACAACATGCCATCAAACTTTATTTGAAGGAAGTTCCCTTTTAAGCTCAGTTATAAAATGGTAGGTTCACATCGGATTTACGTAAAATTGCACAATTTTTGGAGCACTGTACCTGGTGAGGGGGCGTGGCCGAACTTCACCATTGGTTGTTCCAGTGGACCAATCGCAAACGATTTCGGTAATGCCCGCTTTTCTCACGCTGCACGTCAAGAAATATCAGCGTGTTGCTCTAAATCGACTGGGAAGAGAGGCTAAAAAATTTTCGGAAATCCAGAAAAATTCCCCATTTGACTGTCGCTGTTTTGTTAAATTTTCTTTTATTTTTTCCATAGAACTTTCCAGAAATACCAGCCACTTCGCTCACTCCTTAACTATACAACTCTACCAAGTGTCCTACATATAAAAATAGCATTTCAAGCACTCTATTCGCATATACCTGGCAAGAATCTTCTGAAAATGTCTGAAATCAACGAATCGGTAGTGGACTCTAAGTAAGCGGAGGGACGGGAAAAGGCGGAAACATGGTATATGGCCAAATCTTTGGAATCACCACTGACTGACTTAACAAATCCTTGATAAGCATATCAACAGGCGTGTCCAACTTAGAGAAAAACAACGATTCCACCGTGGAGCTGCTGAGCGTCCGAATTGCTGGAAGACGTAGCAGAATCCGGCCGAAGCGACAGGGCTAAAATAGGGAGTTTCTCTGGGGAATTCCAGAATTTCTATGGACTCTGCTCAAGTAAAAGGCGAAAAAATTTCCCAGTTAAATGCAGGGTAGACTCTGCTTACCTGGTGAGCTTTTTGAGTACGGCAGTACTCGTCCAGTGAGGCTTGGATCTTTTCCTGAATCGCTTCAACTTTCATTGGCTCTTGTAGTGAGGGAGTATCTGAAAAGGTTATTCTGGATGAAATCACTGCTTCTGTGCTTTTTTCCCCTTGGAAATTTCCAGCCTTTGAGCCCGTGTTTCTTGCTGTCTCTCAGCTGAAACAGCTGGATTTTTGCCGGCGATGCTGGCGGCTATTTGTCTGACGGAATTTATCTGGGCCAGGATCGCTGTGGGTCTTTCATAATGGATGGGGTGCAAGTGTTATGGGGCACGATGCAAATCGCCGATTAAAGCCTGCCATGTCGCGCGCTTCGCAACTCCCGTGCGACAGATTACGGTAGCTGCTGCCAATCACTTCGTCACACGAAGTGGAGGTGCTGTACATCTGCATGAGGCCGAACCAATAAGGACAGAGTTTTGAATATCATTTTTTTGCGTTATATGGCGGGGTTATTTCTCTTATTTATATCATAACGACAATAACATTGCTTTTCGTAGATATCAAATTTTTTGAATGCAAATCCATATTTTGGAGAAAAAGTGTCGAGAGTAAAGCCTCATTGGGTTGGTAAGCACCATATACCTGTCCAGGCCCAAAAGCTCCTTCTAACGCCAAAAGAATAAGAAGAAAAAGCCATACGCGTCCTGCCAGCCACGGAATTTTATCATATTCATACGCGGAAGCACAAATGTTATCGAATACGAGTGATAACGTATAATTTTGCATGTAAGCAAAAGGAATTAGCACCTGACGATCTCCGGGGACCAGTTCTCGCAATCCTAGGCAACCTAAAACTTCTTACTTTATTGCTCTTCCTGGCTTATTTAGAGTAGGAAAATTAGTAGTGAACATAGAAAACGTCGTGAAAAGAGGAGTAAAGTGCAAAAGGATACAAGACAGTTTTCAAGAAATTAATGAGCATTTTTTTCATGTATTTATAATTTTGTTTCATGGATTTAGAAATGCAAGCAGATGTGATATTTTTTTCTCAAAATAAAGGAAAAAAATCCCTATACTTTGAAACAAGTTCTCACGAAAACTGGAAGGGATTCCACAGAGTATCTTTGCTGAAAATGCCAAGTATGGAACCAAAAATGTGTGAGATTCGTAAAAATTAGTGGACATGGAAAAGAATCGAAAGAAAGGTACGTAAGCAGAATTAAATAAAATAAAGATTGAAAAAATTCCAGGGAAAATAAGCTCAAGGATTTGGAAGGTGTGTTGCTTGACTTCTAGCGCTGGGATAACTCACTTTTGTCCTAAATAGATTGGAAATTTCTCCAGCGGACCACGAACTGGGCCCTCTAGTATGGAAGTGAGGTATGGATGGTGAACATGGAGTAATGAGTGTATTGGTAACCCACCAGGATTGAAGAGCACAGTGGCTTTGATGCTGTTCATCTCAAAGAAGTCCATATGCAGTGATCGTATCCTCTCCACATGTTCCTTAACGTACCAATTTAATTTCTGTGTAATTGCGGACAAGAAGGGGTACCATATTCTGTACCATGTAAGCATTGCCGTCTTTAGCTGTCAGCTCTTCATCCGGTGCCAATGGGACGGAGCTGCCTGCAGCACACAGCACAAACAACTGAACCCAACCGGATTGCAGAAGAGTGACCTATATTGCGAAAATACAAGGATTTTTTCAGGAACATTCCAGAAAAGGAAGTATTAGGGACCTGATCTCGTTGAGTGAGATCGTTGAAAAATGACAACTGCCTCGCCCAATCCACAGTGCTGTATAGAAAATTCATGCCGACATCGACTGAGGGGAAATTTCTCGGTACAGCAGCAGGGCTGTTTTCTGAAAAAATGCCTGATTCGTTAAAAATGAAGGTTTCACAGAAGAAAAATAGTGAAAAAAGACCTGCGTCGCCGATCCTGGAGAAATTTTCAGCTGCATTGGCGCCGAAATTAACCATGAACGGATGTAGGAACGGTAGAGGAGGCCGCAGTACGAACGGTGGAGGAAACATGCAGCCCAGGAAAGGCGGACCATTGTGAACACGGCCTCTTTGCACTGCTTAAATAGGTTTAACATGCAAGGACTTGGATATTTTTTCAATACGACACTCCAGTTGACACCAAACATGGCCTCAACAGTGATGTCGTAAGAAAAATCTGGAAGGCCAGATCGGAAAGGTGCAAGATCAGCTGAATGTTTTAGCTGATCTAGAAAAGTGGAGACGTAGTGCAATCAAGGGCTACTAGCGTTTAGAGGTAAATAGTGATAATTTCTTGAAGTATATACAGTATTCCATGATGCTGTCGTGAAATTCGGTGTTTGTTCCGCACTCCAGAATTAACAAATGTACGACATTGAAGTCAAACTAAATTTGTGATTAAATTATGCGCTAACATTCCTCGTTATCGATTTATTTATTCTAAGCTCGCTTTTAAGCTTTTCAGTTCGATGTTTGAACTTTAACCCATCGGCGACCGCGCCTTTTTCGCGATTTCCCTCATTTTCTCAATTTCCGGCTCCTTTCTCTGCTCCAAAATCTTATAAAAAATCTAGTGTAAATTTTTGTAATCACATTGACTTAGTGGTTTCACTTAGAGGTCACCACCTATGAATACTACAGGGATCATTAGAATCTAGTGGTCTCTAAACTGGACCATGGGAAGAAGGCATTAGATCGTTAATGGGTTAATTTATGTCAAAAAACCACAATAATACTCAGTTCCGATTGCTATGTGCGTGATCATTTACACTTAGGTCGATTCTAAAAGAGGCGGGGCCAAGCTATCACTCTTACTGACAAAAAATGCGACAAATTTCTTGGAGCAAAATCTCCAAAAATCTTTTCAAAAGTCAGTAATCTTTGAAAATCAAAATTTTACAAGGCCCCGTCATGTAGAAAATAGGGTGGGTGGGGCGTATATTCGATCTTGACGTGGCGTACCTTCTCGCCTCATGCCCATCTTGACACACTTCTTCAGACGACAAAACTGACATTGATTCCTGTGATTCACGTCAACAGGACAATTCTTCGATCCTCGACAAGCATATGAGAGCGATCTTCGAATTGATCTGAAGAAAAGAACCTCGAGACTAATTTAGCGTAGGATTTTATAGGTGTTAACCACTGACAAACCGTTTAAAGAAGCTCTTACAGCCTTCACATGAGAACTGTCCATAATGTTTGCCACTTGATTTGTCTCCACACACCACGCAATCTGCCACAACTCCATCAGAGGTCGACGACGACGCCGGAGGTGATGGAGACGTCTGCAAACTACGGTAGGTGAGAGGCCCCGCCCACAGCATGAGACGCCTGCGGTGAACTATTGCTTGCAGGGGTTTGGTACATAATTGCTCAAGAGAATGCAATATATTTACGAAAAGGAACATAATAGGAAAGAATTAAGGATTTAACGAACTGAGCCTAGGAGGCTACGAATCCAGAAAAATCTACTATTTGGAAAATTATTTTAAAAAACGCTATTTCCGTTGGAGCACAGGCAGTCCATGTCAGGCACCTATCAAGCTCTCCTCAATCATTTCATTAGTCCATGGTGCCATACGTGCTGCAAAGTTTTCAAAGACATTTTAATACCTTAATCTGCTCCATAGTTTTTATTCTGTCTCATTGGATTTTACGTTTGGCTCATCTTGTGTCATTGCGCAAGTTAAAACCTATGTATAAATGTATAAATACATATATTAGGATGGTCAGAAAGTCTTGAGCCGATTTTTTCGAAAGTTCCAGAACTTTTCATTATTGATCGGTACCCATTACCTACCATGTGGTAATCGTAGACCAAACTCGGGGCTTCTCCATAGTAGTCATATATGGCCGGATTGGCTTTCCTAACTTTAATTACGACGTCAATTCCAAAAGAGGTTCTCCTACCCAAGATCAGTTTTTCCTTCATTGACCACACCGAAAGGAGTTTTTGGAATAACTAATTAATGAAGATGAGAGTTGTGTCCTCTACGATTCTAAAATACATCTTGCCATGTGGCTCCGTCGAGCAGAAGATCCACCAAATCGCACCCCTATCCAAACAAGTATTTCCTTTGCTACCTCTGGAATTCGCCAGGAATGTCGTACTGTAAGCTGCTTCCGCAAACATACAAGGTCATCAGTAACATATACGCCAATCAGTTCCGGAAGGTCGCGGATGCTGTTTGAGAAAAACGGTCGAGTTTTTTGTACACCTACGCCATGGTGACGCTAGGCCCCATTTTGCTTAAGGGACCCCTGAAAAATAGGAGGAGCTGGGTTGGGACACGCTTCTCCACTTACCGTATTCTGCTGACGTTGCCACTTCTGACTGTCACTTATTTCATCCCCTCGAGGCATTCCTGGCTAAGAAAAAATTCACCAAAGTTGACCATGTTGAAACGGAGGTCGGCGATTTCTTTGGCTCCCAGTCTCCCCAATCCTGGGGAAAGGGGACCGCTGACCTGCCCATTAGGTGGGACACAGCATTGACTAACTGTGGCTATTATATTGTTGAGCAAATTCCACTGTGGGCTGAGTAATAAAATAAAGCGCAAAAAAAGTCCAAAACGGCTCAAGACTTTCTGACCACCCTAATATCTATAGTTGGCCACTCATTGGAAGAGAAATGAAAATAGAATATTTTAGACAGAATCAAATTGCAAACTGAAAAGTGATGTGGAATTGGAGCTCACTGTATTTTTTAGCGAAATTGTTTGAGTGGAGACGTACAAAAGTACAGCTGGTGCCGTATGCATCATTGAGGTTACCCGGACAAGCACAATGGAATCCACCAAATTCACCCATTGTCGAGATGCGTGTCGACACTTTTACCCTGGGTAATCTCAGTGCTGCATCGAGGCCTCGGCCATCCAATCTTTACTATACCTGCAGTAGAGGACCCACTGCTTTGAGTGGCTTAAAAAAAATATGTGAGCTAAGATATAGTTGAAATAGGGAAGTTTCAACGTTCGTGCCGTTGGTTATGACGTCATCTGGAGTTGTTCTTAAGGATATCTTTATTTTGCCGTGTTGTTTCCGGTCACATACTTTCTTGTGCCTAGTTCTTGGTACATGCTGATAGGGACAAGCTAAGGAATGACTTTTAATAGAGCTGTTGAGGAGATGAACCGTTTTGCTCTCAATATTCTACCAAAAAGGAGAGCAATGGCTGAGGATCGTGAATTCTGGACGAAGCATGGACTTCGCTCGTTTTAGAGGCTCGAAAGTAATCCGCGTGCTCCCGGATGAAGATCATCGCCCTGCGTCCCCCTTCCCGTAGTTCATTAGCCCTAAATCACAGCCGTCCGCTGCCATCAGCGCGGAGGGCGCCGCTGGCTGCTGGGGGGGCCGGCCGGCGTGTTCGCGTGGGAGCCCATAATCTTCGCTGGCGATCTCCACCGAACGACGGCTGCCATACTCAAAAAGCGAACGCGCAGCAATCAACCGAATCGCACATACTATGAGTAATCGGCACATCTGATTAGAATAAAACGCGCCATCCACAGATGACAACTGTCTTCGACTGGCGAGCGTGCGCAACGCGACGCGACACGGCGACATCGACGACCATCCAGGGACCACTGCGCGGATCTTGGCAGTGTTGATTGATAGCTGTCTAAGGTTGAGCATAAAATAGGTTATAAACGAAAAAAAAAAACCAGAGACGGGGAAGTATAAACGCGGGAGGTATTTGTAGTCTTGATCATCTCGAATCGGTTTTGGTTCCCTAGAACCGCCTCGCAACTGCTGAAGAACACTACTACAACGTGTTTTCATCACGCTCTAACGTGTCCTGACACGCAACACATTCCCTTTAAAGAGTAAAGACGAAGGAGACCTGTTAAAAACAACAAAATCCATATGGAACGTGTCAGGATGTGTCAGAACGAGTGAATCATCGTAGCTTAGGGGACAGATCTGAGACAGCCACTATAAATGGGTAGCGTCGCACACTCTATGTTTCTGTAATGAGGACTTTGTGAAGGTCTCTAAACCTTCGAAGAATTGAAAATTTTGCAGTGAATTCCTTGTAATTACGTACCTAAATTTTTTACGGTGCACGATTCTCCGAACCAGAACTGAGGACCCTACTATCCAGCAGAATATGTGCGTAAGGAGGTTCTTGATTTTTGATATCCAGGGATGGGATCCATGAAACGTTAATCACGCAAACCAACACTGGTTAGAGTTACTGGTTATTCTGTACACCATGCAATGTTGAGAGGCGGAGGTTGCAAAAGTTGGTTTGCCAACGTGGTTTCGTTGGGGTATGCGTTGCTGAATTCTAACCCAGAGTGGCGCTAGTCCATAGGGGGTGAATTTAGTTCTCTATACTTTCTCCAAATCATGAAGAAATAAGAAGATTGGGGCTTGGAAGAATGAAACCAAGAATTTTTCTTGGAATCTACAGAATAAGCAACAAAGACAAAGGAAAATCCAATCCATCTTACTGTTAAAGCACGGTTTTGTGGAAAGGGAGAAAAGAAGGGCACGAATCAGCAGAGAATCGTATGGTACAGGGAAGTCAGAGAATTTGATAGATGGAAGAAAAATGGAAGGTTTTGCATCAGAAAATTGTTTCTACGTCTCTTCAGAGTTCTTTGTAAGAAGGAAAGTTGCATCATTTGTCTTCCAAGAACGTAGGCCATTTTAATTACCAAAATTGAAAGGAATTTGTGATAGAATAAAGTTTTAAGATTTGTTCTCAAGATGTTCATGTTCAAGATTTCTTCCGGGCTCATAGAATAGTATACAATAAAGTCATACAATCCTGTGAATGTCGTTAGACAAAATAATAGGCTCTAATGGTTTTAAGTATTGAGGTTCTAGACATGCTCAATCGACTATGCATCATATCCAGAAACTCGGATTTCTGCGGAGATGCATAAAATCCCTACGGAAGCGGGAGGGTCAGAAGCATTCCCTGTGTCTTCCCTCCATGACGGAATGGTTCTCGTAGAATTCAGGAGATATTTAATTCTGCTGAGGCCACACCAGCTCAGTTTTTAGAGCTTAAAAAGGTTCAGACTCACGCATTCCGTAGTTTTTGAGTTCTTCTAGATTGGAAATAGTCTAATGATGAAGAAATCACGGTTGCTTGGAGGAAGTGCTTTCAGAAGGGATACTTATGTAATTGTCCTCGGGACACTTCTCTCATGATGATAAGTAGAACTTATTAGTACGAGGAACTGCCCTTGCATGACGCCATATAAACTCCAACTGAGCCTCACCTCTGACAGGACATCAATCGTCGGACTACTTGCACTAGTCCTATTCATCGTTATCGTCGTCGTCCACGGAACCGCCTCGACCTTCTGAGCGTGACCAGCACTTGGCGGCTGCTGCTGCTGCTGCAGCTCGTCGTCTTCGCCGTTCTTCATCTCCTCAGCCAGGCTTGGCGCAGCGGCGAGCCGAATACGGTACCACTTAAGGTCTCGAGGAGCACGACCGGGTGTCACCAATGGAATCAGCACGGGGCGGGGCGGCTGCCACGAAGCTGCCAGCAGCGGCCCCGCCGCCGCCGTCGTCGCAGGCGACTACGGTAGCGCCGCCACGGCCACCCGCGGACACCCGACGAGGGCTGTAAATAGCGGTAAGAACATCACGGCAGATGTAGAGGGCGAAAAACGATTTCGGATGATTCTTTCCGCGATTTCGCACCTTCATTATGACTTTGTGTTGGGCGCTATTTTGACCGCATGCTGGACGAGTTGTACTGCGCCCACTCCTTACTTTACAAATCACAGCATTTCCAGTATTCCTATAAATAATTTTGTATGGGGCGCGATACACTGCGATATACATAGTCGCTGTGTTTGCAAATAGCGATTAACTAGCACATAGAATTCCACCGTTGCGATAGATTTGCCTGATCGCGATATCGCGATACATCTGCCCTGATGTGGAAATATTCTGAACATTCTGCTGATCGCAGCCTCTATCGCGGTCTTTCTTGCGGCCTCGTAAAAGTGGACAATGTAATGACCACTACTGTTTCTAATCACAATCGCACACAGGATTCTGCCAAAATCACCGCATGCCACTGCTATTTTGGTTATGTGCTTATATCAAACATCACAATTTATCTGCCTGCGATATCGCATCGCATTTAACACCGATCGCATGCAGAGAATTTGCGAGACCACCCGATCTTATCGCGGTTTCGGCTAAAGAGCTATGTCAGAGTTGAGTCATCTGTGATATCGCATCATTTGAAAGAGCTATTGCAGACAGAGTTCTTCACCAGGACTTCACTGCTATTTTGGTTAAAAAGTGATAACAAAGCTCATCGGGCTGCGATATCGCATCGCTACTGAAATCCATAGGAAGGCATTTCGCTTCTTAAAACCCTCCATTTATATTCAAATCAAACAAACAACAATTCAACGAAAAATCATGGAATGACTGCGATCGCGGCGGCTTTCGAGATAGATCGCCATGGTGAGTCTAAGCGTTTTCAAGAAAGCATCGAATCGCACTCAAATCGCAGCTCTTTCTATTATTACCGGAAATATTTCTAGTTAGCAAAATATGGGCAATGCCTAAACAAGATCGCCGCCGCGATCACTTATCTTTCATCAGCGTTTATACTCAATCGCAGCGCTACACTTGGCCCCTAGACGAAAGCGAAAGTCACTAACTGCTTTATCGTCGCATTAGGGTAGGGTTCCTAAAAAGACAAAGTTGTCTTTGTGATCGTAGGATTACATGGAGCTGGACGACTGTTTCATATTCTCAGTGCAGTATCGATTTGATATCTGGGCGAGTATGAACGACCTCATGGTACTGCGAGCGACAAACTATAGATGATACATCGCACAGTGGACTGTCGCTGCAATAGAAACTTATATGTTGTTCGATTTAGCGTTTACTTAAATACAATCTGTTGACGTGGGTCCGTTGACTGCTAGTCTCTGGACCGTCAACTGAATGAAATCAACCCGTCAAGCCTCTTGAGCAGAACCTCAACAAAAAACATCAGAATCGAATCAGACAAGTGGTTGACTAACGAGCGCCACAAAGCCGTTGTGCCTGCCCGACTACCACTTAGCCAAACGAAATCATACGTGGGCAGACACAGAGGTTCGCTCGGTGACAACTGCTGGCTGATGAGGGCCGCAATTACAGACTCCAGTAGATCGCCACAACTAAAAGAAAACCGCAGTGGCTGAGGCCCGCTCGCACGCGTCTCAGCACATGTTTAGACAGGTCAGAACAGGAAGATGGGGGGATCGATCGAGATGATAGCAAAGGAATGTGTGGATGCGCAGACAATCAGAATATCACATCTATGTAGGTGTAGCGCGTGCGAGTGGGTCCATATCAGTGTTCTCTGTATTAAGTAACTTCAACTATAAAGTTGTCAAGATGACTCTGGAGAGCAAAAATGTACAAAAGATGAGTATTGATTGTAAACTTTTAAAACATTGCGGACCGAGCACATTTTCCATGGCGAGCGTGAGTGGCCAATTGGCATTATTCTGGTAATTCACAATTTGTACCACCTTCCCGCAGGGAAATGTTTCATGGAAGTGAAGAGCACTTCTCGCATGATGCAGCATGTGCATCACTTGGCCATACGGAGACGAAATGCAGTGATGCCCCAGGTGCACAACGTTGTCCTCAAAGTGTTAATATTGTCGTATACAAAGACATGTTAACACACGTACTTTAAGAGATGGCTTGCAAAAAATTGGTTTTGAAATTTTCTCGACTAGTAGCGAGGTGGGAGAGGGGGGGGGGGAGGGTGTGAAAGTAAGTGGGTGTGAAGCGCTAAGGATAGGTTAGGAAGAATAGTTAAAAGTAGTTTGAGGATTGTAACAATTTCGTACTAGCTTGCTTCCGACTCCTTGCTTTTATTGATTGATCTCCTTTGAACACTTACTATTCAAACAAAAAAAAAATGATTTTGATAGTTTTATTTCTAAAATTTGACTGGTCCAGATCGTGTTCTTGGCTGAGACCTCACTTTCTTCTCTCTCTTCATCTGTGCCACTGGTACAGACGTATCAGAAACTAGGATTTTGTGTCTTTTCTACTGATTTGAAATTCGTCTGGACTGAATATTATTCGACATTCGACTCGATTACGAATTGCTCAAGCAGTGCTCGATAACAAGGTGGAGTGTAAACGTTGGGAATACACTATGTATTTGTTCACAAATAAAAGTCTGCTGAACAAGCATTACTTATGCAACGACAGGAAAATGGTAGTGTTCACAACTTTTTTTCAGAATATTTTGAATATCTTCCATTTTTTCTAATTATGCATCTTATTTCGGGAGTGGAGCGTTATACCTGGAAGAGGTGGTGCGCTTGCGCCTTTGCGATTGGCCAATCTGTCCAAATGGCCGATCGCAGAGCCGACCCACCCAATTCTCCAAATACAACGCCCCACACTCCCCTATTTCCATTGAATAACCGTATTAAGAACATTCCAAACGCTCCAAAAAACGCTGTTGACTTTTGTGCAGTCTACAAATAATACGGAACTTTATAGGAAATTTGGTTTACACACTCAGGAAGAGTCCTACTTTAGTGATAAACTGAAAAAATCGTCATAGTTGCTATGCAACGATTTTCTTCAAAAAATTCTACACAGAAATAAGGATAATTGGGTAAAGCGGAAAATTTTACATTCTGATTAACGTTTATGACAGAAACAAAGACAGACATGAAGAGAGCTGGTAGTTTTCTCGTTCTGAAAGGATGTGCCAATAGAAAATCCGGTCAAAACGAAAGTAGCCTTCAAGTTTTCGTTTAGCTAAACACAGTTGGTTTCCGTGCCTTCAGGATCCTCGACAGCAACAGAGTTAGGCGTAGGATATCTGCAAACACATGCCGAAGCCGCTTCATTTTCGACCTTCATGGAACAAAGGGAGAAAAATCGTCAAATATTAGTGTTTCGTTTATTTACTCGAATCATAAACATGGAAATTCTTCTTCTAGAACAGTATTGATGCTGCAGGCAATTGTGACTCCTAAAGCAGTCTACAGAGGGCGAGTGGAGGCTGAATGATGGTATAGAAAACTTAGTTGTTGTTGGAGCACGTTTTGACTACGGAGCGCGTCTGCAGCGGCGCTTACATCATCAGATCATCAGACATCCATGTGCATATGGCCTCTGTAGGATAAGTACACAAGAAAACTACAATTTCTGGTCTTTTCTGGAGAATGACAGATTGGCTTTGTTATAAGAAAATCGTTGAGGTAGTGAGGTAAGTTAGGCATACTTGACACCAAGTTTAACACACTGCGGACAACGTGATGCACATGGCGCATCACGTCCTTTCACATCTGCGTGGCCACGTGATGCATCACTCGAAATGTGCTCTTCATGTCCATAAAACGTTCCACTGTGGTCAGGTGGTGCAAATGGTGAATTATCAGAAAAATGCCCACTGGCTACCCACGCTCGTCATGCAAAAATATGCTCCTTCCGCAATGTGTTAACTGTTTTTTCTCATGTTCAAAGAGGCAAAAGGGTTTGACTTCCTTGTAAATGCACTTTTCTATCCTTGTTTTTCTAGGAGTATAGACAACTTGGTAAAATCATTAGATAGCCCTGCTTCTTGGTGCATAGGACACATGGAAAGTGCGATTATTACGGTAGATTGATGGCAGCATTTTATTTGCAGACTTCTTCAAAGTGGCCGAGTTTTCATCGTCTGAACATGTGGTTCAACGGACGCACATGTTCATTGATGAGGTTGAAATATGAGGAGCAAATGTCATCGCCGCAGCCTGTAGGTGCTCGAGAACTCACCAATCATTCTCGAACGGCTCGACAGCGCTTGGGGACAAATCTGAGCAGAAAGTGAAGAAAAATCGGGAAAAGTCGTTGCAAGGAGGCAGCTTAGCGGCGGGACATATATCGGCCGGCGATGGCCCCAACAGATCCGCAGATGGTCGGCGAAGACTGCCCGGCTTATTTCAATTTCGGCCCACTATCTCAATCGGCCTCCCACTGTGAGAAAACGACTCTGTGCCGATGGGGCGGCGGAATTATGTAAATCGCATCGCCCTGCTGATCTGCCCGGGTGAGCTCTTCCGGACACATTTCGGATTGCCTGGAGGCCACTATTCAAGCACATCATGGATACCATTATACGCTCAAGTCAGAATCTCTGAATTTGTCTGCGATGTTCCTCAGTGAACAAGGGGTCCGAGGAGAGTTCGTGAATTTTTTTTAAAATACGGGTGTTATCCTTCCGAGACAGTTCTGTCTCCATCCCCAGCTGTGTAGGTTCCAGAGATCTTCAATCCATTAAAGAAAATCCTATGCAATACATCAGGGCCTTAACGTTTTACTTATTTGTCTATTTATTTATTTACTCACTATGATGTGGCGATTATCGTACAATTTCATTTTTTTCCGAGACATCCTTTGATTTATGTCTTGACTTCCACTTCATAGATACTTTTAGCTGCCCTTGCGCCACAATTAGCTTATTATTATTACACTAGGTTTTACATTAGCTCACTTTTAAGTCTTTACTTCTGTTATTATTTTTAAATACGTATTTCCAATCATTTAAAATGGAAATTTATTTCTTCATTGACTTCGTCTTGAAAATTCCAACCGTTTAGGCCGCGAAAGCCAGCCAAGGCCCTATTTTTCTCCCATGTCTTCCTTCGGCCAACTTTTTGCGTCCGGCACTGCTTACTAACCATCTCGATTAACTCTTTCACTTATAAAGCAATAGTGTGTATGTATACTGGGTGCGTCCGTGCGTCGGACACAAGCATTTGTCCGGGTGATTTTCTTTACATGTAGACTGGTCACGCTATATTTGTGTATGACATGAATAAGAGTGCCAAATTACCGTCAGAAGCTGCGTTTACGGTGTCGCAAAGCGTCAGTGCGTTTTACCTGCGTCTGGGCTAAGACTGTGTCCGAGAACGTCTCGACTACGTCAAAAGTCTTCCAGAATAGAGACCACAACTCTGGCCCAAATACGCATTTAGCAGTGGCGAACGCGCCTCCCCCCTCCCCCTCCCCGAGAATGGATCGCCAAATTTCGCCAAATAACTTCAATTACTTTACAAAACAAACAGAGAACTCTAAAATTCAAATAAACTGTTGTATTAGTTTATTTTTAACCGTTTATTTTTATTATTATTTTTAATATAATTTTTATTTATTATTTATTATTACAACTAGTGTTTTTATTGTTTTATTTTCCCCCATTTTTCCCACGCACCCCTCGCCCTCCCGCCCATTTTCTGTGTCCGCCACTGTCATTTAGCACAAGGTGCCACTACCTTGCCTCAACCGCTCTGGTTTTGCGCAGAATATGTGATGCGTGCGTGTGTCAGCTTAGTCGTCCATTCTCGAGTCTGGGGTTACTCTTTTACCTTAGCAACAGGGCTCATTTTGTGCACTATGTAGTAGCAGTAAGACATTATGATTGGCCAGAAAGCTTGCGCTGATGGAGCTGGGTATGTGCAAAGGTAAAGTTTCTCATAGCTTGGAATGGAAAACGGAGTCGTGAAGACAGCTGTAAAACGAAAGCGTGAGGCGCATTTTATATTCCAGGGTGTGAAACGAGTCCTGGAAGAGAAGTCATTCAATTTTTTTGAGAGATTTCTGACTCTTTCCATCATCGCTCAGGTACCCGCGTACCCGTTGAGTACCCGCTGACTATTTGACTACATATTTGCCGTGGGAATTCATCGCTGTTGCTGCTTCTTTTTTATGGAAACGTTGAACTTACCTTTCAATGAATCTCCACCTACACGAAGCGACACATACATCGAAACATTTCAAATCTTAGCAAAGAATGGATTGTTTATTATTTGGTTATTGTAGAAATCGTTTTAATGTGACGAGGATCTGAGAGGGTCAACCTCAGTGAAGTTTCAGCTATTCCTTCCTTTAGCCTACTTGTGCAAACGAAGTGAAAAAAGATTATCCAGAATCTCTATGGTTTTCGAAGAGGATGATCCCAAGGCTTGGAACAAGCCCTAATTCGCATTCAAAAACTGTAGAATAAAGAGCAAGCCTGCTCGCACATATATCTGTTCATACATATATATTAGAGCTAACAAAACAGAAAGGATGTGAAACACAGCGACTCGTTTTTTTTTCTTAGTAAAACAATGGAGTAGGCGTAAAAAACAGTGAACAATTCGATGGCCGCAAGGAGACCCCGTTCGCTCCCTTTCAACGAAATCTGCAGACAGGTTTTGAGTAAATGTCGTAAATGCGCACTTTTCGTGCTTCCACAGACGGGCTGTCCATGAAGAAAAGGCGTCGTCTCCTGTGGTAGTGCTCGGGCGAAACCTCTCGCTGAGAGCAGATTTTCTTGCAGAACTATTCTGAACCCCTCTGATTTTCCTATGAAGTCACATTTCTAGTGCATTTCATGACCTAAGAATATCCCCAGACTTCATCGGTGATCGCAACGAACGCGGCGACCGCCGGCGGACACCGCCTGGATAGGGCGGATGAGGAGATTTCAGACGTGAGAAGAATGATATCCAACTAGGGTTAAAATGGCATGGCGATCGATATGCGTCATTTAAATTGCCGTTATCACTCACATCGCTAGTTCATTTGGAGCACATCTTCGAGATATCCAGGCGATGGGAAATGATGAGCTCCGTTTGGAAGCGATTCGTGTCGGTGTGACATTTCAATCGATACGTATAATTTCGATCATATCTATTATCTTTTACACCACCAGTTCGTTTTGAATTATTTTCAATTGACAAAATCTGGGGACACCCCGATCTAGTATAAGTCTTGGCTTGTGCTCCCTACTCAACATTGTGTCATTATGAAGGAAAACGACGACATATTCTTGTTTTGATCGGTAACTGGAGCTTCAACTGTGTTGGCTTGGTGGAGTCATTGAGACCATGTTATTATGTTGAATTCAGGCAGCCAGCGCGGCATGTAGTCCACAAAAGAATATGGCAGCCGCGAACAGCTGTTGACGAGGTGAGGGCATTTTATACTAGATGCTCGCTTCAGTCGCACGCATTGACTCGCGGAGGACTCGCAGATTTCTTCACAAATAGCCTTTGCAGGTCATGTAGACCATGGATGAAAAAAAAACATCGCGTGGCCGCGATGTCGCAGAGGAGTGCGTCTCGCCTGCGGTTGGCCTGAGTCAGAGGCGCGTCTGAGTCAAACTGCCTTTGTGTAGTAGTATGTGCAGTAACCGCATTCATTTAGTACAAATTCACCTATGAGAAACGATTGAAAGAGATTTGGCGCCGAGATTGATACGCATCGTTTCTAACATAGGGTAATTGATACTAGATGCGCGCCTTTAACGCGCGTGCGTCTATATGATGAAGTGTAGGGCGGATCGCATTGCTGACGCAGTTCAGACGCACGCGTTTACGGCCTCGCGGTGGCCGCGAGTTCTTTTCATTGAGGATTTAAATGCCGCTTTGACCGGTCTTCGTGTACGATCACTCATATGTTGCGTGCGTCTGACGCGTGACTGACGCACGCAGCTACTATAAATCACTGTCAATACACGTCAGCTCCACTCCAACTTTACTTCAACCCTGCAAAGTCCGGAGATACTCCTCCTCTTCTTATCATCCCAAGCGCGATAGCATATCAGAAAGTATTTAAGAGGGCACTCGAGTCGGTTGGTCACATTTGCATCTTGTTTCCCGGCAGTATGCAGTTGTGGATTGTTCTGCTTTACATCGTACAGGTTGGATCCACTATCCAATGTGGCGCAGAGCTCGAAGCTCGAACCTAATCAGCAGCTTCAGGTCATCAACGTTTGTGCACAAGACGATACAGGCGGTGATGGAGGAGGTGGAGGAGGAAATGGAGGAAATGGAGGAGGAGGTGGAGGTGGTGATGGAGGTGGAGGTGGAGGCGGAGGAGATGGTGGTGGAGGCGGAGGAGGAGTAGGTGGTGAAGCAGACGAAAGAGGAGAACTCACTGAAGAGAAACGCAAGGATTTCGAAATACCTGCACCGGAACTGGATGTATGTGGTGTTCAGAATGTCAGAGTGTTGCATGTCGGTCAATTTACGCCAAACCATCACGATACTGAGAATAGATCGAGATTAAGGTCGCAAGCAACTGAGGAGCTGGAACTCAAACCTAGTATGATTAGTGGAGCACTGTGTCACATTTAGATACAGATTTCAGCGATGTTCTTGAGAGATTTCTTCAGATGAGAATTGAACGCAAGACCGCGAGTATTGGAGGTGTGGTTTCCTTGCAAGCTCGAGCTTCCTGAAAAGCTCGAGGCGTACAGGAGAGGAAGAGAATGAGCAGTTGATGACTATCGACGAGGTGGCTCTAGCCGAAGCAGCCATTACAGAAAAGGGAAATTTATACTGCGAATGCGTCAGACGCACGCATTCATTTGCGAAAGGTTTTTCATGAAGACCGGTCAAGCGGCATGCACATCCTCAATGAAAAGAAGGGGAGACCGCCGCGAGGCAGTAAACGCGTGCATCTGCGCTGTGCCAGCGATACGACTGGCACTATCCTTCATCATACACATACTCAGACAATTTCGGGGGCAAATCCCGTTCCGAACGAACGGGGGGCGAGGGTCGAAACGAGAGTTTGGGTGTTTTCGCCCGAGAAGTAGTCGCGTTCAGGCCGCTGTGGGGCCGCTGAAAAGGGGGCTTCCATTCCTATCCGCCCGCGTACTGTCCGCGTTCAGGCCGCCATGAGCCCGCAGACTACCAGGCGCTACTGTTCCTAATCCAGCGCACAAGGTGGTATTCTCCACAATTACCTGTCAGCTGGACGCACCGTGACAACCTCTGGCAGCTTGGTCACTGCTTGGGCACAGTCTCGCACGGAGGAGCTCCGGGTTCGAAGCTATTGTGGATCCAAAGTGATCCACCGGAGTAAAAAAGCAACACAAATGTGTTATCAGAAATACGAAAAATGGCTGTTTGCAAGGCATGTCCATGGTTTCGTAGTACTAGCCTTCTTCTATTACTGAGAGGATTCGAACCAACCTGACCATTCTTTATGAACGACTGAGAGTCCGTTGCTTTATCCACTAGGCCATCCATGCTGCTAACCTCTTCCATGCCGGTGTTGCCTTCATCCTTTATCACGTGCGTACTACCACTAACCAATCATTCCAACCGGGCCATTCCCTTATTGGGCCGAAATATGTAGTGGTTCAGACCGCTTTTTGGAGATATTTGCCGGCGGTCAGTGGCCGCAGAAAGCGGGCAGATGACCGACACTCTTCACATAGCGGGCCGAACCCCGACGCTGGTGCTTTAGCCCGAATGACTCTGCGTTCAGCCCGCGATTCGCCCGACTGCGCGTTTGGCCCGCAACATTCGTGGTTTCCGTCCGCTGTTTGTCCGTTATTGGTCCTCGTTCAAACGTTTCGTCGGGGATTTGCCGGCGGTTGGAACGGGATTTGCCCCTGAAATTGTCTGAGTAGATGCTCGCACGTCAAAAGGACGCATCTAGTCCAAGATGTCCTAATCTTGGATGGTGAGAAGGGTGGCCCTCATTAGAGGCGTGCGTGCTTCACGAGTGCGACTGTACGACGACGCTTACGACAAGACAGACCCTTAAAGGCACTCAGACAATTTCGGGGGCAAATCCCGTTCGGAATGAGCGGGGGGCGAGGGTCGGAACGAGCGTTTGGGTGTTTTTGCCCGAGAAGTAGGCGCGTTCAGGCCGCTGTAGGGCCGCTAGAAACGGGGCTTGCATTCCTATTCGCCCGAGTACGCGTCCGCGTTCAAGCCGCCATGAGCCCGCAAACCACCAGGCGGTACTGCTCCTAATCCAGCGCACAAGGTAGCATTCTCCACAATTACCTGTCGATTGGACGCCGGCACCGTGACAACCCCCGGGGCATCGGTCACATCTCGCGTACAGTCTCGGACGGATGAGTGCCCGGTTCGATGCCATTATGGATCCACAGTGATCCACCGGAGCATAAAAACAACATAAATACGCAATTTCACATCAGAAATACGAAAAGATGGCTGTATGCAAGGTCCATCTATGGTTTCGTAGTGCTAGCCTTCTTCTATTACCGAAAGAATTCGAACCAACCTGACCATTCTTTATGAATAACTGAGAGTCCGCTTCTTTATCCACTAGGCCATCCATGCTGCTGATCTCTCCCTTTCCGGTGTTGTCTTCATCCTTTATCATGTCCCTACCACCACCAACCAACCATTCCGACCGGGTCATTTCCTTATTGAGCCGAAATATGTAGTCGTTCAGGCCGTTTTGGATATAAATTTGCCGGCGGTCAGTGGCCGCAAAAAACGGGCCGATACCCGACACTCATCACATAGCGGGCGAAACCTCGACGGTGGTGCTTTGGCCCGAATGTCTCTGCATTCAGCCCGCGATTCGCCCAACAGCGCGTTTGGCCCGCAACATGTTTGGTCCGCCCGCTGTTTATCCGCTATTGGTCCTCGTTCAAACGTTTCGTCGGGGATTCGCCGGCGGTTGGAACGGAATTTGCCCCCGAAATTGTCTGAGCAGTGTCTCACCCAATTTCGGGTATCGAGGTATCCACAGATTCAGGTGCAGCTCGAGGCGCTGATTCCAATGATGTGCTTGATGTCAGAAAACACTCTCGAAAACGCCTACTTTTAAAGGCAGTGTCTCACCTCAGGGACAAAGTTCGTCAGTCGAAAGAATGCGAGCCGCTGAGCACAACGATGTACTTTGTTTTTCCTAGAAACGTCGAAAACTCCATAAGTTACGGGTTTCTTTGGCCGAGAATTTCGAAATTCTCGGCCAGTGGACGGGAGAGTTCATTCCGCAGTAAGAGCTTGCTGAGGGTGCGGCATGGTTTTCCAACACGGAAACGTTTGTTTGTTTGATAATAGCTGATGCTGAGAAGTTCATTTTAAAGCTTCTCAGCTCCGCTTTTGCTAGCTACGTAGCAAGAAAACTCGTCCGCTCCTGTATCCAATTTTGCCTTAAGAGTAGGGTTTTTTGAAGGTGTTTTCTGACATCAAGCACATCATTGGAATCAGCGCTTCGAGCTGGACCTGAATCTGTGAATATCTCGGCACCCAACATGAGGTGAGACACTGCCTTTAAAGGCAGGGGTCCACCTCATTTTCGTAGTTCAGCTAACAGCAGATTCTGCATCTACTCGGCGCGATGGTTCCAATGGTATACATAAATTGTCTCAGAATGGTCTACAAACCCGTCTTCCAAGACGGGGTCTGTAACAGTTTACCAACCCGAGTTGACATGTGAAGCCGTTGATCTTATCGATTGGACACGCCAAGTCTCGTTGACCGACGCTGCAGCCGTGGCAGGCAGCCAGCACAGCTTGGAGCGATCCGCCTCCGGGCTCCAAATTTTTATCCAGTTCGAGCCTTTCAAAAGTGGGGATTTCGTCGCTTCTGTGCCTGTTGATGTACATCCCAGGGATCAACATGGTGAGAAGGTCTAGGATATCATACTTCTTCTTAATTGGCAGTTCATGTGTGTGTGTGTGTGCACGAGAACCAGCCATCGAAAACGGAAAATACCTACACCATTGTGTTCAGCGCATCGAGTTATGTACGAAAACGTGGTAAATTTTGATTTTTACCTCGATTTAAGGGTGTTTCGGGCTACTTTTGTCATGTTCAGACATGTTAATGGCCTGCAGTTGTTTTCACCACGGTCGGAAAGAATGAGATAAGTTTATGATCACAGGACCGTATAAAAGGAAGGAGAAGGGTAGTATCATGACTTATAATAACGGGCTTACTTCGTCTGTCACGTGTGTGTGTGTGTGTCAGAAACGAAATTCCCTGATTGGCCAGTGATGGTGATTACGAGGTCAACAAGATAATACAGACGGGTATGGTGAGGTTCAAAGAATGAAGAGAAGCTCTAAAGGATGGAGAAGTGGAGAGCGGTGAGTGCACCGCGGTGTGGAGGGTGCGCCGGCGCCGAAAAGTGGGGAAACGCCTAGGGACGGGTCCAGCGGCGTGATGAGGGTGCTGCGGCGTCCAAAAGTGGGGAAACCCCTGGAGTCGGGTCCAACGGTGTGATAAGGGTGCGCCGGCGTCCAAAAGGGGGGAAACGCCTGGAGTCGGGTCCAACGGTGTGATAAGGGTGCGCCGGCGTCCAAAAGTGGGGAAAAGCCTGGAGTCGGGTCCAACAGTGTGAGCGGGTCTATTCCTGCATGAGGGGTACGCTTATCCTGTTTCGGCGGACCCTCCTACCTGATTCGCCTAGATGTACGTTGTTTCCTTTCCTATCGGTGTTCTCTTCCCATTCCTTTGGAGAAGAACCACTCCTTCCTTTCCATTTATATACACCGGTGGACCTTTATCACTTGAATTACTACAACAACCAGTTGAGCCTGAATCATTTCAACATAACGTTTGCATGAATTGGTTACATTCAGTTCTTCACGGCCATATACTTCGCTCATATAGAAGAGCATAACTTCGTTCATATGGGGGAAAGCTACCACTTACGGGATCAAGGGTTTCTCAGGAGAGCGATAGAACTGCGTGGAAGGATGCAGATTTTATCAATCCATCTGCACTTTTGTGTTTGCTTTCAAGGTGCAGTATGCGAGCGAAGCGAGCATCAATACAAGTCTGGAAGTCCGGCGTTAGCCGGACGGCCATACTGGTGCCTTTATAACGAGGACGATGAACCAGACGGGTGAGAAGTGACAAGGATGGGGATTGCAGCATAGAGTATGATAGAGGTGGATTAGCGGTTTGATCGGCGTCCAAAATAGGGGGAAGGCCTGGAGACGGGTTCAAAGGCGTGATAAGGGTGCGCCGGCGTCCGAAAGTGGTGAAACACCTGGAGTCGGGTCCAAAGGTGTGGTAAGGGTGCGCCGGTGTCCGAAAGTGGTGAAACACCTGGAGTCGGGTCCAAAGGTGTGGTAAGGGTGCGCCGGCGTCTAAAAGTGGGAAAACGCCTGGAGTCGGGTCCAACGGCGTGATAAGGGTGCGCCGGCGTCTAAAAGTGGGGAAACGCGTGGAGTCGGGTCCAACGGCTTGATGAGGGTGCGTCGGCGTCCAAAAGCGGGGAAACGCGTGGAGTCCAAAGGTGTGATAAGGGTGCGCCTGTTTCCGAAAGTGGGAAAACGCCTGGAGTCGGGTCCAACGGCGTGACAAGTGTGCGCCGGCGTCCAAAACGATAGGAACCTTTGGAGGCAGGTTCCAACGGTGAGATAAGGGTGCATCGGTGTTCAGGTCCAATCCCAGTTTGCACTTACTTGGTTAATTTTTACTATTTACTTCCACCGAAATGCGGCACCACAAATTGTTGGAAAGGAGCTATCCATAGTGGTCAATGGTTCCATGAACCGCGGTAAAGAATGCTTCTCTGTGGATAGTGTCTGTTCATCCACCTTCACTAATCTTATCTGAGGACAATGAAAATATGCGAGCGAAGCGAGCACGAAAAGAAGCCTGAGAGTTCGGCGGTAGCCGGACGATCAGGCTGGTGTTGGTAAATTCAACAGGCAGAACGAGGTGGCCCTCTACCTTTAAGGCAAAATTAGATACAGGAGCGGACGAGTTTCCTTGCTAGCAAAAGCGGAGCTAAGAAGCTGAGATTGCATATTAAAATAAACTTCTCAGCATCAACTATCATACTCTATATATATTACAGACATTATGTGACTCTGTGCGTGCGTGTGCACACGCACTGTGATTGGTCAGTGATGGTGATTGGTGGTGATTGTGAGATCCTATAAAAGACTAAGAGAGGGTATGGTGTGGTGGAGTGGGGTAGAGAGATGGTCGAGCAGAAGGTCCACGATGTGTAACGGGTCTGCCAATGAAGAAGGGGTGCGCCGGCGTCCAAAAGTGGGAAGACGCCTAGAGTCGGGTACAGCGGTGTGATAACGGTGCACCGGCGTCCAAAAGTGGGGAAACGCCTGGAGTCGGGTCCAACGGTGTGATAAGGGTACGTCGGTGTCTAAAAGTGGGAAAACGCCCGCAGACGGGTCCAGCGGTGTGATAAGGGTGTGCAATCTTCCGCAAGTAATAGGAATTCGCTAGGCGGGTCTATTCCTGCATGAGGGTTACGCTTACCCTGTTTCGGCGGACACTCCCACCTAAATCACCTAGATGTACATTGTTTCCTTTAGTATCCGTGTTCTCTTCCCATTCCGTTTGTGTCTGAATGAACCATTCCCTCCTTTCCGCTTATATACACCGGTGGACCCTTATCACTTGAATTACCACAACAACCAGTTGAGCCTAACAGTCAAGATAACATTTGCACTGAATTGGTTACACTCAATTCTTCACGGCCACTAACGTCGCTCATATGGGAAGGCGTAACTTCGTTCATATGAAGGAAAGCTACCAACTACGGGCTTCTCAGGATAGCGAAAGAACTGTGTCGAAGGATACAGATTTTATCAGTCCATTTACACTTTTGTGGTTGCTTTCAACGTACAGTATGTGAGCGAAGCGAGCATCAGTAGAAGTCGGGAAGTCCGGCGTTAGCCGGACGGCCAGACTGGTTATCAAACGAACAAACATTTCCTTGTTGAAAAACCATGCCGCACCCTCTGCAAGCTCTTGCTGCGGAATAAACCCTCTCGCCCACTGGCCGAGAATTTCGAAATTCTCGGCCAAAGAAACCCGTAATTTATGGGTTTTTCGACGTTTCTATGAAACTTGAAATACACCTTTGTGCAGAGCGGCTCACGTACGTTCGACTGAAATGGGAATCTCGAATGCGGCCCATGAGCTGAGACACTGCCTTTAAAGGTAATGTAAACGCAGACGAGGCAATTGCCTTTGCAACATCTCAGCTGTTCGTGACGGTCGTTCTGGGATTCTCAACAAAGGTGTGAATCTCGCAATCACCGACCCCCGTGACAAATACTTTGCAAATAAGGGCAGTTTGGACTAGTTGTGTGCGTTTGACGTGCGTGCGTCCATGTGATGAGAAATAGTTGTTGCACTGCTAACGCAGCTTAGACGCACGCGTTCATGGCTTCGCGGCAGCGGCACGTCGTTTTCGCTGAAAATGTACATTTCGCGTTGACCGGTCTTCATGGAAAATGCTTCGCAAATGGATGCGTAAGTCTGACTTGTAAAAATTGCTTTATAAACTCAGACAATTTCGGGGGCAAATTCCGGGGTAAAATGGAGTGGGGGGGGGCACTTGGTATTAGTTGATAATATGACCTGTCCTACACGTTCGGACTTGTTTGCATTTCAGGTAACTACTGTACATTAAGAGAGCTAACAAGTCAGAACGTTCTGGACGTGTCAGCTAACAAGTCTGAACGTGCAGGACAGGTCATATTATCGGCTTCTAACAAGTGGCCCCCCCAACTCCATTTTACCCAAATTTCGTTCCAACCGCCGGCGAATCCCCGACGAAACCTTTGAACGAGGACCAATAGCGGACAAACAGCGGGCGGAACCACACATGTTGCGGGCCAAACGCGCTGTCGGGCGAATCGCGGGCTGAGCGCAGAGTCATTCGGGCTAAAGCACCACCGTTGGAGTTCGGCCCGCTATGTGAAGAGTGTCAGGCATCGGCCTGCTTTTCGCGGCCACTGACCGCCGGCAAATTTATATCCAAAACGGCCTGAACGACTACATATTTCGGCTCAATAAGGAAATGACCCGTTGAAAATGGTTGGTTGGTGGTGGTAGGGACATGATAAAGGATGAAGACAACACCGGAATGGGAGAGATCAGCAGCATGAATGGCCTAGTGGATAAAGCAGTGGAGTCCCAATCATTCATTAAAGGCATCACAGACGGAAATTTTGCTCTCACGGATTTCGCTGTATTCCTAGGCTTAGCGCTATAGTGAAAACGAAGGCAGTGATCAATTTTGTCAAATCCTACAAAAAAGGCGGTTTTCATTGCCAGCAATTTAGCAGATTTGCAAAAGATGGTCGAGTTACCCGAGCTTGAAGTAAGAGGTTGGAATAAAAACATGTGGTGTCATATACAAAGACAGTGATTGTAAACAAAAACACCCATTCATTTCATTTTACAACTCACTTAGACATTCACGGGGGTCGACTGCAGGTAGAAAAGGGGTCCATCCCCAGTTGTACCTGGAGGTGGACCCCCAATCGCGGGGCACCTACCCCCCACATATGGCGGACGCCCCCCCCCCCCACGTGCCCCCAGCAGACGTCCGCCCACGTACCCCCACAGACGTCCCCCACGTGCCCCCCACAGACGCCCCCCCCCCCCACGTGCCCCCGGTCGACGTCCCCCCACTGCCCCCACAGACGTCCCTCACGTGCCCCCGGCCAACGTCCCCCCACGTGCCCCCACAGACGTCCCCCCACGTGCCCCCACCGACGTCCCCCCACGTGCCCCCCAGACGTCCCCACGTGCCCCCACGACGTCCCCCACGTGCCCCCGACGTCCCCCCACGTGCCCCCACGTCCCCCCACGTGCCCCCGGCCGACGTTCCCCCACGTGCCCCCACTGACGTCCCTCCACGTGCCCCCGGCCGACGTTCCCTCACGTGCCCCCGGCCGACGTCCCCTCACGTGCCCCCGGCCGACGTTACAAGTTTGTGCGTAGTGACGATTCCCGTCTAGGTACATTTGGTGGAGGCAATCCTGACATGGTCTAATGTATCCAAAGTATAACATGAACGCAAACACACTAAACGCACTAAGTGTGAAGATAAATGTGTTTACCCCCTTGGTTTGATTTTTCTTGTTCGCACGATTTCTTGGAATCACGCGGATTGCACACTACCCACTGTCTCAGCTCTGACATTTAGTGTTATGCGGTCGATGTTAAGCGCTAGCGCACCGATCTTGATTGGAACATGTCTGTATGGTACTAAAGTCCATCTTTGCTAGCAAAGATGGACCTGACCCATGGCATTTTATCAGTAGTGAACTCCGACGCACCCTCCTCCGTCGGTGGTAAACATTTTCAGGCGTTTCCGCACTTTTAGACCCCGGCGCACCCTTATCACCACTTTGTATCCGTCACCCCCACTTCTGGGCGCCGGTGCATCGCGTCCGCGTGACTCCTTGTGTCCGGTCTTCGTGGAAAATTCCCCTTAAACCCTAGCGCACGTCTAATGGGCGACTAACGCACTCATGTAGTGCATGAGCGATGAGGTGACATGTATCATGAGGTGACACATTGCCTTTAAATGACCTACTCAGACAACAACACCGTGCGACCCGGCGGCCTAATCGGCCGGACTGGGCCACCCGAGCTACCAAAAAAAGTGTGACCGGGCGAACCGAGGGAATTACTTGAACCGTCGGGCGATTCGAAGGCATGACACATGGCACCGGGGAAGCCGAGGGCAAGATAGAAACCCACCGGGTGAGCCGAGGGAATGCTAAAAATTACAGGGCGACCCGAGGTCCAGTCTTGTGGAATCTAAGGCATAGGAAAACATCTTCACTGATGCTCCACTCAGAGTTTTGCCAGAGCGGGCGACGCAGAGTCATTCGGGCTATAGCATCATCGTCGGGGTTCCGCCCGCTATGTGAGTGGGAGCTATGTAAGCAGCGGACTCTCAGTCATTCATAAAGAATGGTCAGGTTGGTTCGAGTCCTCTCAGTGATTACTATAGAACAAAGCAAGCACTACGAAAACATGGATGGACCTTGCAAAAAGCCATCTTTTTGTATTTCCGATGAGAATTTGTGTACTTATGTTGCTTTTATACGCAGGTGGATCACTTTGGATCCAAAATGGAGTCGACTCCGGTGCTCTTCCGTCCGAGAATGTACGCAAGCAATGACCTAACTGCCAGGGTTGTCGCGCAGTCGTCGCCCAGTCGATGAGAATTGGGGACAATGCTGCCGTATGCACTGGATTTGGGGCAGTAGCGCCTGACGATCTGCGCCTTCATAGCGGCCTGAACGCGCACAGTACTCGGGCGGATAGGAGTGCAAGTCCAGTTTTCAGCGGCCCTACAGCGGCCTGAACGCGGTCACTTCTCGGGACTAGACACCCAAGCGCTCGTTTCGACCCTCGCCCCGCCCTCGTTCCGAGCGGAATTTGCCCCCGAAGTTGTCTGAATAATTACCCCATTATAAGGTATACTAGCTGCGTGCTTCAGTCGCGCATCAGTCTTACGCATCCATTTGCAAGGGATTTTCCATGAAGACAAATTTATGTTGATTTTTAGCTAACAAGGGAAGGAAACCACATGTCCATAGCTTTTCCCTTTTATACGGTCTTATGATCATTACCTTATCTCGTTCATTCCGACCGTGGTCAAAACAACTGCCGGCTACTAACATGTCCGGACATGACAAAGTTGACCCGAAACTCCCTTAAATCAAGGTAAAAATCAAAATTTACCACATTTTCGTACATAACTCGACACGCTGAACAACGTGCAGGTATTTTCCGTTTTTGTTGGCTGGTTCTCGTGCACACACACACATGAACTGCCAACCAATAAGTAAGACACCTTCCTACTATAGGTGTAGGTTTACTGCTTCTTCCAACGACTGAGTAATACACGTAATCTTTGGTAGCACCATAAACGTATAAGTACCATAAATGTATACCAGTACGAGTATCACGTTGTAGGAAAGTTCTCGCGGTTTCCAAAGGCATGCTTTTTTAACCCCACGCTGCCTCGCAACAATTTGCATACAGTGCGTAATATAAATATACGGGCACCCCAAAAATTACGCTATCTGTTCTCGCACATATTCCTGACAAACGCCACTGCTACCAGTTAATTCGGCGCCCCGAAAACCCTATGCTACTTCATTCCGCCTTGAAAAGTGGAAAAAGAAAGTGTAACCGTGTGGATTAAGTGTTTGGTCCCATCATCCAATGTATCATAATTATACGGGCACCCTCAGCAAAAAATGAATAAAAGCATTCACTCATGCGGGGATTCCTGTCTCAAATTTGAAATGAGTAGAGACAAGTGTTCTTCAATTAGACTTAAATTGCCACTAAGATTGGATCATTCTGAGGTGGAACAGGAGCAGGTAAGGATAATTCACTATGAGGGCCTCCACAGTAGCAGGATCGCCGAGCAAGTTCGTCGGGATTCGACCACCACTGGCACTCTCGTGCAGAATTTTGGCTTCTACAGTCAGAATAAGAGATACTGCAGATGAAAGAAGCCATGTCGACCACGTTGTGGTACTGAAACCATGTCTTCTCCGAGTGGTCGATGTAGATGGTTGCGTTGTCCTGCCGTGAACCCAACGGCTTTCCATCGTGCTTGATCAGATATAGTAAGAGCCAGACACTGTTCATCTCCAGGAAAGCGGATGAGTTCGTTGGAGTCAAAGCGAAAGTGATGACGAACTCTCCTCCTTAACAGAAGCCGCATAACACCATAACAATGCCAGTTCAAAAGTACCGTTTGCTTGCGAACTGCATAGATCTCTCCAGCAGAAGATATTTCTATCTGAGACACCCAAGTTAAACTTTTCTCCTCGGAAGAACATCACCTGACACCGATTTTTAGTCTTCGGGAGCCTCAGAAAAAATATGCGTATTTTTGACCAGTCTGTCTTCGTGTTCAGTCTCGCAAGCTGCCGCCCTGAACTTTGTTCCAGGGCGGCAGCTTGCGAGACTGAACACGAAGACAGACTGGTCAAAAACAGGTCAAGTCGAAAACAAGTCTAGAAGCAGGTCAGAAATGACAACGGGCAATGCTGCTGTTGCGTATAATCACCATCTATGCCATCATTTCAAACATAGGAGTCCATAATAGGCTAGAACCCCGTTAGTGGTTCAAAAACATCCTTCCTCCCCGACGCTGTTCTTGCAATGACAGCTTCCTCGACCTGCCAGGTCCCTTGTTTCTGACTGCAGGAGCCAATATCTTGCGTGAAAGTGCCAATGGTGCATGGATGGATGTTTTTATTTATTTTTTACTGATGGTGCCCGTATAATTATGATACATTGGGAGTTGGGACCAAACACTTAATTTACAAGCCTGCATTTGATTTTTCCATTTTTCGAATGGAGTGGTATAAGGTTTTTGGGGGCGCCGAATCCACCTGTAGCAGTGGCATTTGTCAGGAATGCGTGGGAAAGCAGATACCGTAATTTGTGGAGTGCCCGTATATTTATGATACGCACTGTATATACAAGGAGGTCAGGTGTGACTGTAAAGGCATCATCCACTGTAAGCTGCTGCCACGCGACTCTTCTACCAGGGCAGATCTGTACATTCAGCAGCTGTAGAGAGTGATAGTAAAAAACGCAGGGGAACGTTCGAATCACGGTACGGTCCGATTCCTGCACGATGATGCTCGCCCGCACACAACAACGGTGACTCGCCAGAATCTACTCGACCTTGCATGGAAGAGGCTGACTTGGCAGCTGTACAGCTCTGACCTTTCGTTTAAAACTTACCATCCGTCCGTCTCTAACGTCGTGCAGGGTAAAGCGTTCCATGATGAAGATAACTTAGATTGCTGAGTGAACAACTTTTCCAAGTCAAAGCCGAAACAACTCTATGCCGAAGACATGGCTCCGGTGTACACCATTTTTTTCCATGTCCCTGTTCTCTCTCCATTCCATTCGTGTCTGAATTAACCTCTTACTCCGTTCCTTTTATATGCACCGGTGAATTCTTATCACTTCAACTATCACAACAATTGGTTATGCATGGGAGGACTGATTCCGCGAAAGGTTCACCATTTACATTTCTGTTTGCAAATCAATATGCAGAATGTGAGCGAAGCGAGCATTAATAGAAGTCTGGAAGGCCAGGCTGGTATTTTATACATATGTAGCACTAACGCTTGGGTAAAGAGGCTGTGCATGCAACGAGAAGATCACTGGAGAAAAAGTAATCAGGACAGAAACATACATATCAAAAAGTTTCCAACCCTGATAGTCCTATCCCTTTTTTCTCTGAGTGCGGCCAGGTACCTGAAGATTTACAAGCCACCGCGCCAAGTTTCATATTCACAAGCTGACGCACTCGAAAACTATGGCGATTTTTTTCTAACCGAACGATGGCGAGATTCTCGTACTTCTAGACTTCGCCCCCATAGAGCAAGAGTTGCGGTTGCCGCTACACGAAGGCTCGGGTTCGAATTATGGAATAACACATCCTATAGTCTAGGCCTAGCACCCGGCAATCATATACCGCTTGGAAATATGAAACGGCATCCTCGAGCAATAAGATCCATGGTCGAAAACGAGGAGCTGAAGTTGGCTGTTAACGGCGCAGTATTCTTGGGTGTAGGTAGAAAAATTGTAAAACCGACTTCTCCAATCTTGTTTGTGTCGGTCCCATCATTAGCAATGCTCCAGTTTTCGTTTTTCTTCTGTACGATACTTCTGTGTTCCTCTCCTGTAGACAGTTGACATCATATCCAACCCTCATAGACAGACGGAGAAAACTTCTTCCAAGCATTATTCGAACACTTTCTCGGAGCTCCCATCTTAGTTCTCGTCCGCCCTGGACAGAAGTATCTACAGGCGCAGTGGGCGAACATATCCGATTTCGGACTCTGCAGCGAATGTCGTGGCATGTCTAGTGGTCTAATTATCTTGGGGTGCCTCGCCGGTATAATCCGAGATTCGGCCGCTCACGTGTTAGAATGCATTGCGTTGAAGTAGATTATTTTCAACCAGTCTGGCCGTCCGGCTGACGCCGGACTTCCAGACTTTTCCTAATGCTCGCTTCGCTCGCATGGCTTCATCCCTTCTTCATTCAAATAAATTCACAGCTATTCCACATTTTTGCTACAATGTGTCCCACACCCTTTCCATTGCTTTTTCTCATGTAAAAATGCACTTATCAAGGAGGATTAACCTTCTCAAAGCAATTTTATCATTTGCGCAACTGAAATAGCTTTTTGTAATTATATATAACCGGTTCAACCTGGATTGACCGCAGAAAATGGTCTATCATTCTTTGTTTGTTATAACTGGTCAAGTGATAAGAGTCAGTTAGAACATATAAAAGTGGAGGGTGCGGTGTGTTCATAAACAAATGAGAAGAGAAGAACGCGGGAGAGGACGTAAGGAAGAAGGATTCACACGGATTGCATACTAATCCGCGCAGTGGTCTGACATCTAGTTTTTTTTTACGATTGATGTTAGACGCCATCGAATCGATTTAACAAATATGGACCTAACTCATGACATTTCCCTGAGTAGTGGACACCGGCGCACCCCTCCTGCATCGGTAGCTATATTTTCAGGCGCTCCTCCACTTTTGAGCGCAGGCGCAGCAGTAGACCCGTCTCCTCCACTTTGGCACCGACGGGTATCACAGCAGTAGACCCGTCTCCCCCCAATTTGGGTGCCAGCGCACACTTATCACAGCAGTGGACCCGTCTCCTCTCACTTTGGGCGCCAACGCACCCTTATCACAGCAGTGGACCCGTCTTCCCCCACTTTGGGCGCCGACGCGCACCCTTATCACAGCAGTGGACCCGTCTCCCCCCACTTTGGGCGCCGACGCACCCTTATCACAGCCGTGGACCCGTCTCCCCCACTTTGGGCGCCGACGCACCCTTATCACAGTGGTGGACCCGTCTCCCCCACTTTGGGCGCCGACGCACCCTTATCACAGCCCGTCTCCCCCAGTGACCCGTCTCCCCCCACTTTGGGCGCCGACGCACCCTTATCACAGCAGTGGACCCGTCTCCCCCACTTGGGCGCCGGCGCACCTTTCAGCCCGTCTCCCCCCACTTTGGGCGCCGGCGCACCCTTATCACAGCCGTGGACCCGTCTCCCCCCACTTTGGGCGCCGGCGCACCCTTATCACAGCAGTGGACCCGTCTCCCCCACTTTGGGCGCCGACGCACCCTTATCACAGCAGTGGACCCGTCTCCCCCCACTTTGGGCGCCGGCGCACCCTTATCACAGTGGTGGACCCGTCTCCCCCCACTTTGGGCGCCGGCGCACCCTTATCACAGCAGTGGACCCGTCTCCCCCCACTTTGGGCGCCGACGCACCCTTATCACAGCAGTGGACCCGTCTCCCCCCACTTTGGGCGCCGACGCACCCTTATCACAGCAGTGGACCCGTCTCCCCCCACTTTGGGCGCCGGCGCACCCTTATCACAGCCGTGGACCCGTCTCCCCCCACTTTGGGCGCCGGCACCCTTGTCACAGCAGTGGATACTTTGGGCGCCGGCGCACCCTTATCACAGCAGTGGACCCGTCTCCCCCACTTTGGGCGCCGGCGCACCCTTATCACAGCAGTGGACCGGTCTCCCCCCACTTTGGGCGCCGGTGCACCCTCATCACAGTGGTGGACCCGTCTCTCCCCACTTTGGGCGCCGACGCACCCTTATCACAGCTGTGGACCCGTCTCCCCCCACTTTGGGCGCCGGCACCCTTATCACAGCCGTGGACCCGTCTCCCCCACTTTGGGCGCCGGCGCACCCTTATCACAGCAGTGGACCCGTCTCCCCCCACTTTGGGCGCCGGCGCACCCTTATCACAGCAGTGGACCCGTCTCCCCCCACTTTGGGCGCCGACGCACCCTTATCACAGTGTGGACCCGTCTCCCCCCACTTTGGGCGCCGGCGCACCCTTATCACAGGTGGACCCGTCTCCCCCCACTTTGGGCGCCGGCGCACCCTTCATGCAACGGTGGAGTGGTCGGCATCACTCTAAGCCACGCCCTCGAATTTCGTTTCACACACACTGACACACACACGTGACAGACAGACTAAGCCCGTTATTATAAGTCATGATAGTTTTGTTGTTGAAAGCATCAAAAATACTTATCACGGCTTTAAGAAAGCGAGACATGCACACAGAGGGAAATTCTCCCTAAAACATCCATTTAATAAATTAAGCTTGCTTTAGCAGATCTCGTAGCTAATAATAATATTTCAGATGAAAGTGACTCCTGTGAACGTGCAGTCCCAGAAGGTGATGGAATATAATAAAGAAGACATCACGTTCTCAACGCTGTATCCTATGACATGTGGCGGTGGCTTAAAGTTTAAATATGGTATTGCAAGGTAATCTATGGTTCCATACACCAAGTATCTCCCATTCAACCACAACTTACAGAAACGCGCTCGCAGTGTAGATGTGGTTTTAAGACTATGTCGGCCATGCGGCGATTGTTATCCTCCACATTGAAAAACTTAGGATACAATTTTATGGACAAGAGCTAACATGTAGAGCAAGCGGCCTCACCCCTACGATATTAATTACACAATGAAGTAACCACGCGATTAGCGTTCAACCCATTTATACTTCCGCTTACGAGAACAGAGAACAGACTTAAAACCTCTCTTAATTCCTCTCTGTTGTTAATCTCTGGAATGATTCTCTCCTCGGATCCTTATTTCCATCGTCTACATAACTTTTCTTTCCATTCTTTCCAAAGTCAGAGGGAGATGTCGATGGAGGACGATGACTGTAAAATTTGGAGCTTGCTCATAAGCGTGCCTCAATCTTACTTCTTCTTAATTGGCAGTTCATGTGTGTGTGTGTGCGTGTGTGCACGAGAACCAGCCATCAAAAATGGAAAATACCTACACCATCGTGTTCAGCGCGTCGAATTATGTACGAAAATGTGGTAAATTTTGATTTTTACCTTGATTTACAGGAGTTTCGGGCCACTTTTGTCATGTTCAGACATGTTAATGGCCAACAGTTGTTATGATCACGGTCGGAATGTATGAGATAGGCTTTTGGTTACAGGACCGTATAAAAGGAAAGAGAAGGGTAGGACACCTCTATAACGAAGAGGAGGAACCAGGCGAACGAGGGATGACACGGATGAGGGTTACGCGTTAGTGTAGTGTTAGAGGTGGGCTGACGGTGTGATAAGGATGCTCCGGCGTCCAGAAGCGGGGAAACGCCTGGAAATACGCCCGGAGTCAGGTCCAGCGGTGTGATGAGGGTGCGTCGGCGTCCAAAAGTGGAAAAACGACTGGAGTCGGGTCCAACGGTGTGATAAGGGTACGCCGGCGTTCAAAAGCGGAGAAACGCCTGGAGTCGGGTCCAACGGTGTGATAAGTGTGCGCCGGCATCCAAAAGTGGGAAAACGCCTGGAGTGGGGTCCAACGGTGTGATAAGGGTGCGCCGGCGTTCAAAAGCGGAGAAACGCCTGGACTCGGGTCCAACGGTGTGATAAGTGTGCGCCGGTGTCCAAAAGTGGAAGAACGCCCGGAGTCAGGTCCAACGGTGTGATGAGGGTGCACCGGCGTCCAAAAGCGGGAAAATGCCTGCAGTCGGGTCCGACGGCGTGATAAGGATGTAAAGGCGTTCAAAAGTGGAGGAACCTCTGGAGACAGGTCCCAACGGTGAGATAAGGGTGCACCGGTGTTCAGGTCCAGTCCCAGATTGAACTTACTCGGTCAATTTTTACTTTTTACGTCCACCACAGCAATCCGAAATGCGTTACCACAAATTGTTAGAAAGGAGCTCTCCATAGTAGGTAGATGGTTCCATGAACCGCGGTAAAGAATACTTCTCTGTGGATAGTGTCTGTTCATCCGCCTCCACTAATCTTTTCTGAGGACAATGAAAATATGCGAGCGAAGCGAGCACGAAAAGAAGTCTGAGAGTCCGGCGTTAGCCGGACTATCAGGCTGGTGTGCGCTAATTTGAGAAACTCCGGGGAATAGGAAGAGCGATTTAACAATGCTGGACGGTGCTCATCCAGCCGTTTTCGTGGTGGTCTCCTCGTCTCACCCACGTGCTTTTCCCCACGGCGATTGCACCTGCTGAGATAAACAGTGCCCCATAGCTGGCGAGTAGCCTCATTAATACAGTGCTTACACCCTGCTTCAAAGCATTAATTTTCATACGGGTCCGGCCGTCCGGCTCACGCCGGGCTTCCAGATTTCCACTGACGCTTGCTTCGCTTGCATTCTCCACACTGGTTGCGAACAAAAATGTAAATAGGGTTTATGAACCTCTCCCCCACTGCTCTCCTGAAAAATCCATGATTCCGTCAGCTGTAGCCTGTTTCCATATCGACGAAGTAATGCCCTTTGGTAAGCCCCTGTGGCTGTGAATAATTGGGTATAACCAATTCAGTACAAATGTTGTCTTAAAATGATTTTTGCATAGCCGATTGTTGTGCTAATTCAAGTGACAAGGACTCAGTGGTGTAAATAAACAGAAAGGAGGAAGTGGTTCATTCAGACACGGACGGAATCGACGAGGAACAAGGAAACGGAAGGAAATAGTGTACATCTGAGTGATGTACATAGGTAGAGGGCATGGCTGGAATGGGCGCTAGCGCACCCATCTTGCAATGGACTCGATTTCTCTTACCTTCAGGCGTTTCGTCCACTTTTGGACGCCGTAGCATCCCTCATGCAACAGCGAAAACCACTCTAGGCCATGCCCCTCGGATTTCGTTCCACACACACACACACACACACACACACACACACACACACACACACACACACACACACACACACACACACACACACACACACACACACACACACACACACACACACACACACACACACACACACACACACACACACACACACACACACACACACACACACACACACACACACACACACACACACACACACACACACACACACACACACACACACACACACACACACACACACACACACACACACACACACACACACACACACACACACACACACACACACACACACACACACACACACACACACACACACACACACACACACACACACACACACACACACACACACACACACACACACACACACACACACACACACACACACACACACACACACACACACACACACACACACACACACACACACACACACACACACACACACACACACACATACACACACACACACACACACGGCCAATTAAGAAGAAGTAGAACTATTATTATCATTCTGAAGCATCTCATCACTAGTTTCTGTGTGGAACTGTTTTGAACACTTTCCAAGAGATTTATAATACCAGTTTCTTGATGTTAAAAATGCCTTGTCAAACCGGTTGAGATGTCGGCTTGAAACTCAATTTATTAGATGTGAAATGTTCACGCCACGACAATTTTCATATATGGACTGCCTCCGAGGCCCGTGTAACTAACTGAAGAACATTTCGCGTGTAGATATGTACTACGAGTGTACTACGAGCTTACTGTGCACACGCTTTCATTCCTGTTTAGCATGCTAGACAACGCCAATGACCACGCCGGAACGAAACGCTTGCAAAATCGATAAAACCAATGGGTCGATGATGGTCGCGCTCAAACTCTGATAACTGTACAGCACGAACGCAGTCCATGGTACGAATGGCGTAATGGTTCAGGTAGAAACCCTAGCAGCAACTGTTCCCAATTGCTGCCATCCTCCCTTCAATTGCCGCCATCCCACAGCAATTGCTGCTGAAGGGACGAAAGCTTGAGCAGCAATCGAGGAGAGGATGGCAGCAATTAGAAAAAGTTGCTACAAGGCTTTCTATTCGAATCGGCCTGCCTTCCTGCTGCACAGTTATCTGAGAAGGGATAGTAAGTGCCGCGAATCGCTTGAGTTTTCGAAGCATAACTAATTCGCACTGCCTTGTTTGGATAAGTTCGAGCAGCTGCTTATGTGCTTACCACTGTAGCTGAGAACCGATTTTCACAAACAAAGGCGGTATTTCCAATATGTCAAGAAAGGATAATTTTCTGCGGGCACTTGTAGCATCAAACACGTTTCTGCACTGATGCAAGATCATTCAAAATAGAATAATTCTAGAATAGTGATTCAAAATGTTTTGATTAGTCGGGTTCCGCAGGAGGTTGGTTGCACACCACATGCAAGGTATAGTTCATTCAACCGGTAGTGAGCATTGGGTTGATGATCATTAGTCGATCAATCGATAACAGCTGTGCAAGGTGGCTGTCAGATCTGTGGTCAGCGTGGTAAAAAACCCCCGTGGATGCGGTCCCGCCACGTCTGCCGCACAACTTGCGAAAAGTCCATAAATCAATAACCCTACGGTGCATTCGTGATCAGCGTGGTGGAAAACTCCTGTGGGTACGGTTCCGCCAAACCTGCAGCACAGCTTGCAACAAATCGATAAGATCAATAGATCAATAATCACGCGGTGCAAAGTGGCCTTCAGATTCGTGATCAGCGTGGTGAATTACTCCTGTATGCCGATTTCGATCCGGAATGGAGCTAAACTGAGGAAAATCGACAAAATCGATCCATATCCAGATCGATACTATCCGAAAAGTAGTGTCCTAGGCCCTCCGCCCTATTTGGATGGTGACCCATGTTTCCGACCCTCTTCTCCACTACCATTACAAACGCATTCCTATCGTTTAAATTTGGCGCCCACGCACGTCGTCCAGATTTTTGAAAAAAGTGTCGTAAGCGTTCCTATGTTTTATATAAAAGAATTGAAAATTGTTGTTCCACACCCCACTATAGGTCGTGCATAAGATTTAAAGGCACGCAAATAGACTTGAGGATTTCTAGTTCTCGAGACTTCATCATTATATCACAATGACCTGTGATGACGCATTTATTCTATAAATGTGAACAACAAGGAAATGTCTGCCATGTCTGCACTCTAACTGGAGGCGCCTGCACATGTGCACATCCACCGAGGCGGAAAATGTCGATACTGACGCTAATTGCTGATAGCTTGCCGAATCAAGCCAAGTCACTTCTTAACAACTTTCATAATCGTTTATTCTATCGATTTACGCCGGATTTTCCCATATTTCAGCGACCTATTCGCTGTTGATACTATTAGGTCGTCAAGTATGAAATGTCTGATTTTAAACCAAGACTTTATTTCAATATATCTCAAACATAATGCAACACAGTTAATCAAAATATACACCTAAACTTATCTATACAGGTCTTCCATCGTGAAGGTAGTTTGTTCATGCCATCAGCGTTGAAGCCTGGAGGGCGAGTGGCGATGGAACGATGGAAGGCATTTTCAACCTCATGTTGGAAATTGAATATCTGTCCTTGTAAAAACTGACCGTACGCTCGGGAGAAATGGTAGTCTGTCGGGGCGAGATCTGGGAAGTAAGCTGGATGACAGAGAATTTCCAGTTCCATCTCCAAGCAGCGTCGAATGTGCGATATGTGGTCGAGCCTTGTATTGCAAGAGAATAGGTTTGTCTCTCGTGACCAATCTCGGATGCTTGATTGCAAGCTTCCTCATCATCTCCTCCAGTTCACTGCAGTAAACGTCTGCAGTTATTGATTCACCAGGTTTCGTGAACCTGTAGTGGATGATGCCAGAGATGGACCACCACACAGATAACATTAGCTTTTTTAGGTGGACATCCGGTTTCGCACTATGTTTCGGTGGTTCATCCCAGTCCAACCAACGTGATGAGCGTTTACGATTATTGGAAAAAAAAAAACCATTTTTCGCCACAGGTCATGATGCGGTGCAAGAACGGCTCCAGCTTATGTCGTGACAGCAAAGAAAGACAGGCGTCGAAACGGTTTCTTCTCTGACCTTCGCTCAAATCACAGGGAACCGCTCTATTCAGCTTCTTAACCTTGCCAATTTAATTTGAATGATCGAGCATGGTCTGTTTAGAAATGCTAATTCACGCGAAGTCTGGGATAAATCCGCTTCCACTACGGCTTTCAGCTCTTCTTTATCCACCTTCGCCTCAGGTCGGCCTCGTGGCTCATTCTCAAGATTAAAATCGCCATTTCGCCACCGGAATTTCTTGAACCAAAGACATATCGTGCGTTCGCTGCAGCACTCTTCCCAAATACTTTGATAATGTTTTGAGTGGCCTCCGCTGCACTCACTCCTCGGCGGTACTCATACTCGAAAATCACACGAATTTTCAACATGTCCATGCCTCCACGGAATTGCGCTGGAGCAAAAACTTGACAGTTAATAAGAAATCCAAAAGACGTTTTTGTAAGTAGGAGAATATACCTTCATAATGGAGCAAAGAATGAGAAATATCGTATTTAAGCTGTGGAGATATCAACTGTCAAACTTGTGCGTTGAAGAAATCGGACATTTCATACTTGACGACCTAAACTACTAACGATACTTAAACCACTTTACAGGCAGTACTCATTGACCGCGTTCGAGATTTCCAGTACTCAGACAAAGTATCGCACACATGCGTAGGAGTACTGCAGGGCACCCGGAGGGCTTGGTCAGGAGACCCGGTCTGTTACAGACCGCAATTCCCGATTTAGTCCTCCGCAAGTCCCGGTACCCTCCTCCGCATGTTCCGAAATGGGGTCTTTGAACAAAACTTATCACCTCCACTACCGCTCGAGGATTTCGAACTGACCAACCGATCACTTACCATTGCTCTTCAATTGCTCCACAGTCCGCTGCTTTACCTCTGCTCCATCCGTGCCCACAGCCGAGAGACTATTCGAGGCATCCACTAATGTTCTTATCACAGTGCATTCCCAAGAGAAGGTAATGTTACGGAGCTCAGTCTACACCAATCACTACCAAACGTTGGATACATTACTCCGAAGGGCCTGTGGAGATTTTGGCCCCTTTCAGCCAAGAGCTATGGACTGCTTTACCCTTCACACCAATTTCATTGATTTTTGCTTAATTTTGTCCAGAAATCGCTGATGACATGTTTATTGTTGTTCGTTTACGATACGACGATACGACGTTTATTTTGTTTGATACGCTGAACACAAAAATATCCACGGTTTCGTAAAAAAAATTATAGGTTAAACCATTTATTTCACCAAATTTTACGCTTTTGATTGGGGGATCATGCCCACTGAGGTTTTCTAATGCGCTGAACACCACACCTTGGCCATAACTCCGGTGTTCAAGAATGAACAACGGTCTCACTACGAGATTCTCTCAGTGGGGCGTACTTGCGGCAGTTTTCGACTTGTACGTTAATATAGAGAAAATCTTTCCGATTGCAAAAGTGCACGATTTTCGACGTTATAGAAAAAAATTAGAAAGCTATTAGAAAGCTTCAGCTTTCGATTTCCTCGAGGAACACTTGTTTCCTGGCCAGGCTACAGTTCATATCCGTAATCTGATCAGGCATAACCCGTAGCCTGGTGTGGAAACAGTGAGGCCTGTATTTCGTATAGGCAACATCTGAGGTTTGAGTCAGTTCTGGTGTTGACCCGTAATTTTTCTGAGCAACATAAGAAAGTGCTGACTCAGCCGTAGCCTCTTAAAAAACAGAGTCACCCTTTTTGAAGTCTTTCATGTATACTACAGTCCACGCCAGCTCACACTGATTTTCTCACCATAAAAATCTCAAAAACGATTTCTGAGGTAATACTCTGTTGCTGTTAGGGCACACACAGTGTTAAAAGTGCTATATTCTGTGGCAGGAACCAAAATGGATGCTTTTGTGAGTAGGAAGTCCGCTCAAATTGTTGAAGAGACACTTCAGAGATTCAAACAATGAATGCCGTTTGTACAGTGAATATGACAATAAGAAACTCAATAAACATTATTATAAGAGAGATTTCCAGAGTGATTATGATTATAAAAGGCGTATTATACATTATTAAAGGAGAAAGATGGAGTACAGGCCCCAAGTAGTGGGAAAATAGGCAGAACTCACTGCTCTGTGATGTCTGACCTCGGGGGGTTCTCGGATTACCTGCCATGTTCCTCCGCACCCATCCGAGGCTTTTATCAAAGTTCGGGGGTATGTCGCACACCCCGACTACATCCTCCGCAAGCCCCGATGGTTTTTCGGGCCTAGATCGCACCCCTCGACTACCTCCTCCGCGTGTCCCGAAGCAGGCGGTCACCGCATGACCAATGAACTTCCTTAAGAAATGAGGGCTATCGTCCTCCGCATGTCCTGACATTTTTGTCTGAGTAGGTCGAACATATGCGAGCCGCTGAGCACAAAGATCTATTTTGTTTTATGAAAACGTCGGAAACCCCATAAGTTACGGATTTCTTTGGCCAATGAACGAGATGATTCATTGAAGCTTGCGGAGAGTGGTGCATGTTTTCAACACGGTGGTAATTGTTCATTCGATGATTGCTACTGCTGAGAAGTTCATTAGTTCATTTTAATGGGCAATCTCAACTTCTCTACTCCGTTTTTTCTAGCTTTCTAGCAAGGAAACTCGTCCGCTCGAATATTGAATTTGGCCTTCAAAATAGGGCGGTTAACCGTTTTTTTTTCACATTTCAAGCACATTATTGGAATCTCAGCGCAAAGAGCAGGACCAGATTCCGTTTATATCTACCCATCATGAGGTGAGATACTGCCTTTGAACCACTTCACGAACTTAGTGGAAGGTACTCTAATTACTTGTACTCACACTAGCATTAATTTTGACTCATCGAGGTGAGGACCGACGCTTACCGCTGGCAACTCCCAATACAAGTTAATACCCATCGGTTGTCATCATCGACTGTTCTGGAATTACGTCAGATTTTTGCCTATTTTAGCAAATTAATTCAATACTACCACTACAACCACTACTACTACAAAGAAAATGAGATTTGGTCCTACTAGGTTCTCTGTTTCTTTTTTAAATTAAATCATCATCTGAGGGAGAAATGTCATGTTCAAATATGAACTTACAGGGTGACAACAAAGTCTTTGGCCAAATATAATGAATTGTAAGACTGGGATCAGATGGGCTAGCAGTCTGGAAATTTATCTGGGCTGTGTAGAATTCATGCGCTTTAAGAATCCGCTCTTGGATTTCAGATACCTCTTCTGTCTTCTCCGTAGAGTTGACAAAACCGTTGGCTACTGCAACGCTCGAGGGCCGCAAGTTGGTCGAGATTTTATGACCCTGTTTTCTTGTTAGGTCTATGCTAGGGAAGCTGGTGTTTGAACGAAAATTAGCTCACCCTCTGTGCTTCAGGGACTACAATTCAGAAATCCAGATGTCTCCGTTTCGGGGAGCATGATAATTATTAAACAAATATGATGTTCTGGTGAAATCAGAGACTGAAGAGTCTGTACCAACCTGTTGTTGCGTTTTCTTTTGAAACTTGATGGAAAACCTCTGTCAAAAGCCCATCTTATTTCCGTCAAATGTGCTTAAGCCTAAGAAATAATATACCTCTCCGGGTTTCGCTCTGCCCACTTTTTCCCTTTGTTTTCCGCATTCTAGTAGGAAAAAGTGGTGGTGACAATCTATTGATCATTTTCGGTCAATAAAACAAGCTTACATACAGGGCATTCACCTTGGAGTAAACATCGCACGATCTGATCCATTCCAATAGATCAAATTCTCAGTTGAAAGACTATGTGGAAGCGGAGGTTCCAGCAATTCGCACGTAGCCTTTGTACTGGGTCCGCAATTGCACCGATCTTTACTCCCGGAAAAACACCCTGTACGGATCTCCCTAGGGCAGAGAACTTATACCCTCTTCAATAGTGGACGGAAAACTGGTGATTTGAAAAGCCAATTAAAAGAAGTTCTTGGAAAAGATGCCACCGAGACTCTACTTGCGGCCATTTCCATCTCTACCTGGTTTCATGTTTGCACATCATACAAGGCTCAAATAGAGCTATGGATTATGAAATTTTGCATGTGTGTTCGAGAAATTTGGATTGTCAATGCGGATACAAACTCATCGGTTTCCTGACAAAGCGCAAGAAATAATTGCTATAAATGCTTTGGCCAAAGACTTTGTTGTCACCCTGTATAGCAATGAGTCTATCAGAGAAGGATACTAGGGGGTCCGACAACCCTTTGTGAAATGTATGCTGTCGAATTCAGTTTTTGATGCTGATTTCAAATCTGTTCTCCTTATCTGCTGCGGAGCTTTCTGTGAAGAGTTACGTGGCATTATTTCGGCTTGTCTACACCGGCAAATTCTGTCTTTCGAGTCACATTCTGCTCAAAACATGCGCGAAAATTATTTCAAAGCTGTCAACTATTTGGAATTAAATAATGTCTTCAAAAACTGGGTATATTCAGATAAACCACCGCGATTTTTTGGCAGAATATATCCAAAAAGCCAAATTTCGGTTGCCTAGCACAAGCTGGGGTAATGCCACATAACTCTTAAGAGAGAGTTCAGCAGATAAGGAAAACGGATTTTAGATCAGCATCGAAAACTGCATTTGACAGTATACGTTGTGTCACGATTTCTCGGACGCTCCTAGCTTCCTTTTCTTGCTAGAACAGGAAAGGGTAGAGTAATTTTTCCTTTCAAAAAAAGGAGGAAGGAAAAGGTAAATGTAGTTGTAATGTAGCGGTCCAGGTTTTTCTTCATCTTCTTCTGTACTGGCACAAATTTCACAATAAGCGCCTGAAACAAAATTGGAAATAATCAGCATACCAGCCTGATCGTCCGGCTGACGCCGGACTCTCAGGCTTCTTTTCATGCTCGCTTCGCTCGCGTTGCTCCCAAGTGAGGTCTCCTCACACCACGCCGGCCACTCCACCTTGATCAGAACTCCCGTTTTTTATACTCTCGTGCTTTCTGGCTACGACGCGCCCTTTCCACATCTGTTCAGCACTCAAGTGGCGTCTTTCCACCTTGTCTATGAGCGCTGGATCCGTTCCCAGGCATTTCCCTACTTTTGGACGCCGGAGCATCCTTATCACATCGTCGGACCCGTCCTCAGGCGTTTCCCCTATTTTGGACGCCGGCGCAAACTCATCACACCGTTGGACACGTCCCCAGCCTTTTCCCCACTTTTCGACGCCGGCACACCCTTATCACACCTTTGGACCCGTTTCCCCCACCTATGGGCGCCGGCGCATTACTCTCACTGCTGCTCTCCCTTCAACGGCAACTCTTCCCCTACCGAGCGTCGACGCACCTCTGACATAGCCCTAGGCTCGTTTCATGTCACCTTCTCCACTACCTCTGCGGGCTCAACCCTCATCCATGTCATCCCTCGTCCGCCTGGTTCCTCCTCTTCGTTATGAAACTGTCCTGCCCGTCTCTTTCCTTTTATACAGTCACGTAATCATAGGCCTATCTCACTCGTTCCGACTGTGTTGAAAACAACTGTCGGCCATTAACATGTCTGAACATGACAAACGCGGCCCAAAACACCCTTAAATCAATGTAAAAATTAAAATTTGCACACTTTTTACATGTAACTTGACATGCTGAACATCGTGATGTAATCAGATTTTTCCGGTAGGGGCTGGTTCTCTTGTACAGTGCCTTCGATCCGGATCTTCCTCCTTCCGCACCGCCTTAGATCATACGTGGCATCCTGCTGGCTGCATTCTCGCAGCCAACCGGCTGAGTATCGATCGCCAGCAGGACGCCACGTGTGATCTAAGGCGGTACGGAAAGAGGAAGATCCGGATCGAAGACACTGTATACACACACACACACACACACACACACACACACACACACACACACACACACACACACACACACACACACACACACACACACACACACACACACACACACACACACACACACACACACATACACACAGACACACACACACATACACACACACACACACACACACACAAAATGCCAATTAATATTAACTATGATAACTGCGAAAAAAATTGGCCCACCGCCGAAAGAAAAATGAACCGTTGAAACCATGCTTAAATTCACTGTCTTTGTATACATAGAGTGTTCAAACTCACAGTCCATCCCCTCCTCCAACAGCCATTTATATCTCTCTTCGCAGTAGTCAATGATTTCAGCAAGTTCGATAAGATGAATATTCGAAGAAGACGTGCGAAGTGCAATAACGCTGTATAGAAACCTCCAAGACGAGAAAGTTGAATGGAATGAAATGAATGAATGAATGAATGAATGAATGAATGAATGAATGAATGAATGAATGAATGAATGAATGAATGAACGAATGAATGAAAGAATGAATGAATTAATGAATGAATGAGTGAATGGGTGGATGAATGAATGAATGAATGAATGAATGAATGAATGAATGAATGAATGGGTGGGTGGGTGAATGAACGAATGGGTGGATGAATGAATGAAAGAGTGGATGAATGAATGAATGAATGAATGAATGAATGAATCAATGATTGGGTGGATGAATGAACAAATGGGTGGATGAATAAACGGATGGGTGGATGAATGAATGAATGGGTGGACGAATGAACGAATGGGTGGATGAATGAATGGGTGAATGAATGAATGAAAGAGTGGAAGAATGAACGAATGAATGAATGGCTGAATGAATGAATGAATGAACGGATGGATGGATCAATGAATCAACATCCGGGAGGCAATCAGGAGACGCGTAAGTGCATAAAAACCATGATACTTGCATTTGTAAGACTGCAGTGGGAAGGTTTGTGAACGAATCCTACAAAATATAGTTCTAGACGTGGGACTCGTCTCAGTTAGTGGCAAGAAGAAGCGAGGGAAAAAGGGAAGAGAAGGAAATTGAAATGAAAGAAGTTATTGGGGCTTAATGATGAATACATAAGATAAAACGTAGTGGCAATCACACCTTGTTATACCGTTGTACGCATGAAAAAATCGGTGCGTGTGCAAGCCACCCAGAAGGGAGTGAATATTGGTGCATGAAGCTAAGCTATGTGGTTGTGCATCACCAAATACCAGCCTGATTGTCCGGCTAACGCCGGACTCCCAGGCTTCTTTTCATGCTCGCTTCGCTCGCATATTTTCATTGTCTTCAAATAAGATTGGTGCAGGTGGATGAACAGACACTATCCACACAGAAGTATTGTTTATCGCGGTTCACAGAACCATTGACCCATTATGGACAGCTCCTTTCCAACAATTTGTGGTAACGCATTTCGGTTCGCTGTGTTTGACGAAATAGTAAAAACTGACAGAGTAAGTGCAAACAGGGATTGGGCTTAAACACCGGTGTACCCTTACCTTACCGTTGGGACCTGTCTCCGAAGGTTCTTCCACTTTTGAACGCTTGTATACCCTTATCACGCCGCTGGACCCGACTCCACGCGTTTCCCCGCTTTTGGACGCCGGCGCACCCTTATCACGCCGTCGGACCCGACTCCAGCCGTTTCCCCGCCTTTAGACGCCGGCGCACCGTTATCACACCGCTGGACCCGACTCCAGCCGTTTCCCCGCTTTTGGACGCCGGCGCACCCTTATCACGCCGTTGGACCCGACTCCACGCGTTTCCCCCCTTTTGGACGCCGGCGCACCCTTATTACGCCGTTGGACCCGACTCCACGCGTTTCCCCGCTTTTGGACGCCGGCACACCCTTATCACGCCGTTGGACCCGACTCCACGCGTTTCCCCGCTTTTGGACGCCGGCGCACCCTTATCACGCCGTTGGACCCGACTCCACGCGTTTCCCCGCTTTTGGACGCCGGCGCACCCTTATCACGCCGTTGGACCCGACTCTACGCGTATCCCCGCTTTTGGACGCCGGCGCACCCTTATCACACCGCTAGCCCACCTCTAACACTATACCAAGTCGTAACCCTCATCCGTGTCATCCCTCGCCTGTCTGGTTCCTCCTCTTCGTTATGAAGACAACCTATCCGACTCTTTCCTTTTATACGGTTCTGCAATCACAGGCCTATCTCATTCATTCCGACAGTGTTGAAAACAACTGTCGGCCATTAACATGTCTGAACATGACTGAAGTGGCCCGAAACACCTCTAATTCAAGGTAAAAATCGAAATTTACCACATTTTCGTACATAACTCAATGCGCTGAACACAATGGTGTAGGTATTTCCCGTTTTTGGTGGCTGGTTCTCGTGCACACACACACACACACACACATGAAGTGCCAATTAAGAAGAAGTAAGATACTTAATATGGATTGAAAATGATCGCATATCAGCCCATGATCCTTCCACCAAAACCCACTACCGGTTGGATGGCCTATACGATCCGCAATCTGGAGAAATGAAGGAGAAATTCAAGTAAAAAGATCCACACTACTACGAATTTTCAAAGAAGGAGCATTTCAGGCATTAAAATAAAACAAATCATAATGAATAACACATGTTAACCATAACATTTCAGGTGTATGCCAGATCTTAACGAAATTGTCGTTATTCAAAATGATTGCGATATGACGGAAGCATTCTGTTTAAGGTGACATTTTGTAATTTATATCTAAGGTTTTGGGCTGTCATCGACTTTCTACAACCCCGACTTTACTTTTTGTCGCACAAGCACTTCTCAGAGGAAAAGTAGCTCACGATGTAGCACTGAATTCCATAATCTTTTCACTGATGCCGGTGGCGCCATTATGGAACAGTAACGCGACGTCTTGGCACAGTCGTAGGTTAATAAAAAATAGTGGGTTAATTAAAATTAAGGGCAATTTTATGCAACCGTTCCCGTGTGGGCGGAAATGGGTACCCTTTTACTGACTGATGACTTCTTCTACCTGGGGTAACGTGACTCCTAAACCGCGGTACTGGACCTGTCTCTGATAGGTGGTCCCATGTGATAGGTGCACATGGACATCACAGCATGTCAGAAGAGAATGACTTTGGAGACTATTAAAAAATCAAGAGTGTCCCATCATTTTCCGACAATCTAATGGTATGGATCTGGGGTGAATTGAACCATATCTCACGCATATGAAGTATACAAGATTTCAGGGTCATAATCTGCAAACCAGGAGAAGGCAGCGCACTGTGCGAAGAAGATTCAATAAAAGTTTGGTTTCCACGGAGCAACGTCGTGGTAACAAACAGTGGGGTTCAAAAGCATAGCTCCAGCCAATTCCAGGTAAGATAGACACATACGAAGTCTACCTAGGAGTGCTTGAGCTTTCCCAGTTTTCATAAAGCGAGAAATCCCTTGTTGCTTGGTAAAGTGGACTTGCACAATCGCTCTTGCCAAATCGGCGGCGAAGTGGAACGTGGAAAGTCGTTGCCACACAACGACTTTGAGCATTCAGAAGGATGTTAGAGTGCATTCGTCCAGTCGGGCTCTCTGACTTTTGCTGCCGCAAAAGACGCCCTTGGTTAAGGCCGTCGAGGTCACGATGGTGTCGTCGCTGCATGAATGCGAGAAATGAAGCTTTTTGCTACTTAGTCACGAGATCACTCGGTGAGCAGCTACGAGAAAGGGTGGTGGGATTATTTTGCAAACCGGTGACAAGTTTCTCAGACATTCAAGAGGGAGTTCAGCACTCATGGTTTCTTCCTCTCGGTGTGGTTACTTTCCGTTTTGATAGCTGGTTCTCGTGCACTGACTTACACATGAACTGTAAGTTAATAAGAAGTGAGATTAGGATCAATTTTCAGAGGTTAGCTGGCCCAAGGGTAACGTGGCGCACGGGCCCGAGACAGAGCGCCGCGAAGCGGCACTCTGGCCTGGTGATGATTCCGTAATAAAATGTAAACTGCAAACATGTTAGAAAACGCTGAAAACGCTTTTTCGGGGAGGTTTGACTACAATGCTACAACTGCTGCGGTACTGCTGCTGCAGCACCTTTTATCCTGCGGAGTGACCGGATGGGTAAGCCAGTGGTGCATTAAACAGGAAAATAGTAAGTCAAAGAATAGAGCGAAAGAATAATGGTGTGGACTCTGTCTCCGACACACGTCTTGCATTTTTGTATTTTATCGTCCTCGGAACCCGAAAAACGAGGTTTCGTCCAGCTTTACCCAGAAATAACTTACAAATCAGCTTTCAACTAGGAACTCGTTGTCGGTAAGTTTGTTATTATCGTGTCACTCAAAACCAAGTTGTGGACAAGCTTTTCTTCAACAACTTCTCGACAGGAGGAGAATAAACAAGCTGTCGACCAGCTTCTCCAAAAATGACACACAAAGCGCAGCTTCGCTGCACTCCGCGGATGACAGTGATTTCCTGTGGATCTACTTCACTAATTTTTCGGTGAAGAATTTTCTCTGTGAAGACCTAAGATACTCCACTCTGATCGGATGGACCACCTTCCTTGGCGGTTTTTTGTTAATGGAGATATTTATTCTGTGGCTCTTCCTCTTAGTTCAATTGTAACGTGGTTTGAGCCAGTATGAATCTCAAGGTTTTATGGGAAATCACGCAGCCCTATCAAGATCCCTTTTAATCTGTAGTGGTATTCAAAGAGGGAAAATTATGCAGAGGAAGAGTATCGCAGTGCCAAAATACGTGATTTGATTAAGACCTATCCTAATATGCTACGCATAGGGTTCTCCTACAGGCAGCGATACTACCGCTCGCTTTCGTTGCAAAACGCCTTCAATGGTGTTGTTCGAATGACATCCCGTCTTCAATACATCAACACTGAATCAGTCTCGCACGAGCTTCTTCTGCTTGACGGCATGGGGCTACTTTGGTTCGTTTAGTTTAGATGCAACGCAAATAAAGCTGCTTAAGCAAAGTTGCTCCCGAAAAGATGTTCGGTAAGGAAGTCGAATAGATATGATTGATCATCCATACTTGGATTCTGTTCACCTGGACTCCAAATGTGCTTTTACTTCTAGCATAGTAACGGCAGACATGCGATATCTTCGCTCTCGAATGGTAATGATCTCCAAAAAACTCTCCCGATTGGGCGTGAACAATATTCCCCAATTATATATGATTATATAGGTTCGATGAAATCCCAAAAAATCAATAAATAGTGAAATTGATCCCAAATCAAGCCACAGGAGGGTTCAGTGATCCAGGACCGCTGTGTCTGCTGCAATATTATTTTCTTGGTCTTCTGACTGTTTGTGCATCCGTAGATTTCACTGACATCACCGTTCTCATCTTCGATGAATTTATGGTGTGGGATGGTCAACGAACGTTTACTTAACGAGGAGGTACAGTGAGCAGAAAATTCAGACTGCAAAGGAAATGGTTTAATTGCTCTAGAATTTCTTACCGTGAAGTTCACACTGGATCGCGGTGGACCCGTAGTACTCGGATGCTCAAAAAGGATTGGCTTATTTTGAATGATGGATTTTCACACTCTCGACGCTGCCCAGAGGAGCGGTGACGAGAGCAACACTAAAATCAGGACAGCGTGGTGTGTCGACACGAATGGCCGAGTCCGGACACACTAGACGATGACAGCTTCGAAAGGATGGTTGGATGTCGTGCGGTCCCGTAGCGATGGGCCTCTACCGGGACATGCTTTTAGCGCATCTTTAGTTAAGGTCTCATGGGGTTTACGAAGACTTAGGATCGCCTTTGTCATGAAGAAAGACGGCCTTTGTCGTTAACGGAGGACAGTGCAATCAAATAGTGGAACTGATCAAATTTTCTGAATATGTGTTAACTTTCTTCCATTACTATCGAAATTTACAAGGAGTGAGGGTGCACCGATGACCGACAAGTGTGCCGGGGCCCCGAAGCTGAGAAAAACACCAGAATAGGTGTCCATCGATGAGAACGAATCCGCAGGGGCCCATCAGTGGGGAAAACGCCACGATACGGGTCCAGGGATGGAGAAAAGGTCCGCCGTGGAAGGTTTGAAGGTTGAGCGCATACCTTAATTGACTGCCCTATTTTCTATTAGGTTGGTGCAAAAATAATGCGCGTTTTCATGCCTTTGGTCCCGAATCTCATAACTCCTTTCAAAATCAATCTTTTTCGAAAGACTTAAAACTATTGTAATCCGCAAATCTTTGTCAATAAGGCAGATGATCTCCGACTTCCGCAAAATTCTCCAGGGCCTCCTAGGATCGACGAACTTCCGGAGGGCAATTTTGGTATTCCTTTAGTCTTCGAGAAAATCCTTCCGGAAGAAGTCGTCTGAGTTCTGGTGGAAGTGGTAGGTGGTGAGCGAGAGGTTTGCTGATTATGATACTGGAGTCCGAGCTTCCTAGCCCAGTTGCTCCAGCCTGTGAAGTATCTATCGTGCAAGTTTTGCCTGGACGGTGTTATGTAGGAATGTAGAATCCATTTTATTGAGCAACGCTGGGCTAACATAGTAAAGTTTCTAGTTTATTTCATTCACCCCTTTAAAGAACTTCCCAGGTAAGCAAGAAAAAATGAGCTGCCGCGAGCGATTTTTGCAGCAGGTCACCACAAAGTCGCTGTGACCTTATTTTGGTGTGATTTCGTTTTCCGGAAGTGTTTCGGTGCATCTTTTTTGCCCAACTGTTGAGCAAGGCATTTCATTTGGTCGCAGAGGGTCTACACTTCATATTTTATTACTAAGCGACTGAGTGTTTGGTCGCAATTCTTTCACTACAAAGGCGCGAGGCAGACCTCTCAGAGAGGATCAATCTGATACTCGTTCAGTATGCGCAACACCTACTCATCGAGCTTTTTCATCCTCCCATTGTCACTGAAGGGAGGTATGGTCTGAAAACAATTACCGGCGAGATTCTGCAAAACCAAATATGTTGTTTTGAATGGGTGCTCTTCGATAACTGTCATCAGTTGGGGATCGCAAACCCACGGAAGACCTATGTGACATTCCTTACTTTCGAAGCAAGGCACACCAAGTCGAAAAATCCGAAAGCAGCTTAGCGGTGTGCATTCGACCACGCTCCCTTTGTCAAAAATATGGTGGTATTCCGAGCGGTTCCTGCTACAATGCCGCCGAGTTTTAGCTCGCTGAAGTGAGTTTGGCAAAAAACTTATCTTGGCGCCTTTCGTTCCAGAATTAAAAATTCACCGAAAACATGAATTACGTTCAAAACGCATAAGATATTTGAAAAGACCATGAAATTTGCTAAAGAAACATGTGCAATTTCTCATACCGATAGTAAGAAACACCGGAAATTTTTTGCACCGAGGACGAACTAACGAAAAACGCGCGTTATTTTTGCACCAACCTAATAGCTTCCCGTAGAGGCGCTAGTCAGCAAACCTTTTGAGCGCGTTCCAACCTGACTGGATTCGGTCCACGATTTTATCCCTCATTTTATTTGGTGGAAAGAAGAGGCGGGCTCGAGGTACGAGGCGTGATCTGCGAGGTTGAAATTCTGAGTCTCGCTCACTGCGGCTTGTTGCTGACCTTCTTCACTCCAGCTGAGTTGTTCGCAATCGTATCAGATGTCATCAGCAGTGTCATCATTCTGTCACACCCTTTGTATAACTGACGTGGGTCCTCACGCTTCTTCTGCTTCGCTGTCCAAAAAGGCAAGCAGTCTTAGTCAGATCGTAAATCCACTGTAAATCCGTAAAGTTCTGGAACGTTCAAAGAATCAGCTCAAGATTTTCTTAACACCCTAATACTTGTCAAAAACAAAAGATAATCTGCTTGTAAAAACGCACCATCTTTTGAACATCAAGCAAACTCTGAAGTTACTCTACACCGTATAGCAACTGCTGTTACGGTAAGGGTAATACGGAATTTCTTTCGTTGTTCCTTGCAATCTTATATAGCATAACATAGAGACTTCTTACTCATCTCTTTTCATTAAAACTTCCTTTGCTATTCATTTTATAGGTCAGTAAAGGCGAGATTGTCTACATAGTTGATGAAGGATGCATGCTGACATTCACTAGTGTACACCATCTCAGACACAGGTAAATACGAATTCCGAAAAATATGTGGTTTGTCAAATGTAGAGAAAAAATTGCCAGTCCCAGACATTCAATCCGTGCGGGCGCTCTGCAATGACCGTTCGAGCGCTCCTGTCAGCGTTTGTGATACGGTCATTGCTGAGCGGTCGCAGAATTATGGAGGAGCGCTCGTACGTTTTGTCATGTTTCTCAAGTCACTGCTTTGGATAGGTTGTGAAGAAAACGAGAACTATTTGCGTTGCAACTCAACTCATGAAACTATTTGCGTTGCAACTCATGAAAGACGTTGCAACTCACGAGCGCTTCTCCTTCCCATTTCAGCTACCCAAGGTGGCCGTATGGCTCATATTCGGCGTGCACTCGGACGGTGTGAGTGCGAATAGAATGCTTCTTATTTGCTTCCTTTTTTCTTTTACTTATTCCAACCCACATAAAATCTTTTCCCTCGAATGCTTCAGCTCTAACCAGAGAAGGATACTAGCGGGGTCCGACAAATCGAAATGAGGTGTATATTGACAAATGCAGTTTCCAATGCTGATCTCAAATCCGTTTTCCTTATCTGCTGCGGAGTTTTCTGTGGAGAGATACGTAACAAGATGTGAGCTTGTTCACAGCTGCCAAAATTTCTCTTCCTGGCTATATTCTGCTAAAAGATCGTGGGGACTTATCTGGATCTATAACAGTTTCGGAAGCATTGACCAGTAACAATCACTTGACAAGTTTGAGATGGTTTTCGCACATATTTTCAGTGGAATATAGCTCGAAGGTTGGATTTTGCCCGCCGAGACTAGCCGATATAATGCCATGTAACTCTTCGCTGAGAGCTCCGCAGCAGATAAAGATAACGGATTTGAGATCTGCATGAAAAATTGCATATGACAGTATACATTTCGTTACGTGTCGTCGGACCCCCCTAGTATCCTTCCCCAGTAAGACAATCTAAAACTGATGAGCAAACAAAATAACACATGCTCGATCAGGCTGTCGCCAGAGGTCCGATAAGCTGAGATGTATCTCATTACCATCACTTCCGATGGTGTCCATCGAGAGAACCTTCTCCCATGCCGATGAGGACATGTCGGTTTCTGGACGCAGATCCGAACTCAACGATGGACATACATAGAAAGATGCATTACAGTTCGAACGGAGCAGGTTTACATGAAGCAATTGCCGCTTGAATTCTTCACTGAGAGAAGTCACCCCGAGATAGCCAGCTAATTGCTCTGGAGAAGAGTTTTTCCAAATTGCTATGGATTTGCCACACAAGGCTACGTTTTAACACGATACTCGGGGTGTCTCACAACCAGCACCAAAATGTGTGCTGTTAATTGCAGTTCTCAATGCTGATCTCAAATCATTTTTCCCTATCTGCTGCGGAGTTCTCTCCGAAGAGTTACAGATCCGAGACAGGCCCCGGCATGAGGTCTTCCCCGGGCCAGAATCAAAACGAAGCCCCCTTTGAAAAACCAAAATTTTACGAAGCCCCTTTTGAACATGCAAACGAAAGGAAAACGTTAACCCACTCTAAAAATAGGAGTTCCGGGAAACAGCTCATGGTGGGGCACGAGTTCATAGTGCAAACTACAATCCGAGGGACTTAAAGGCATAACATTCTGATTCTGAAGCAAAAAAAAATTGAAAAAGGCATAGATTTGAAGAAAAAACCTTCAATCCGAAAAGGAACGGATTAAAAAGCTGGCCAGACCAAAGGGCAATTTATACCAGATGCGTGCGTTTGACGCGCGTGCGTCTATATGATGAAGGATAGGGCCAGTCGCATCGCTGACGCGGCTCAGGGGCACGCGTTTGGACGCTATTATGGTTGATGAGCGTCAAATCTGACGCGTCGGCCTGAAATTTCACGAAATTTTCGCGATGTGTCGATGCGGCGGAGGTCCGAACGCAGTTTGTTCGCGGCAAAGCCAGGAACATTCACATCCTACCGCGCATTCTCTTCTCCTCTTCGTTTTGCATTGTGCATCGCCGCGTCAAATTTGACGCGCATCAACCATAAATACCGCCTTACGGCCTCGAGGCGGCCGTACATTCTTTTCATTGAGGATGTACATGTCGAACGGTCCCCATGGACGATCCTTCACAAGTTGATGCGTGCGTCTGACGCACGCAGCTGGTGTAAATTACCCTACAAACCAGTGAAGATGAACAGGTGATTCTTGTTACAAGGGAGAACGCGTTGAAACTAGTCCGCTGCGTCGTTCGATTGGAGCACATATTCTACAGGCTTGGACTCCGTAGGATTCCAAGGATTCCTGCGCAATGTAAACGCAACGGAATGATTTGATTTCTTCAGTAACAAAAGAACTAAAGGGGTGCTACAAGTGTTCACTGCAAAAGCCCGAAAACTATGTGAAATAAAAAAGTGTATGCTCATTATTTATTTTGAACGCCAAATTACCTCAAGTTAGCAACACTCCTAGAACTCGCATGAATCCCATACTTCATGGATCGAATCCATCAGGTGCTTGAACGATGAAGCGGACCTTGGAGAAAAAGTGTATGCTACAAAAGTCCAAAAATTATGTGAACTAAAAAAGTGTATGCTCAGTTTGTGATTTAGGTCGCCCTGGGCGACCTGGAGGGCGACCTGGGGTCTCCCTCACATATATTTTTTGCGCCGTACATCGGTTCTGGCAACACTGAGCATACAGTTGTATTGGCCCCTTAGATCTCACCATACTCCAATTTTCGAGCCCAATCTTAAAGTCTGGACTTCGCAGCAGCTCCACGAAATTTCCGGAAAAGGGTTTTTCGCGTATATCTTTCGTGCGGTACATAAGTTTTGATCGTCCGTTCAAACAGTTGTAGTGTTCCCTTATTTCTTCTGTTAGTGAAGATATCATGTCATTTGGTTGCGTTTAGACTGCGCAGGAATTCTTAAATCCTACGATGTATGTAGAATATGTGCTCCAATCGGAATACTTGGACCGGGCCGCTCAAAGAGCGAACAGCCTCGTTGCAGGCCATTTTTCGGCATCGGTCGCCCCTGTTGCGCCGCTCAAAGCACGAGCACGCTCAATGATGAGGTCACTTTACTTATTTAATGCCCCTACCTCGCCTGATGAACGTGATGCTTCCCTTAGAAGCAACAAACGCAATCTTTTCCAGTACGAAGCCCCCTTTGCCTTTCGGCCCTTTTACGAAGCCCAGCTTGCCCCCGGGGAGACCTGTGCTGGGGCCTGATCCGAGATTTCAGTTCGCGCAGGGCAGCCAAAATTTAGCCTTTTGCATACATTTTGTCGAAGGATTTGAAATTTTTGGAACTATCAATTAATTTCAACCCATTGACAGGTTTGAAATAGTTTTCGCGCATATTTTAGCAGAAATATAATTCGGAATTCAGATTTGGCAGGTCTAGACAAACCGAAATCATGCCACATAAATCTTCGCAGACAACACCGCGGCAGACAAGGAAACGGTTATGAGATCACTACTGGAGACTGCATCTGCCAGTATACATTCCATTAGGAGTTGTCAGACCCCATTAGTATTGTTCCTTGATTAACACATAACGGACAATACGACCCACCGGTGGGTCGTACTAGGAGTTACGTAGAGGACAATACGACCCACCGGTGGGTCGTATCCGTTTTAACCCGTTTTCTTTGGTGGAACTTCCCCAAATTTTGGAACTAGGGGTTATTCTACCCGCTGAACACGAAAATGGTATACAGTTTGCACCGCAGCTGCAATACAATAGGGTACTGTAGGCATATTGCAGATACTGTTTATGTGTTTTCTCACAGCATCTACTGCAAATTTGAACTTTGGGGTAACTTGACGTGTTTAACACAAAAACGCCATTCATCCTGCACCGTAGAGCTGTATTGTAAGGTTAATGTAGCGCTACTGTATGGTTACTGTACTCATATTAAAGGTGCAGTTTAGTGTCGAAATTCAGAGGAACTTTGGTGAGCAAAGTTGTTTGACATGCTGATCACGAATTCGACATTTAGTTTGTAACGTAACGCAGTACTGTAGGGTTACTGTAGGCATACTGTAGATGCAAGTTGTTCACCAAATTCAGTGAAACTTTGGCAAGTGCGGGTTTCTGACATGCTGAACACGAACTTGAGATCCATATTTGAGATAGATGTCATGTTTGAGATCAGAGTTAAAATGACCCCAGTTCCAGGTGAATTCTGAAATCTTCCCTACTTTTCATACATTATGATTACAGTAACCCGCAGTAAGGCGATATGGTAGAAAGTGAATATCATATTCTGAATGAGCATGTAAAATAACCTTCCTTCGCAAATTTTGGTTGAATTCTGAGCGCAAAATTCTTCCCACAGTTCCTACAGTTTACTTACAGTAACACTACAGAAGTGTTCTACCGAGTAAAATAGATGGCATATTTGTGATCGGCATGTCAAATATGCCCTAATTCCTACAATTCTTGTGAGAAAAAAAGCAGAAACTCGCTTTGGGCCAAAGTGGCCCCGAGCGGAAAATCTGCGTTTTCGCGAATGTGTTTATGCAGTTGTCAGGCAGACAGATTATCGTTGTCACTGTGGACTGGGTGGCATTCACATAGGTGAGGTGCATCTGAAAGTGGCTGAGAAATTGTTTGAAATGTAAAAATAAGGATATTATGTCTGATTGGAAAGATGTCGCCAGATGTCAGCTGAACTCAGATTGAAATTATGAACAGAATGGTATATAATCTTACTTCTTATTAATTGGCAGTTCATGTGTGTGTGTGTGCGTGTGTGCACGAGAACCAGCCATCAAAAATGGAAAATACCTACACCATCGTGTTCAGCGCGTCGAATTATGTACGAAAATGTGGTAAATTTTGATTTTTACCTTGATTTACAGGAGTTTCGGGCCACTTTTGTCATGTTCAGACATGTTAATGGCCAACAGTTGTTATGATCACGGTCGGAATGTATGAGATAGGCTTTTGGTTACAGGACCGTATAAAAGGAAAGAGAAGGGTAGGACACCTCTATAACGAAGAGGAGGAACCAGGCGAACGAGGGATGACACGGATGAGGGTTACGCGTTAGTGTAGTGTTAGAGGTGGGCTGACGGTGTGATAAGGATGCTCCGGCGTCCAGAAGCGGGGAAACGCCTGGAAATACGCCCGGAGTCAGGTCCAGCGGTGTGATGAGGGTGCGTCGGCGTCCAAAAGTGGAAAAACGACTGGAGTCGGGTCCAACGGTGTGATAAGGGTACGCCGGCGTTCAAAAGCGGAGAAACGCCTGGAGTCGGGTCCAACGGTGTGATAAGTGTGCGCCGGCATCCAAAAGTGGGAAAACGCCTGGAGTGGGGTCCAACGGTGTGATAAGGGTGCGCCGGCGTTCAAAAGCGGAGAAACGCCTGGACTCGGGTCCAACGGTGTGATAAGTGTGCGCCGGCGTCCAAAAGTGGAAGAACGCCCGGAGTCAGGTCCAACGGTGTGATGAGGGTGCGCCGGCGTCCAAAAGTGGGAAAACGCCTGGAGTCGGGTCCAATGGGATGATATGGGTGCGCCGGCGTTCAAAAGCGGAGAAAAGCCCGGAGTCAGGTCCAAAGGTGTGATGAGGGTGTGCCGGCGTCCAAAAGTGGGAAAGCGCCTGGAGTCGGGTCGTGCAACGGCGTGATAAGGGTGCTCCGGCGTCCAAAAGTGGGAAAGCGCCTGAAGTCGGGTCGTCCAACGGTGTGATAAGGGTGCGCCGGCGTCCAAAAGTGGAAAAACTCCTGGAGACAGGTCCCAACGGTGATAAGGGTGCACCGTTGTTCAGGTCCGATCCCAGTTTGCAATTACGCGGTCAATTTTTAATATTTATGTTCACCACAGCGAACCGAAATACTTTACCACAAATTATTAAAAAGGAGCTGTCCATAGTGGGTCAGTGGTTCCATGAACTGCGGTAAAGAATACTTCTCTGTGGATAGTGTTTGTTCATCCTCCTGCACAAATCATATCTGAGGGAAATGAAAATATGCGAGCGAAACGAGCACGAAAAGAAGCCTGAGAGTCCGGCGTGAGCCGCACGATCAGGCTGGTAGTTAACAGTTTCTCTATCTTTCAATGACATCCTCAGGGTGATAAGGAGGTTGAGTAAGAAAAAATAAAAATAAGTAAATTCAATCATAATACAAAAAACAGCGCTACAATTAAACAAAGAGAATATAAGCGGAAACCCCACCTTCGTCGCTTTCGTCGTCGATCAGACTCAAGGCGGGCCCATCCGATAAGCCGGCGATGTCAATTCATGTAAATCAGAGAAATACAATAGTACCCTCCACGTACTCTCGTATCATTTCCAAGAATTTAGGTGCAGCGCTCGAAGGATGGACCCTGAATGCGGTGCGCTCGCACGGTTTGAGTGTCTTGAGATATAATGCAATGTGTAATAATGGCTTTATTGCCCTTGTGTCAAAATGTTTTATTTTTGATATGTGCAAGTGTTTTCGTGTACTTGCGCTGCCGGTCAATCACTCTTACATTATAGAATACCGCCTGTCTGGTATGCCGCGCCGACCACCAGCGCGGCGCGATGCAAAAACCAGCAGTTTGCTGTGGATGTCAGGCCTATCGCCATCATCGATGTTTTGCTAATGCTTTTACCGAAGCATTGCGGAATGAAGACGAATAGCAAAAGAAACCAGTTAAAATAAGCCTCAAAGCCAGTGGGTCAGCTTATGAGGGGTATCAGGATACCAAAAGAATCCAGTTCTACTAGAAGCGACGATTCCAATGGTATGCGTGAAATCTGAAGAAACGGCCAAAAACCCTATTTTGAAGGCATAGATACAATAATCTGAGACGCGCCTCAACCCACCATCATTTACGGTAGCGCTGTTGAGGGGAACCTTCACCTAAGACTATGAGGATAAGAAGGATACGGGGCTGCACCCTGTACCGCAAATGGTGCAGAAAGTCCGCACATTTTGTTTGGGAAAGCAAGAAATACATGGAACGCGCAGTTGTGAATTAAATTCTACGCAGAAAACAGCGTCAGGAAACATGAAGCTCAGGAGTCGTCGGCGAACACGGGTTGAGAAAAACTCTTGAGAATATAGGCATGAGATTGCCTGAAATCTGAGCTTTGGCCTGGAATATCATCTTCAGCTCAAAAAAGTAATTGCTGCGCAGTTGTCAGACGGAATATCAAGGCGAGGTTACACTAGATGGCAGTGGAGCGATAGAAATGCGGCTAAGAATTACTGAGAAATCTCCTAAAACGTAAAAACCACGATATCTTCTTTATTTGGGAGAATTGAAAGTTGCGCGGTTGTCAGCTGAACTCAGAATGAAATATAATTCTTGGTGGTTTCATTCACTCCCGACGGAGAACTCAGGGTGAGACAGATGCCCCATCCGTCTCACCCTCACGTCGGACGCCCTCTCATGTTGCGTGCTCTCTCGCTAACCCCTCCCCTGAGCTAGACGGGGCATTTGTCTCAGGCGGGCTTTTTCAGCCCAGCATGGAAGGAAGTACCAAGTATTATATACCATTCTACTCGGAATCGCACGGGCCGGCAGCTGACAACTGCGCAACGCCTGATTTTTCAAAATGAAAGGGATATTCAGCAGAAGAGCGTTTTCAAACAGTGCCTGTTTTCTGGGCCATTTTGAGACGAAGGCAGTTGCTTTTATTTTCGCTGTGTACGCAAAGATGTCGGCAATTTGATAGACAACTGAGCAACTCACCGTTTTCTGAAAATTGCCAAGAAATTTTAAAGGACGCAAATCCCCCGTCTACATTTTAAAAAATTGATTTCTTCGTGTATTCTTGGCAAAAATCGTTGGTCTTGGTGTCATTTCGTGGAGAATGTCATGAAGAAGATTACTGACAACTGCGCAACATACAATTTTATGAGACTACCGAAATATTTAACGAAAATCAAGCGGAGACGCTATCAGTGTTGGGATTGACGTGGGTCCCGGCACGAAAGCAGAGCGCCAGTGCAAATCTCTGACATGTCAGTAGTCTGACATGTTGGAGTGAGAATGTAGAGAATGTGAGCATATTTAACACTCCGCCGCTGGACGTGATCTTTTTTTTTCTTTTTGAGCAATACTAGAACTGTTCCGGTGCGAACCATCTTAAAAAGGGACTCACTTTCTCGCACTCTGTAAACTTCACTATACTTACCTTCCTCGACGTCATCAAAGGGGTTGGGAACAACCTTCACTTTTTTGACCCAGACAACCTTCACTTTTCTGTCTCACCACTATCGTACCTATGTTCGAAGGCCGAATTTGATATTGAAGCCTTACCTTGATAGAGAACTAGGAAAAGCGGGTGAAATGTTAAAGATGCACATCAAAATGAACTTTTCAACAGTAGCTGTTATCGACCAAACAGGTATTGTCGTGTTGAAAAAAACCGATGCCGCACCCTCAGCTAGCTTTTGTTGCGGAATAAAGCCATCCATCTCGTAGTTCATGTGCGGTTTTCGACGTTTCCCTGAGACATGGAGTGCATCTTTGCGCTCAGCGGATCGAAATGTTCGCGTGAGGTGGTGATCTCGAACGCAATTTGGTGATACATTTGAGGTGAAAACGAATTCATCTGCTCTGTCAATAGCGATCATCCACATGATCACTGCACACACTGGTGATGGCGATGCAGTGAAAGGCGCATGACACTCTTCGCAAAAAAAAAAGTTTCGTCGCTCTCGCGCAGCTTAAAGGCAGGGGCCCACTTCATTCCGCCTGCTGGAGGTATCACCATATCCGAGACCTCCTCGACATGTAATGTATATTAACAGGGTCAAAAGCGACAGAAACCTCATTTTTGAAATGGTCGAACTGCCTACATTTTTGGAGCCCGGAGATGAATCGCTACAAAAACCCTATTGCTGTGCTGGCTGCCTGCCACGGCAGCAGCGTTCGCCAACGGGTCCCGGCGTGTCCAACCGATAAGATCAACGGCTTTACACGTCAACTCGAGTTGGCAAACTGTTACAGACCCCGTCCCGGAAAATTTGTATTGAGACCGTTTCGAAACATTTTGGGTATACCGCTGGAATCAGCATGTTGAGGAGATGCAGAATCTGCCATTAATTCAACCACGAGAATGAGGTGGACCACTGCCTTTAAGCGTTTCGTGGAATTTTCTCTGCGCCAGGATGTTGTTATTCAGTAAGATTGTATGGAGGGCTAGGCATTCTTCTTTGATAATGGACTGACGGAACTTTCCAGAATCACCTTTATCACCTGTTCACAACTTCAAACTATTGTATGCGGGACAGGCATTCTTCTATGATAATGGATTGACGAAACTTTTCAGAATCTCCTTTGTCACCTGTCCACAACTAGCCCATGTGCAATCTGTGCTCCGGTTATCTTCAGACTAGCGCCCCTTCGGGATGCTAGGAAGTAGGGTGGGGCAGCCTCTTGGGGCATGTACAAAAGCTTCGCACTTGCCAAATCCCTAGAAAATTTAAAGAGGCAAAACTAATCATTGAATGGCCTCAAATATGAAATCCCTCGTGCGTTTTCTTCTTTACTGGGTCGAGGCAGAAACATTTTCCACCGGCGGACCTGTATCCTTCCATCCTCCATACTTTTGGCCAAAGTGAACTCGTATCCTAGTGTTCTCCACACTATTGGGTCACGGCGGGCCTTTCTTCCATCGGTATACCATTTGGCATTCTGAAGTTTTCTTCATTGTTGGGTCAAAGCGGACCCTTCCTCTATTGGTGGGCCCGTATTCTCGCGTCATCTTTACGGTTGGACACAGCGAACCCGTTCACAGTTGGCTGAACCGCACCAGGTATTTTCCACTTTACTGAGTCACAGTGGACCTGTCTTATATTGGCGGACCCGTATCCTCACTGCTGGACCACGGCGGGCCCTTACTCCATCAGTGGACCCGTATCCTGGCGTCCCCCACACCATTGGGCCACGGCGGACACGTTCTCCGTCGGCAGTCCCGTACGCTGGCGCACGGCTGGGCCAAAGCGGACCCGTTCTTCGCAGGCAGAACTGTATCCTGGTGTTCTCCACACTATTAAGCAACGGCGGTTCCTTCCTCGTGGACCCTTATCCTGGTGTTACCCATACCACTGGGCCAAGGCAGTTCCTTTCTCCGTTAGTGGATCCTTATCCTTGCGTTCTCCACGTTATTGAGCCACAGCGCACTCATCCTATATTGGCGGACCCGTGCCATTCTCCACACCAATGGACCACGGAGGAACTTCTTCCATCTGAGGGCCCGCATTCTATCGTCTTCCTCATAGTTAGGCTAAGCCAAAACCCTTCCCTTTGGGTGAAGTCGCACCCCTGCATTCTGCATACTATTGGACCAAAGCCCATATCTTGGCATTCTCCACCATAAGGCCACGACGGATTCTTCCTCCATTGGTGGACCAGCATTCCGGTGTTTTCCTCACAGCTGGGTCACCTTTCGTCTGTTAGCGGACCCATATGAGTAAGGTGTTACCACACTGATGTTTGAAGAGCAGACAACAAGAACTGATTAACTAAGATTGATGAAAGAATTGATGCATGAAAGCTAAGGAAGTGAAAGCACAGCAATCTAAAGCTTTCCTAGCGTTATCCACGTTGTTAAGCAAGAGTAAACCGATCTTATAATAGTGGACCTGTATGCTGGTGTGCTCCAAACTATTGCTCCACAATGGGCCACTCAGCCTTCGGTCAACCCTTGTTCTGGTGTTTTTTCTCACAATTAAGTCAAACCGGACCCGCTCTCCATAGGCGAAGCCGTATTCTGGCGTTTTCACCACCTTTGGGCCAAAGCACACCTGTTTTCTATCGCAGCACCCATTTTTTTCGTAAATCTCGCGAGTAATGGTGAATGGTTGGGAATTGTTGAGAAATTTTCATTAATACAAGGTCATGCATTGCTATATCGAAGCATTTACTCTGTATGCTGGTGCACAAGCTTTCGCGAAATGAACGGATATCGCGACTGCACAATCGCATTGTAAACTAAGCATGGAATGCTGCAGAAGCATACACCAAGTGAGCGTGGGTCTGCCATAAAGGAACAGTCATCCCTCACCTTGCTTGCCTGCAGAGCATGAATCGCGCCCACCTCTTCAGCGAAGGTGACCGAAGCATCGCAACAGTGGACGCGTGGTTTGCGGGGCCTGTTGCGTACATTGCGCAGCCTGAAAGCTTATAAACACTTCCTCACCCCTATACTGCGAGACCGCCAGCGAATGTAATGAAATCACCATCCCGTGCATGCGGAAGAGCCAGCAGTGACGTAATTGGCGAGTCCCGAAACGTACGCCTCTGAGTCCCTAAAAACCAGCAATTTCGCCTCGTAGTCTGTGCCTCAAGACTACCGGTGTCTATGAGTGCCGCTGCGTTAATGGAACAATATGTCTAACCGCTCTAGCCCCCCGTACGGCGCTTTGTTCAATGGAATCAAGAGAGCTATGGGCAAGAATACTCTCATCTGTCTCTCTCGTATGCCAGAATTGCACAGCGAGTGCCTTTCCTCGAGAGTCACGAAGAGCATCGTATCTCTCCTTGAAGGACTTCGGAACAAGTCTGCCCATAAAGCAGGCGGTCTTCCTTTCGCACGATTAACCTTTCCTGTAATCCAACCGTGACAGTTTTCATCTAACAATTGTGTCGTCAAGATGTATTACGTGTCGTTCCTGATTCTACTTCACTTCGCGCAAGCGGCGTTGTCTCTCACATTTGGCAGTTGCCAGAGATCGCAACTCTGGATCCTTCCTCAGTTTCATGAGGAAAATTACTCTTAGCATCTCTGTCTAGAAAAAGCGTCTGATGGCGCTGATCCTATTCTTTGTTAGCGTGAAGTGTATGTTTCTCTCGCGTACATTGAAACAGAGAGAGTCGTATTATGGAAGGAATGGGCGCGGTGCCCACTTTTCTAATACTCCTTCTTCTTTAGCGTTTGTCCCGTTCGTTGGTGGGGTCTGCCTTCCTGATCTTCCGATGCCAAGTCAGCCCATTGTGCGCCTGGTCCGGGTGAGCCCCACTTGCTTCAGGTGGGCATGCAGTGTGTCTAGCCACCGCTGCTTAAAGGCAGTGTGTCACCTCGTTTTCGTGTCTGAGCTTTTACCAGATTCTGAATCTCCCTGACACGTTGAATCCAGCGGTACACCTAAAATGTTAAAACTAAAATGTACAAAAAGGTCCTTAAACCCTATTTTTAAACGTTTTTCGGGACGGGATTTGTAAAAGTTTGTCAAGCCGAGTGGATGCGTGAAGCTGTTGATCTCATCGATCGGACAATTCTAGACTTGTTGGCCAACACTGCAGACGTGGCGGTACATCTTTGGAATTAGCGTGACGGAGAGGTCTAAAGTCTGTTGGTATTTTCAGCTTACGAAACGAGGTGACACACTTGTTGGTATTTTCAGCTTACGAAACGAGGTGACACACTGCCTTTAAAGGCAGTGTCTCAGCTCGTTGACCGCGTTCGAGATTTCCACGTCGGTCGAACATATGCGAGCCGCTGAGCGCAAAAATATACTTTGAATTTTAGTGAAAACGTCGAAAACCTCGAAAGTTACGGGTTTTTTCGGCCGAGAATTTTGAAAGTCTCGGCAGGTGGACGAGAGGCTTCATTCCGCAGCAAGAGCTAGGTGAGGGTGCGGCATGTTTTTCTGACACAGTAGTGCTTGATCAATGGATAATAGCCACTGCTTAGAAGTCTACTTTTATAACCTTAACTTTTCAGCTCCGCTTTTGATAGCTTCCTAACAAGGAAACTTGTCCACTCCAATATTGAATTTAGCCTTCGAAATAGGGGTTTTAACCGTTTTTTCACATTTCGAGCACATTATTGGAATTAGTAGGTTTAGTAGGACCACATTCCGTTGATATCTCGGTACCCACCTTGAGGTGAAACATTGCGTTTAAGTCGCCCCTTTGGCCGTTTTCAGGGTATCGAGATCAACTCAGGCAATTCTGGCGGCCCGCCCGCGCTTGTTTTGCGGCCGGCCCCACATCGCTCCCACGGGCGAATTGCAAAACGAGCGCGGAAGGCACGCCAAGCGGGTGCGGGAAGCACGCTAAAGGAGCGCGGGCGGGTTCCTAGAACAGCAGCGCGTGGTGGAGTGAGCGCATCATAACGATCCCTCTGAGCACGGAAACAGTATAAAATTATCAAAAACTTCCGAAATTAGAAAAAGCGGACATTTTGCAAAGCCCGCGCATCTTTAGATTGTTGTCGAGCTCGCTGAGGATTCGAACCTACCTCCTCATTCTCCAGAGTCCGCTGCTTTATCCACTCGACCATCCTTGCTAATATCCAGAAACCCTTTCAGTTCGCTAATGGCTTCATTCTCAATCACCTCAGTACTCTATCGGTACATATGGATACATAGTGAGTCGATTATGACTCAACGTCTCCGATTTGGGATTACAGCGAACGAATGAGAAGGTTGTGATGACTCATCTGTTAAGATTAGTTTTTAGATGGGATGAGACTTGAATTACCTATAACTACCAGTAACAGGAGCACTCATGAATTTTGAAGCGTTCAAGGCAATTTATACAACACGTGCGTTTGACGCGCTTGCGTCTACATGATGAAAGATAAGCCGAGTCACAGCTGACCGCCTCGTCCCCTGAAGCAGCGCAGGTGGGACGCAGGCGTTTTCAGCCTCGCGGCATCCGCGCTTTCTGACCACTGAATATGTGCATGCCGTATTAACCGTTCTCAAGGAAAATAATCCACAAAAGAAGTCATGCACCTGACGAGCGGCTGAGGCACGCACCCAGTATGAATTGCCCTTCTAACACTCTAACCACGAGCCGCTGTATTGACGTAAGACTTCCTTTCATCGCATCAGAGTGGACATCAAAATCCATTGCATGAGAACCCTTGCCCAGGAAATGCTGAGCCTTTGGATAGATCGATCTCATTGGCGGCCGGCGGACGCAGGGGAACGCCACCCCCCCCCTCAAGAAAGAAATTTGGAAACTGCTTTGTAAAACAGATTTTTTAAGTGTTTACAATAATTATTACTCTTTGATAGTTATCACTGATCATTTAACACTGAAATTGATATTTATTATTCTTATTTTACATCCGCATCCTAGAGCGGCGAGCCATTCCATTTTTTTTCGCCTCTCCCCCTCCCCCGTCAACGTCCTGCATCTGCCACCGCCTCGTCCTCACGCACCCACACCAGAAATTCTCGCGCGCCGGCGGCCCGCCAAGGAGCCCCACCCACAAACGTGGCACGCGGGAGGCCCGCCAGGAAACCCCGCCCACTAAAATGGCATCCGGGCCGGCCGCGAACAAGCCCCGCCCACTGAAATGGCACCCGGGCCGGCCGCGAAGAAGCCCCGCCCACTAAAATGGCACGCGGGTCGGCCGCTGGGCCTGAATCCGCCCGCGAAAGGCCCGCTAGAATTGCCTGAGAAGACCTGCATTGCAGACGGTTTTTTTTTGGGGCGCAGAACGTGGCCGTACCATCTCGGGCGTGTTTCTCGGAGATTATCAACAATCGGTACGATACCGAACTGTTCTTGGAGCTTTCCATTGCGAATGCAATCTGCGTGCGTGATGCCAGCCATCCTTCATAACATCTTCATCTCCATCACACGCAAGCGGCGTTCCACTTCTTTGGTAGCGCCATACAATGCGACAGATCGCGCCACCTCGCGATACACCTTCAACTCAAAGCAAACCGGGATTTTCTCGTCGCATAGCGCGCGCTCCTGTCATCGCGTGCCAATTCGACAACGCAGAGAGCGTCGAGTCGAGATTCATGAAGTAGTCGGTTCGCGCGAGTTCGTTACCATCAACCTGGATGGTGGTGGGCTCATTCGTATCGGTCATCATGTACTCAGTCTTTCTGACGAACCGTACACCGAACCATGCTAGACGCTGGCTCCAGCCCCTCATCTGCCCTTCCAAACTCGCTACTTCAGCTCTCTATGATATTGTCCATGTTTATTTATATTCATTTCCTCCACTAAATGTCATTTCATTTCTATTTCAGATTCCAGAATAAGCCCACTGCCATAAGGAACGCAATGAAGAAGTATCCTGGATTTTACCTCCAGCCGACCGTTTATCACCCGAGAGTAAGTCGCAAAATTTTATTCTGGGAAGATAACAAGCAGAGACTGTGCGTGTATTTCGCGCGACACGAGCTTTCGGCGTTGCGTTTCACCAGCGCTTGCATTTCCTTTTGCATTTTTTCGCCTCATTCGAAATTACTGTTCGAATTTCGCGCGCATTGCATTCCGTATTGCATTTTCTTCTGCATTTTTTTCACAATGTGTATGTTTTGGGTTATCTATTTGAATTCGTGATGCTATTTTTCGTATCTTTTCAGGATTGTAGAATGACATTAAAAGCATGTTTGATTCAGCACGAGGCATGCGTAATGGACATATGAAGAGCACTCTGATATGCCGCTCACTTCATCATACTTAGGACGTCATTCTGTATCCTTCCGCAAACAGCCATGGACGAGTACTCGGCGGAATCGATTCAGAGAGTTGTAGATGAACAAGGGATAGCGTCAGCTTCTAAACTTCAGAGAGCTCTTAACTTGAACGTCTTGGTGCGCACAGTCCAGAGAGAGATTAGGGTAGGTCTGCAGTGAATTTTCTTTGAAATTTTGATAGTCTGAAGCACAATGAATTTGATTACAGCGTTGCGGAATCAATCTCAATCCGAGATGCATGTCGAGAGATGAAGTAGATGCTGTAGTAAGGGACAGTGTTCGGAGGCTGGGACCAGCTTATGGGCGAAAGACGACGACAGGATATCTTCGATCAAGAGGGTACCGCATCGGTGAAGGTGATTCAGTTAAGAAGTAATGACATGAAAAAAAAACCGCTATATTATGATCCCATATTCCCAATGCTGTCTTACGAGACCCTCGAGCTTATACGCCAGCGTGGAGCCGCGAGAGCCGCAGGCAACTACCAGATAACGTCCGAGCTCGCAAAACGGTGCAGAGAAGCGATAAAAGAAGACCTCAAGGAGAGACGAGGAGCAGTGTTGGCCGAAGCCGCAGAGGCAGGGAAAAGCATTCGCTGCGCCCGCCGAGACTTCGTCAATCGCAAGACCAACATGTCCGCCCTCCGGCGCCCAGACGGAACAATTTCTTCATCAAGACGGGTAATGGAGAAGGTCATTTACGACTTCTACTCGGATCTCTTCGATAGCCACGTTCACCTCCCTCAATGTCATCTTAGGGAGGACGGGTATGTTATCCCATCGGTTCTCCCTTCCGAAATCCGACATGTCATCAAGTCGGTGAAGAATCGTACAGCACCGGGCCCCGACAGGATCCGACCGGAACATCTGAAGAACCTACCGCCAATTCTCATTACCACCTTGACTAGGCTTTTCACGCGGTACCTGTCGGAATGCAAGGTACCTAACCAATGGAAAACCAGCAGGACCGTGTTGCTGTACAAGAAGGGAGACCCGCAGGATATTGGCAATTATTGCCCCATCTGCCTACTGTCCGTCTTTTAGAAGCTTTTCACCCATGTGATCCTCAATAGGATCGAAAGGACACTAGACGAGGGACAGCCGTGCGAGCAAGCAGGGTTTCGAAAAGGATTCAGTACGATCGACCACATACACACCGTCACTAGACTCATCGAAGTATCGCGAGAGTATAAGATGCCCCTCTGTCTCACGTTCATCGATTTGAAGAAAGCCTTCGACTCTGCTGAGACAGAAGCGGTGTTGGAAGCCCTGGGCAACCAGGGCATATCTACTCAATACATCAAGGTATTTCATGAGCTCTACAGCAACTTCACAACCAGGATTTCTCCATTCTACGACGACATCACCATCGACGTCAAGAGAGTGGTTCGGCAAGGCGATACCGTGTCGCCAAAACTATTCAACGCCACTCTCGAAGACGTCATGAGGAAACTGGAATGGAATAGCATGGGAGTGCAAGTTGATGGCCGGCGACTTAGTCATCTTCGCTTCGCTGACGACATCGTTCTTATAACCATCAGTGAAGCGGAACAGATGCTGGCCGACTTCGAGGACGCGTGTGGAAAGATTGGTCCCCAGCTGAATCTGACGAAGACGATGTTCATGAAGAACGGATGGGTCCCGGATGCCCCATTCTCGCTCAACGGAACGACCATATCCGAATGCTCCAGCTACGTATACCTAGGTCGGGAAGACAACGTGATGAACGACCTCGCTCCAGAGCTGGGCAGGAGGAAACGAGCGGCTTGGGGTGCTTACAAGATCATCGAGGACGTAGTGAAGAAGACGAAGAACACCAGGCTCCGTGCCCACCTCTTCAACACAACCGTTCTCCCTGCTTTGACCTACGCCTCAGAAACCTGGGCGTTGCGCAAGCAGAATGAGAATGCGGTCAGCGTCGTCGAACGCTCCATCGAGAGGGTGATGCTAGGAATAACCCGCCTCACGCAAGTGAGGGCTGGAATACGGAGCTCCACCCTTCGTCAACAATCGAAGATCAGGGACGCTGCCGCTTACGCCAAGTTGAGTAAGATTAGGTGGGCCGAACACGAGATGCGTTTTAACGACAACCGTTGGACAAGAGCCGTCAGCGACTGGACTCCACGGGACGTTGAGCGCACGACAGGAAGACCACCGACCCGATGGTCAGACTTCTTCACGAAGTCCTTCAAGGATAGATACGATGCTCTCCGTGTCCCTCGAACGGACAGAATCCACTGGATAACTCTGGCTCGCGAAAGGGACAAATGGAAGGATTGCTGGCGCCCGCTCGGTATACCCGAAGATCAACGGGAGTCAATGTGATCAAGGTGATTCCCAATGCACTACTTAGCTTCATTATTTAGGAAGAGATATCCTGTCGTCGTTCAGAAGCTGACGCTATCCCTTGTTCATCTACAACTCTCTGAATCGATTCCTCGAGTACTCGTCCATGGCTGTTTGCGGAAGGATACAGAATGGCGTCGTAAGTATGATGAAGTGAGCGGCATATCAGGGTGCTCCTCATATGTCCATTAGACATGCCTCGTGCTGAATCAAACATGCTACTAATGTCATTCTACAATCCTGAAAAGATACGAAAAATAGCATCACGAATTCAAATAGATAACCCAAAACATACACATTGTGAAAAAAATGCAAAACAAAATGCAATGCGAAATGCAATGCGCGCAAAATTTGAACAATAATTTCGAATGAGGCGAAAAAATGCAAAACGAAATGCAAGCGCTGGTGAAACGCAACGCCGAAAGCTAGTGTCGCGCGAAATACACGCACAAGAGACCAATGTTGAATTGGTCCAAGTTTCTAGGTAAAAAAAGACGTTGTAGACAAATAAAATGGCTTATTCTCAGGCGACGGTAGCATTTGTGCATGTCTGAATCCTGAAAGTGACTATGTTTTTCTTTACGATTTCTTTCTGTAAATTTTATGAATATCATTGTGACTGTTCTAAAGGCAGGACCTACGAAAAATTTTGTGTCCGAGATTTCGATCACTTCGGATGCTTACAGTTGCATTACCATTCTCAAGATATTGAGAGAATAGATGTGTGCCACCTTTCCTTATGGTAGCAATTGCTTTCATTCCCGCCTCTTCAGAAAATTTTGGGAGATCCGAACGAGCAGTATGGGAGGGGTCCAAACAAGCATCTGGGTGTTTTGACCAGAGAAGTAGCCGCAATCAGGCCGATGCAGGGCAGATGATAACGGGGCTTGCATTATTATCCGCCCGAAAAACATCCGTGTTCAGGCTTCGAGCTGCATTCGTTTATATCTTCACTACTCCAAAGCGAGTGCATACGGCTGCGGTAGCATTGTTCACAATTACCTGTCGGTTGGCCGTGGCAGCGTGAGAACCTCTGGAAGCTCGGTTACTGTTTGCGCACAGTCTCGGACCAAAGAGCACCAAGTTCTACGCCATTGTGGATGCAAAGTGATCCACCGGTCTATAAAGGCAACATAGATATGCAATTTCTCTTCAGAAATAGATGGCTTTCTGCAAGGTCCATCCATGTTCTCGTAGTACTAGCTTTCTTTTATTATCGAGTGTATTTAAACCAACCTGTATACTGTTTATGGATGATTGAGAGTTGTGACAATAGCACAGAGAAGCTGAGCATACGCGAGGGGAACCTCACCGTTGAAGGCGGCACCTACGAAAAATTTCGTCCCAAGCATATTCACAGGTTCGAAAACCCTTGAACTTCGGAAATAGTTTCGCTGTACGAGCTGCACTAAAAGTGTTGTTTTACCTACTTATAGCAAGTTCTAGGATCAGACGGATTTTTTTCTTAGCTGACCGTACGCGTTTTCGCAACCTCGTTTTTGCGGTAAAAGCATCGAACTTTTCTTGAGCGCGCAAAACATCGATTAACAGCTGATCTATTTGTCAAGCCATCGCCTTTCCTCATTGTACAGATTCACTTCAAGTCTTCAATTTTTTTTTGCTTCTGCTAAATGCGTTCTTTTTTATTAGAATTTTACAGTAATTGTGGCTGTTTGACTATTGTTAGAGCCTGTTTCTGAAGAATTCTTAATTTCCTCTAATTTCTTCCTTGTTAGGGAATGTTTGGATCTTCAAGTGACTCATTTGTTAAGTGGTACTAGCTTTCGAATGCTTATTTGTTTTGTTACGCTGCGGGTAGGCTGTAGTTCAGAAGAAACAACTGATTTTGCGAGGATCTGTCCAGTAAAAAAGACGGCCTTATCAATCTTTTGTCATCGGTCCTCATTCCATGGCTTGTTTATCTCGACTACTCATGTTGAACTTAACCAGATAGTGAAGAAGGTCGAAAGACATTATTTCCAGAACTAAAGGAAACCTTTGCCTCTGAGAAGTGTTGAGCTCTCCCAAGACATCGGAAATATGCTAAGATCCTAATGGCGAGAATCTGCGTAGGTGCTACCTTTAAGATGCAGGTCACAAAATGAGACTACCAAAAAACGGCCAGAAATCAAAGAGGTGTTCATGGACATACAGTCCTTGCTGAAAAGATAAAGGCAATTTATAGTGAATGCCTGCTACTGACTCGCGTGCGTCTACGTTATGAAGAATAGGGTGCAGTGGCATTGTAGTCGCATCGCAGTCGCTGCTCAGACGCACGCGCTAACGGCCTCGCGGCTTCATTTTATTGAGGATGTACATGCCGCGTTGACCGGTCTTCATGAAAAATCCCTCTCAAATGGATGCGTGCGATTGACGCGCGACTGACGCACGCAGCTAGTATAAGTTGCCCTATAGACGGATTCCGTCACTGCAGAAACGCGGCGGGACCTGAACGATGGATGCGGAGAGCGCATGCTCCAAGTGAGAGGGTCCAGTAGGTCCCACCGCGATTCTGCGACCGCGACGATATGAAACCGCACACACGCAATACGTCTATCTTTTTGACAAGGACTGTAGTCATGGAATCGCAACACTTCTCGCACTTTCTTCCTACTGAAATTGAATGATCATTCTTTTACGCAAGTACTGGCCAAAGTATCTATTATCTATTGAACAAAGCACCGTAAGGGGGGCTAGAGCGGATAGAGATATTGTTGCAGAACGCGGCGGCACTTATAGACAGCTGTAATCCTGGGGCGCAGACTGCGAGGCGAGATTGCTGGTTCTTAGGGACTCAGACAAGTTCGTTTCGGGACTCGCCAATTACGCCACTGCTTCCTCTCCCGCATGCACGGGGTTATGATTTCGTCACCTTCGCTGGCGGTGTCGCAGCATAGGGCAGAGGGAGTGTTTACTCTGAAGTCGATTGCCGACCCATTTGGCGAGGTTTGTTTGGCAACCTAGGAAACGGGTTTGCAAACGAGCCAGGCGAACGAACCCCGCCGAATGTCTTGCCAAACATGATGTCCCGTCAAATGGGTCGTCATGCAAACCTTGCCAAATAGGTCGTCATGCATACCTTGCCAAATAGGTCGCCATACAAATCTTGCCAAATAAGTCGCCATGCAAAGATTGCGCTTTCACATTGTACATAAGATTTCGCCACCTACTCCTATTTCCTCCCATTACCAAGAGAGGCCTCCAAGATTTACACAATGCTCAAGCTTTACACTTAATGGTCAGATCCAGGAAGTGGTTTGGGTGAAGTGCTTCCTCAAGCAGTTGAACCAATGACATCCATCGATTCCGTGCCTGGAGGCACGAAATACGTGGACGTCTCCGTGGTGTTCAGCCGGCTGCGCACAGTCGTGCGTGTTGCGGCGAGGACCATGGAGATATCCTCATGCAAAAATCAGGCTGTTGTCGTGCCTAGCGTTGATGTCGCACTGTCACCGCTACCCCCCTAATGTACGACTCCTTTTCGAATGCGTACCTCAAACTTGGGTAATTGAACTGACTCATCGACTCGAAAGCTGATGCGTCGGATGTGTGTGTCCAGGAAAATGGGTCGTCAACACATTCTCTCGCCATTTGTCTTGCCAAACACCCGGAAAATAGGTCGCCAACATATTCTCCCGCAATTTATATTGCACAACACCCGGAAAATAGGTCGCCAACATCTTCTCTTGCCATTTGTCTTGCCAAACAGTCTCTAAACCCATTCTCCTGGAAAATGTCTTGCCAAACAAGATTTTAACCCGTAAAATGTCTTCCCAAACACATTCTGTCGCCAAATAGGTCGCCAGTGGACTTCAGAGTACAAGCTTTCAGGCTGCTATGTATACAGCAGGAAAACCACCTTTCCAATGTTGCGATGGCTTAGGCACCTTCATTGAAGGGATGCTGTAGCGTTTCGGAAGCTGAATGGGAGCTGGACCTATGCGGTCGCTTCATCTGGTGAATGTTTCTGTCGCATCCCATACAGAGGTGACGATGCGATCGTGCAGTCACGATGTCCGCACATTTCGAAAAAGCTTGTGCACTAACATAAAGAGTAAACTCTTCAATTTAACAAGGCATGACATTGTGTAACCAATCAACCAATAGTTGATCAAAATCAACAAATAGGAGTTTAAAATTTCTCAGTAACCAGTAAGCCTTTACCATTAGTGTATCTGCAGACTTCGCCAGCAATCGTTGTCGTCGCGATCACCACGATGGCCTCATAGAGGAAAAGTGAATGAGGAGGCTTCAGACGTGAGAGAGATGATAACTGATGTGGCATGGCGATCCATAGACATCGTTTCCATTATCGCTATCATCACATCGCCATTTTATTTTAGGCACATCTTTGAGAGTACGGGCGATGAGCTCCGTTTGGCAGCGATCCATGGCGATGTAACGTGGCAATCGATACGTATCTCCACGATAATTATCTCTTGTATCGCCGGTTCATTTTTATTCATTTTGAACTGAGGAAGTCTGGGAATACCTTTACTCTCGAGATTTACAAAGGGTACGGGGGCTCTGGTAGAAAACAGGAAAAGTGGTGAAAACGCTAGGATACGGCTTCGGCCTCCGGTGTGTCCCAACAGTGCGGAGAACACCAGCATGAGGTCCACCAGTGGAGGAAGCACTCGCTGTGGCAGAATGGTGGAGAACGCCAGGATCTCGCTTCCGTCCAATAGAGTGAAGAATGCTCGAGTGCAAGTTCGCCAATGGAAAAGGCGTGCGGTTTAGCCTAACAGTGAGGAAGACGCCAGAATACGGGCTCTCACCTGAAAGAAGGGCCTCCGTGGCTAAATGGTGTGGAAAACGCCAGGATACTGGTCCACATTGGTGAAGGCGTGGCCCAGCAGTGAGGAAGACGCCAGGGTACGGGTCCGCCAATATTGCGGACCCATCTTATATTATCACCCACTGGACTAAAGTGGATAGTACCAGGATACGGCTCAGCCAACGGCAAACGGGTTCACTGTGATCCAGCAGCGAGGAAGACGCCGGAATGCGGGTCCGCCGCTGGAAGAAAGGCCCGCTGTGGTCCAATAATGGCGAGAACACCAGGATGCGAGTTTGATTTGGCCCAATGCTGTGGAAAACGGCAGGGTACAGGTCCGCCAATGGATAAAAGCATCTGCGTTGGCCCAGTAGTGGGGAAAACGCACTAATACACCCTATGATGATTGTCATATTTTTTTCAACCCAACCCATACCCAGAGCCTATTTAATGATTAGTTTTGCTTAGGATTTCATATTTGAGCCTATTTAATGATTAGTTTTGCTTCTTTTTCAATTTTCTAGGGATTTGGCAAGTGTAAAGTTTTTGCACATGCTCCAACTGGCTGCCCCACCCCACTTTCTATCGTCCCGAATAGGCGCTAGTGGAAACAAATCAGGAAATGTGGCTGTAGCTGATGGAGATCTGACACCATATCGATGAAATCTTCACATGCTAGGCAAGAAAAATTCATAGGCAGAATGTCATGCACGACACCGATGTTGTAACCATGAAAACTTTTGCCTTCGTTAAAGATATTATCAATCGGGGTACCGAAGCAAGAGCAAGGATATTTTCCTAGTTTTTGACGAACCTCGACGAATATTCATGGGTGAAAGTGAGGAATCCCACAACAAATTAAGGTTTTCAAATGTCTTTCCATTACCTGCTAAGCTATACTGCGTATGTGTACCATTTCAGAGGAAGTTCCAAGGAGCTCATACGGTCACTTTCGGAGGAACCATCCAAAGAGGACTGCTGGATGTTCCGCGCAAACACATTGAATGCATTGCTATGTAAGAAGTTGACGATCTTTATGACAGTATAGCAAAATCTGTCCAATTCAGAATTGAATTCAAAACTGTACCCTTTAAGACAAAGGCAGCAAATTCATTACCTTGTACAGTCCTTCTCAAATACAGGTGTGATCTTGGACGGTTATTATCCTTCAAACTGGATCCAAATGAGTTGTTTTATTCAAAAATATTTGTCGATGGAGCCAAATGCGAATGGTTAGTCACTGGCGGATCCAACTAGAAAGGAATCTCTGGGACAAAAAATATGACTAGTGGTATTTAGGATGAAAATCTGCCTCGTAGGAAAACCTGGAGTATCCAGCCAAAAATTCTACTGTAACGATGCTGACATTGTTTACGTCTACATTCGCAATGGATTTGTTGTAATGCCTGGAGCATGTTTGTTCATTTCTACTTTTTTGCATTTCAGAACACACACACACAATATATATATATATATATCAGTGGCGGACGCAGGGGGGGGGCGCCCCCCCCCCGAGAATGGGTCGCCAAATTTTCGAAATTACTTTACAATACAAATAAAAATCTTGTGTTAGTTTATTTTTAATTGTTTATTTTTATTATTATTTTTAATATATTTTTTATTTATTGTTTATTATTATAATTAATATTATTATTAATTTTATTTTCCGTCTGGGTCCCCAAAACGGCGGAGACCCCACTTTTCTTCCCACGCCCCCCCTCCCGCCCACTTTCTGCGTCCGCCACTGATATATATATATATATATATATATATATCAGTGGCGGACGCAGAAAGTGGGCGGGAGGGGGGGCGTGGGAAGAAAAGTGGGGTCTCCGCCGTTTTGGGGACCCAGACGGAAAATAAAATTAATAATAATACTAATTATAATAATAAACAATAAATAAAAAATATATTAAAAATAATAATAAAAATAAACAATTAAAAATAAACTAACACAAGATTTTTATTTGTATTGTAAAGTAATTTCGAAAATTTGGCGACCCATTCTCGGGGGGGGCGCGCGCCCCCCCCCCCGCGTCCGCCACTGATATATATATATATATATATAGTACTGGCCAAAAAGATATCACCTTTTCAACTTTTGTTTATAACTTCTTTCTATGTGAAGCTTGAAATGTCCAATTTCAGCAAATAATGTAGCTGCTGATTGCTGTTGCACAGAGCTGCTGAAGTCCTCACTGCGCCTGCAAATTTTTGTAAGAAAATTTTTTACTCGAAAAGTCAAAACCCCTCATATCGCATTACTTATATTCGGCTACTGTGCCACTTGTGGTGGTAGAATTTTCACCAAAATCGAGCTTTTCCAAGGAAACAGATTCATATTTAAGGGACTTTCAGTGAGTTGAGAGGGAATCTTGACATCTCTGGAGCTCAGTAGATATCAGCTCGAAATTGGCCACTTTCGGCAGTTTCAGCCATTCTGGACCCCACTTACGGCCCTCACAGCACCCGTAAACCAACCTCTTTTTGCTCGAGCTGAAGCATCATGCAGGTTGAAGCAGGGCCGTAGGTGCGATCCAGAAAGGCTAAATTTGCCGAAGGAGATCGATTTCAAGGTTATGTCTACTGAGCTTCGGAGATGTCGAGATTCCCTTTAAACTCACAGAAATTCCGTTGAATATGAAACTATTCCCTTGGAAAAGTTCGATTTTGATGAAAATTCTAGCACCACAAGTCACACAGTGGCTGAATATGAGTAATGCGAAATCAAGAGATCTAACTTTTTTAAAAGAAAGATTTTTCTTGCAAAATCTTGCTGGCGCAGTGAGGACCTTAGTAGCTCTACGCAACAGCAATGAGGTGCTACATCATTTGCTAAAATTGGAAATTCCGAGCTTCACATGGAAAGAAGTTACGAATAATAGTTGAAAAGATTATATCTTTTTGGCCAGTACTATGTGTATATATATACTTTTTTTTAGTAAATGGAGCTCCAATTAGATTCGTGAAAAGTACCAGGTCAACAGACTATACCGACATGATGCAATACCGACCTACGCAGATTGGATTTGATAAGGACAAAGAAAGGGTTGGTTTTGAGTTTTGTTACAACTCAGACACTCGAATCGTGCGAGTGCTCCTCGTCAGCGCTGGTGGTACGGTGTCAGACGTGTTACCGTCCGAGCGCTCCCCGTTAGCGCTTGTGGCACGGTCATTGAAGACCGCTTGCAGAATTATGGGAGAGCGCTCACACGGTTTTCCATGTTTCTCGAGTCACTGCTTTGGAGAGCTTCATCTACCGACTCGCGAAATCGCGTCAGCGCCAAGCAGACGACGTCGAGAAGTTTCACGACGTCAACGAAGAGCAAGGCCACCTCCTGATGGATCACAAGAAAGTGATGCAACGATGGAAGGATTATTTTGAGAAGGTCTCGACGGAAGAATTTGCCCATCCATCCGTCCCAGAAGTTCCGCCCACCTCCGGACCAGTGCAGCCAATCACCATCGAAGAGACCATGTATGCACTGAAGCGAATGAAGCCAGGCAAAGCGACTGGTCCAGATGATATGGCAGCAGAATTGTGGAAGTCGCAGTGCTGGAACTCCGCTGATTGGTTAACGAAATTTTTTAATCTAGTCATAGCGGAGAAGAAGGTGCCCGTGGACTGGCAGCAAAGCACTACCATCCCAATCTGGAAGGGCAAGAGTAGCCCCGCTGACTGCGCGAACTATCGACCAATCCGTCTTTTGTCGCATACCATGAAGATCTTCGAACGCATCATTGATCGCCGGATTCGCAAAATCGTCCAGCTATCTCCCAACCAATGCGGCTTTGTATCCGGATGCGGCGCTACCGATGCCATCCACGCCGCCCGTCTCCCTCGAGAAGCATCGTGAAAAGAAAAGACCATTGCACCTAGCTTTCCTAGATCTGGAGAAGGCCTTTGACCGCGTCCCCACGAAGTCATTTGGTATGCTCTGCGGCTTCACGGCATTCCCGAAGAGCTGATCGAATGGGTGCGGATTCTTTACGCCGATCACAGGAGTAAAGTGCAGGCGGCCGCGGGTACATCGACGGAGTTCCCCAAAACCGTGGGCGCACACCAAGGCTCAGCCCTTTCCCCGCTTCTTTTCATCGTAGTCATGGATTCCATCACAAAGGAGCTTCAAAGACCAGCGCCGTGGACGCTGCTGTACGCGGATGACGTAATGCTTGCATCCGAAGACAAGGGTGAACTTGAACGACAGACGCAAGCGTGGAGTGACCAGCTGGCACGGTTCGGCCTCCGCCTCAACGTTAAGAAGATCGAGTATTTGACCACCGACGAGCACGAGTCTGGCACTATCAAAGTTAATGGCACGGATCTTCCGCGAGCCGGTACGTTCAAATACCTCGGCTCAGTGGTTTCATAAGACGGCAGCCTCGTCCATGAGATCACCGCACGCGTCGCCGCTGCGTGGTTGAAGTGGCGCTCGCTGACTGGTGTGCTGTGCGACAAGGACATACCAGACCGGCTCAAGTCGAAGATCTACCGTACCGTGGTACGTCCTGTCGCGCTGTATGGTGCCGAGTGCTGGCCCGCCACTAAGGAAATGGAACGCCGAATCAGTGTCACTGAGATGAGGATGCTGCGGTGGATGGGTGGCTTTAGGCAGCTAGATCGCATATGCAACCAGGACATACGACAGCGATTTGGGGTAGCTGCGATAGCCGACAAGCTCCGTGAGGCTTGTCTGCGATTGTTTGGTCACGTTCTTCGCGCTGATGGCGACAAAGTCTGTAGGATTGGCTTCGACGTAGAGGTACCAGAAAAGCGGCCTAAAGGACGACCAAAGCAACGATGGCTTGACACCGTACACGGTGACCTCAAGGCGGCTGGGATCCATCCCGACCAAGCGCACGACAGAGCACTTTGGCGTCAAAAGATCAGCAAAGCGGACCCCGCTGCGAAACGGGAAAAACGCTAAGAAGAAGAAGAAAAAGACAGTAGGTGTACCACGGCATGCTACCGTGCACCTACCATAACTCTTCAAAATGGCGTTACAGTGCAAAATGGATGCGATATTCGTGTTCACCACTTTTTTTTTGAAGAGTTTGGGTCCATGGTGATTGAATTGTGCCAATTTTTCTAGTGCCCTATCATTGGAGCCCTGGCTTGGATTCATGAAACTTTGGCCATCCAAAGCCAATCCAGCAGTGGTTGCAGTGAATAGATGTGGACTATCGAACGTTTGCAGACGCATTTTTGAATAACCTGGTTCCGTCTGGTTACGCGATCAAGAGTCCTAGCTCCAAGCATGGCAGCCGCGATGAGGTAGCCGAGTGAGTAACGAATTGGACGAAGTTCCTGCAGTAGTTCTTGCAGTCGTGCACGTATCTGATGTGTTTTAGTCATTAGAAATACTAGAAGCAAGTTTAAAGTCCTTAAATTCAAAAATGTAAATGAAGTTGCGCCGGCGGGATTCAAACCCTTGCCCGCCACTTGATAATCCGATGCGCTATCCACTCGGCCACCTCGCCACCGATGCCACACTAGGCCTATCGCCCCATAATCAAAGGAAACCAAGTTATTCGAAGATGGTCCCAGGAGAGTTAATCAAGGTAATCACAGTTGCTTTGAGTTGTCAAAGTTTCATAAATCCCAGCTCTACATGAAGTCCTATGGCAGTTTAATGCAGGAATTTTTTGGCGCACTCTCCTGAACGCATCAGAACCATTGGGCAAAAATGATATGAATACATCAACATCATCTTAGACAATGCTTCTGTGAGTGGATGTTCATCTCGATCCCTGGGGTTAGCCTCGTGCACTTCCCTCGTAAGCTTAAACATTGTTAAATTCAAACTTCAAAAGACTGGAAGCGCTCCCCGGAAAGCCCGTGGGACATCGACAGAAACAAAAGGTAGTGTGACGGAGCACATTCTAGTAAATAAACCCCATGAGGTAGCACGTCCAAGCGAAATGCTTCCAGCGTTTCGTTGACGGCTTTTGTGACATGTGCCAAAATAGCACTACTCCACATTGGAGTCCTTGAATTTTCAGAAAAAAATGTACGCCGAAACTTTGTACAGGGCGGTTATTTGAGATGCTGAACACAAATATCCTTTCATTTTGTATCGTAACACCGTTTTTGTAGGATTACGGCGGGGTTACTGTGACAAACAATGTTTATTTAGCTCAAATTCGACATGATTGTCGCTGTAAAACAAAATGATGTTGATGTCAAAACAAATGTGTACTGAATAATATTGACAGATGTCAAACCAACAAAACTAAGCAGAGTTGACAAAGCAATAATAAATAACTATTATAACTACTTGCCGCTAGGACGCGGGAACTTTCACATACCTAATAAAAGAGACTGACTTGTTCCATAAGTAATCACCACAATCGAAAGATGACTCACTGGAAGAAGTCATGTACAATGATCATATGAAGTATCGGAAAGAACAAGATTTGCAGTGGAGTTCTCCAAAATGTCAGAAATAGGGAAAAAATCACGAGCACTTCTTCCTACAAAAATGTCGATTTGTTGATTCCATGATTCTTTCCCCGTTTTTCAAGTCTCGATGAATGGATGTCTTCCTTAAAGACAGTATCTCACATCCTATTCGTGTTTGTGCTATGTACTGGCAGATTCTGTGGGTGGTAGTAAACCTACTGAAACTGTCAGCTAACGAAGAACGTTAACTGGCAGCTAACTTCCACCTTACGGGGAACTGCGGGAGAGTAATGTAAGCTTCATTGGCCCGAACATGCTTCTCTAAGTACGATGCTTGAAAGCTATGACGAAACGTGGACCATACTTGCAGGTAAACTCACAGTTCGAAATCGAACTGCGAGCTCACCGTCACGCTGAACTTGCCGCCAGTATGAGACGACGAGGACGCGGTGAGCGAAAGAGTGTGCGGCGCGCGAGACGCAGACGACGATCTCATCGTTTCGCGAAAAAGTCCTCCAGAGGACTTTTTGCTCATGGTTCAGGTTCATCGTTGTAGCCAGTTGAGCGTGCATTGGCTCCTTTTCGGTGAAGGCGCATATCCGGGCACATCAGCTGGTCGATGTTCCCACTGTCTCGATCACCATGACCTCCCGTCGGAGATCATCGGTGACTCCAATCTCCTGGTTACTGATTCCGACAGCTGAGCCCTACTCCTTCCTAAATTAAATCCCACATATTTTATGGGCGTAGAACTACATCTTTGAGCTTAATGCATCAAAGTTAGGTTATGCGAGAAGAGATTCACTGGCCGCTTGGGGTATAATGGTCACATAAAGTCCCATTTGCACTCGAATCCATGGTTCAGAGGTATGTCAGCATACTCCGAGGACAATGGGCATCCCATCTGTGAAGGTTCGAAACCTGTGAGGGCTTGAAGGTTTTGCAAGAGCCTCGTCATCCAAAGACCACAGTTGTCAGTTAGCTCCTAGCTAGTTCATGGTTGCAAACCAGAGCTGACAGTTCACCGCAACCTTCTGCTCATCGTTTCATCGCCGTTCCCGGAGGTTTACTACCACCCCTGTATCTTCTCGACACGATGATCCTAGCGATACACATGAAATGCTTCGAAACGGTCTTCAACCTCGTTTTCCGGGAAGGGTAACAAAATACCCGAGGTAGCTCCTTCTAGTGTAGAGAATCTCCGCATTTATACATGTTTAGGAACAAGTGTGACAGACTAAGCGCTTTATTATAAGTTGTGGTACTCAGATGAATGTGACTTTTAGTTTTTTTCCTGAGGAATTGTTGGCAGTGTTTGCCAAAAGTTCTCAAAAGGTAAAATCGTGAATACGTACGGAAACACGGAAAGGGTTAAAATAAAGAGAGAGTCTGACTCCAGAAGAAATCATTCTCGAGATATGCACAAGACTAGAATGACGGCGTGACCTGGTGTGAAGAGCGTCGAGGTAATCCAGAATCTGTTAATATCTCGGAACCGTAGCTAAGGAGAAGCTCTGCCTCTAGATAGAAATTTCAATCACATATGTTTATGTGTGAAACCACTCCTCAGAACAATAAAGGGAAGTACGTCTTTTGTCTCACCTGTCGTTTATAAACATGATGTATTTACAGTTTTCGATCTGGTCGGTAGGACGTGAAAGAGTCGTTTCAACCACAAATATGAACCACGATGGCAATCTTATCGTCTACTTTTCTCATCACAATTGTTTAATAAGAGGCTATGGAATAGGAGCTCTCGTAAATTTACACATCTTTTTTTTTGTTTTAAAGACGCCAGTACTGAGATTTAATGTCTGTAGGGAGTTGGAACCGTCTACGAAATTGATGAGAACGAAAAAATTGATGGTGTGAGCGTAGGAACAAGAGAAAAATTCACGTATGGAACTGTGGAAACTCGTCAAACCTTAGGTACAGCAGCAACGGTACGTCTCCAGTCATTTGTTCCTTATAATCTCAGAGGGTTATGAGTAAAAACGGAAAAAGCGGAGTGAAAACAAAATTTACTGGTCTTTAATATACAGGGGGGGGGCCATAAGTTATTGTACAACGTTTGCTGGCCCATTTCTCCGCAGTAGTAAAATATTTTTTGCCGCACTAGGCACTATTTAATAGAGCTGGATTTGCTCTATCTTTTGATCACAAAAACCTCCTGGATACTTCCAAGATAACGAAAAAAGTTTATCGGAAACATTCATTGCAGACTTTCGGTGCCGCAAAATGCACTAACTCTGCCCGCAATTTCCGAGCAAAACAGCCACAAAAACAGTTTGATATTTTTAGAAAGAGCATTCTTTGCTCTTTAAGATGCATCTAAGCAGTACACCCCACTTTAGAGATTTGGTGGATTTTTCGTAAAAAATTTCCACATCAACCCGCTTTTTTCAAAAACCTGTTCTAAGTCCAACTGCTCCAAAGCAAAACTCTCCCGGGAAACCGGGTTTTAACTGTAAGATACTTTGATCCCTGCTCTATTCGGCAGCGAAAAGAGCAGGATAATCCATGTGTTGCTGGTGGAGAAATAAATGAGCAAACGTTGTACAATAACTTATGGCCCCCCTGTATCTTCTTTGCGTTTTTGAAGGCTTTTAGAGGTTTTTATGAACGACGGTTTAGCTGAGACATCTGTTCCTTCTTCACTAGAACTCTAGCTGGATATTATCGATTTGAATATAGATTTATTGATCGATTTTATCGATTTCCTCAGTTTAGCTCTAATCCACATTGAAATCTGCCTTGTCACCACGATGATCACGGAACTGATAGCGATTTTCCACGACGCTTATTGACTTATTGATTTTGTTGACCTTTTGCGAATTTTCTCCCGGCGTGGTGGGGGCATGCTCCAAGGGGTTATCCACCACAATGATCTTCGCAACCGTTTCGCACAACCATTATCGACCTATTGATTTTATCGATTTTTCGTGCATTTCAGCGGCTACGGCGATGTCCATAGATGTCTATAGCGGTAATCGAGCACATTGAGCTTGAGCACACCGAACCCTTAAACGTCAAAATGTTTTTACTGTTACATGGGCCCTAAAGGCTATTGAAATATCTAGAGTAGACCACGGTAATTCTCGTGTTTAAGGTTCTGAGTTTCAAGATTACATTTTGACCAGTTTTACAAGCCAGCGTTGACATCCAGAAAATCGAAAAAAATTGGGGCTATATTATAGTAGGAGATAAAAAATTCCGAAGCTAATCTAGGTCTAGAATATCTTACATTCCCCGACAACTCAATACAAATGTTGTGCAGCAAAGGAAAGAAAATTTTTCGTAGCAGATAGAAGACGAAGCATCTTTCAAAGCGCGAAGGATCCTTCAGAAGCGGATAAATCAGTACGTTTAGGAAAGACCGACACCGAACGCATCCGCTGTAGCTCCAGTCACAACCACGCCAGAGCAGCAGGTTGCTGCAATCATTGGAACGGATGGTGAGTCTGATGTCTTTTGAAATTTTTGACTGCATTTCTACTATTAACTGACGTAGCAAATTCAGTTGGACTCGTCACAAAGCAACCTCGTACGGGATGGGTTATTATGATGATGTTTGGTGGGTTCTTGATCGGGTCAATGTTGGCGCTAATTATCGCCGGAGGTCTACTTTATTTCGCACGACGTACCGTGTACACGGACTGGTGAGACGCTTTTCCTTTATTCGGATCCATTTTCGAGAGATGTTTGTACGGGTAACCCCACATAGAAACCGACTTTGAGAGTGATCAGGTCATTTTCAAAATCAGCTTCAATCTTTCCTCGTCTCTTCTCTCTGCCCCCCCCCCTCTCCCCCTTCCTGCTTGACGTCATCTTTTCCCTAATTCCGTCAAAATGGAAGGGTTTAGAGAAAACAGCTGATGTGGGGGAGGGTGGGAGAGGACGACAGATCCTATTCTTCTTTTCCTGTCCCAAAATCTCAAAGAACAATATTCACTGAAACTTTTTCAGAGGGAGGGGGGGGGGGTGGGGGCTATTTGGACGAAGAGGTGGGGGGAGGGCACCTTATAAGTAGTCGTAGGCTTCACCTTGGTAGATCAAAGCCTAAGTCTGAGTCTATGCACAAGCCTGAACCTGAGCTTACTAGCATGAGTTTGAGCCTGAGCATAAGACTTGGGGTAAGTCTGACCACGAGTGACCCCCTCCCCCACCCTCAACATTCTCGCAATTTGTCATGCCAATCGCGAATAGCATTTTGTACTGTACCATCATTTTCGTGCGGTTATGGTACATCTGGGGCAGGTACGGTATCTCACGGAATCTTCTAATACTTTGAGTGGGGAAGGGGCTATTTCACATACTGTTCACGCATATCACACTCTTTTTGTACCGTAATCCCGTTTTTATGCGGTCATGATAGCAGTACCGTAAGTGGTTGGAAAATGAAAAAGAAAACTAGATAAAATAATGACAATTTCGTAGTAATCAGTGTTGATATTCATGGTTCATGGTCAGCACATAAAGTAACCCCGCAACCCCTCTATGCAATGTTTTGAAAGATGTTGTGAGATACCGTACGCTACCACACACCTACCGTAACCCTGTGAAAGTCGCGATCGCATTATCATATAAACAGCATGTCAGGTAACCCGTGGAAATTTAAGCCGAAATTCCGGTCTTGACGAGGAAAAACTGTAATAGTGTCGAAACTAGATAGAAAATGTACAAATTCGTTAACAAACTATTTTTAACACCCGTACTCAAACGATCTGTTAAGGCCAGACCGATGAGTCATTATAGTATCCCAAGGCATTTTCGTTTTGGAAGTTTTTACACATTTGAAATCATCACTATACACTGATCAGAATGTTGTAGATTGCTTCCTGTAAAAGTGTCGTGAATCTCGTCTTAAAGCTATTATTCTGGGGAGATTGAAGGCGGGGTTACCACACGATCCTTCGGTCAGATACGCCCTTGTTGTGCTTGCACTACTCTAATGTGCTTCGCGCGTTCAGTGCAATCGATCACGTGACTGCCGAAAAATTATCGATCGATAGAACCGAATGCGGAGCATGTTGGGACAATTCAGTCAGGAAAGGGGATAGGTGTCAATAAAGTCCAGTATGGCATAGAAGCACCGTCCTAACTTAGCAGAATTTAACAAGGGCTCTTTCGAAAAGTTTGTAGAAAACGAAGTATAATGTAGTCCCCCCTGTTCCATGTGGGAGGAGGGAGGTGTTGGTGGGAGGAGGTGGGGGGGGGGGTAGAAGATCCGTCGTGGAATTAGCTAACTGTGTAGGTGCTGGCCAATCATTCTTGCATTGCAGAATACCGCCCATCTGCTCTGCCGCACCGCACCACCCATGCGGCGCGTCAGAGCAGCGTGCCGATGTCGTTGCCGCTATTGATGTTCAGCTTCCGTTTCTTTTGTTTGTTCGAATAGTGAATAGCTTGCACACGATTCCAAATGAAAACAAAAACACAAGCCAAATATCAATTGCGGCAACGACAACGCCCAGCCGCTGTGCCGCATTGAACCAAAATTTGGAGTTACTGCATCTTTACAAGGTCACCACAAGCATCAATTTATTATTTTTGTTGAAGGGACGCAATTTTTGATGGCTAACGGTATTTTCAGGTACCGAGGCATGTACAAACGATATGGCTGCGATGCATCCGGTGTTACGGGCGGAGTCACAGGCAGCGTCTTCGGAGCAACGACAGGTCTGTTCAAACAGATAGCACAGCGTAGCGGCTTAAGAAGCGCCGTGGGACCCAAACGAAGAATGCGGCGGAGCATTCTTTGTGTAGTACATAGGTCCCGAAACGACAAATGTGGAGCAACTACACAAGTTTTCCAAATGCCCATACAGTCCTTGTCGAAAAGATAGACGGATTGCGCGAGCGGTTTCATAGCGTTGCGGGTGCAGAATCGCAGCGGGACCTACTTGACCTTCTCATTTGGAGCACGCTCTCTCCTCATCCATCGTTTAGGTCCCACCACGTTCCTACGGTCACGGAATCCGCCTACTTTTTTTAGAAGGGCTGTAGAATTTTCTCAATCGTATTCTCTACAGTGCCTGGATGCATCATTGGGATTACCCTGAGTAAATCCGTGTTGACGATGGGGAAATCTGTGCGATGTTAACACGTTTACCCTGGGTAATTCAGATAATCCATGCGTTCCCAGAGTACCATGACGAGGTTGCTTCCTTGTATATCACATAGAACAACCTATTTAAAGGCAGAGGGCCACCTCGTTCCGCCTGTTGGATTTACCAACATATCCTAGACCTTCTCATCATGTTGATCCCTGGGATGTACATCAACATGCATAGAAGCGACGAAATCCCCATTTTTGAAAGGCTCGAACTGGATAAAAATTTGGAGCCCGGAGGCGGATCGCTCCAAGCAGTGCTGGCTGCCTGCCACGGCTGCCGCGTCGATCAACGAGTCTTGGCATGTCCAATCGATAAGATCAACGACTTCACATGTCAACTCGGGTTGGCAAACTGTTACAGACCCCGTCCTGGAAGACGGGTTTGTAGACCATTCTGAGACAATTTATGTATACCGTTGGAACCATCGCGCCGAGTAGTTGCAGAATCTGCTGTTACCTGAACTACGAGAATGAGGTGGACCCATGCCTTTAATACCTCTATTGAAAATAACCGATTTATTGCCACAAATTTTCAAGGTGGTAAATTTTGGTGCGCTCAAGACGCCCTACAGAAATTCTCCAGATTACAGCTAGGTAGTTCAATGATAATTCCGTCCGAGGAACAATTTGGGGGGGGGGGTAGAAGAGATCGGAGAAGTTCAGATAGTATGGGGTTCAAATAGCACGGGTTCAGAGCTACAGTTCGCTTCCCCATCGTTTGGGCAAGGGTCCCTTGCACAGAGTCTGAAGTAGTTTTGCTCAGGGCATCACATCTGTTCAGCGAGACGAGAACGCCAAGTCAACATTCATCTGGAGGAAGTTGAAGGCACCACCCGTTCTAGAGTGGTTTTTGAGATTCCCACATGAAAACAATCTCTATTAGCTCCTGATCACAATGGTATACGTGATTCCGGGCAAAACTGCTGAAAAACCCACTCTCGAGCTCAAGTCTTGGGGAGCTTGTGGGAGGAGCCAAGGCGGGAATGCGGGTCTCCTCAAAATGTACTTCTTTGCTTGTCACACATGGAGTGCAATTCCTAACTTATTAGGGAGATGATGGAGAGGAACAATCACGGGAAATACAAGTTTCTTCGCAAGCTGCTCCTAGGAGTGTATTATTCAGAAACACGTCTCCTTTTGGCCCCGCCCCTGGCTCCGCCCACGTGCTCCTCCAGAAATTTGAGCTTGAAAGCGTGTTTAAGCTGGATTGCTAACCCCGCATGCCGGTCAAATTTGTTTCACATTCGAGAATTCGAATCCTATCTCTGTCACAATGACATGTTTATTAGCATATCTATAAATAATTATTTTTCATAGCGAGAAATAATCTGTTGAACACTGTTATAAGACAAGAAATAGATGCCTGAAATCTCTTCGTAACTGCTCGTATCACTGCTTCTTATTCAGGTGGTACAATGTCCACGATTGGTGGTACGACGCTGGGAGGCACTACTGGAGGCACAACTATGGGTACTACTACTGGAGGTGGGACGACCACAGGTGGCACAACGGGTGGTGACTCCACTATGGGAACGACCGGCGGAACTACGGGCGGAACTACTGGCGCGTCTGGCACGGACGTGTCTGGAACATCGGGAACATCAGGCACATCAGGAGGCGACATGGTTACTATGTGAACATGTTCGAATAAAGTGTTTTGTGGTTGTATAAACTTAGTACGAAGACAGAAACATTTGCAATGTTCACAACAGAGACGAAATCACTTTAGGTGTTTCCCTGTTTATCTGCATGTATAAGATGAAAGTTTGTTTGTGAATGTTTGTGCGTCTGTATGTCCCTGGAAGAAATCGCCGAAGATGAACTGATCCGGACAAAATTCCACATGCAAATTCTCCGGACACTGCGGCTTTCTTCTTACTTTATCGGTCATGTAGAGCACATGCTTGAAATGAAATAAAACAAAATCGTGAAGCGAGGACAACACTTAAACAAATTGCACAACTTTTTCGAAACAGATTGAGCTTAACAGAAAAATAACGGCATGCAAGACGTCGCGAATCGATGGGTCAGAGGGCCTAATCGGTTGACCACCCAATGCCCTGTGCATGAAGTGATCTCACGCTACCATTGGAGGAAGGAAGATATTATTTGATAAAGTCATAAATGATGCTGAAGAAGTTCATACTCAGAAACTTGGTGCGGATGGCCCACTCTACCATTACCTTCCTGGGAAACACCGGGTCGGGGCCCTGTCGGGAATGGTAGAGCGCGCCGTCCACACCAATGCTATCCCGTCCGCAGTATTGCTATCCCGGAGCTCAGGGTTCGACGCAGCTGTGGAACCGTAGTGATAAAAAGACATCACAAATCTGCAAATTCTCATCGGGAATAGGAAAAGGTCTTTGCAAATCCCCCACCGGTTTTCGTAGTGTAAGCTTTCTTCTACCATCGATTGGAATCGAACTAACCTGACCATTGCTTCTGGATGTTTGAAAGTCCTCTGCTCTAACCACTCGGCCATCCGTGCTTCTGATCTGTCTCTCTCGGCTGATGCCTTCATCCCTTATCACTACCCTACTATCACTAACCGACCATTCCGACCGAGCTGGTTGGAATGCTACCATATGCTACCATGAGATGTCTCCGCAGTGATGGATGTTTTAAATGTATCTCACCTAGTTTTGGATGCACTTACAAGGAAAAAATCATATCGCGAAAGTCTTCTGAATCCCTTGAATAGCTTGTACACTACATGATAAGGTCAGATTATACTCTGATGTTCATTGACAATACATTTGACAAGAGAATGTGTTTGGCAATACATTTTACGTTATAAAATTTTGCTTAGCAATATGATTTACGGGAGAATGAGTGAAGAGGCTGTTTGGCAAGAGAATCTGTTGACGATACATTTTACGAATGTTTGGCGATACAAAAAGCAAGAGAATCTGTTGGCGATACATTTGACGAGGTTTGCTTGGCGATACAAATGGCAAGATTTGCATGGCGATACATTTTACGGGTGTTCTGATAAGGCGTTCATTTCTTTCTTACAAGGGAAGGATACCAAATGTCCGTGGCACTTCAAAATGGAATGTGCCTCATAATATGAAGTTGACAATGCTGATCTCGATTATGATCTCCATTAGTGCCTAATACTACTGCGCAAAAAGTTATAGCCTTGTCTGTGCAGTACATTCGAAGGTACAGTTTCTACATCCACCTCCCGTGAACCCACAAAATAAGCGTCGTAGTGCAAAATGGATGCAGAATTTGCGATCAGTAGCTCAACTGAACCTGTATGCAAAATTTCAGCGAAAAAAAGGCAAGAATTACGGTTAGACAATCACCCCTTGATCATTTACTACTACTACCACTCACGAGGAAACGGTCATTGGGTATAGGGTAGTTCAGGCATCTCGCAGATTCCATCCAAATTTTGCGCATAGGGGTAATTCCAGGTGCTGATCACGATTATCAGCATCATTTTGCAAGCCTCTAACATTTTAATGTCGAAATTCAACAATTTTGTTTGGTTTTCTTCAGTAATTGCTGTTCATTCTACCGCAAACCTATAAGAATGTAGTGACGTCACGAAATCGATATCATATTCGTGTTCAGCACTTCAGATAACCCTATTATGGAAATTTTCAGCAAAAAAGAATTCCTTGAAAATTTGGGCTCACGTGAGTCCATCAGCAGTTCCACTGTCGACGAAGTCGGGGTAGTGAAGATCTTTGAAAACGCCTTCAAGCTTTTAGAATATGTATTTGCAAGTAGAAACACTTACAAAAAACTGCATAGAATAGATTTTTAGAGAAAATCAGTAAGTGGGAGAAAATGCAAAAGTGCGACTCCTGAGGGGAATTGAACCCGTGAGGGTATTCACGGGAACGGAGACACCTACCACTGCGCCACACTTCTTTGGACTACCTGACATACCTTATTTTATGTATACCTTCTTATCACTTGCGTCTGGAAAAATGAATATAAATCATTGCAGACGCGAGGCTGGGCCAAGGTCAAGATAGTTTTGAAATCAGAGCTTCGAGATGACAAGGCAGTGTACACTCCCCACGAGGAAGTCTCCGATGAAGCAAAGTTCCCTTGTAATTAGTAGTAGTAGCGACTGATCAAGGCGCAATTCTTTACCCGTAGTGATGCATTTTCCGCTGAGATTTTGCATACAGGGTTACTTGGACTGCTGATCACGAATTCTGCATTCATTTTTCACGGCAGCGCCCACTACGTGGGGTTAAGGTGAGTTGATGCAGAAACTGCTCATAATACTGCACAGACAAGGCTATGACTTTTCACGTAGTATTATTAGGCACTAATGGAGAACATAATCGAGATCAGCATCGTCAACTTCATATTATGAGGCACATTCCATTATGAAGTGCCACAGACATTTGATATCCTTCCCTTGTTAGTTGGAGGCTTAACCATCGGTGGTGTCGACCCGGATGGCTCAGCTGGTAAGGCAACGGACTCTGAAGATTGGTATCATGGCACTATTCCTGATGATATCAAAATTTTTGCGCGGTTGATAAGCCTTTTGTTTGACGATACAAATGGCAAGGTTCGTTTGGCGATACAAATGGCAAGCTTTGCGTGGCGATACATTTGACGAGTTTTGTTTGGCAATACGTTTTGCGAGACTTCTTGTTTCGCAATACATTTGACGGGCTTCGCTTGCCTAGGTAGTTGACGAGCTCGTCTGCGAGGTTGCCAAACAAACCTCGCCAAATGTATCGCCAATGAACATCAGTGTATGGTGTACCTCACTAAGAATTATCGATTTAGATTACTGGTCTTATTGATTTTCCGCAACTTTTGCTCAAGAAGGTGAAAACGCATCTATTAGGGTTGTTCAACATGCTGGAGGTAAAAATGGCGACCACATTGATTTTTTGAACTTACCGATTCTGTCCAATTTTGCTCAAGAGTCAGTAGGCGCATGTCTACTGGGACATAACGCTAAACACAAAAATGATGAACGTTTTGCAAATAAGTGCCTGCTCACTAATTTATTGATTTTATTGATTTTTCGCTCTTCTTCACTCTGTCCGCGGGTTGGCAAACACGCCTCGAAAAACATCTATAAAAAATGCGGGTACCCGTTCAAAATTTTCCTATAAAACTCACCAAATCTTTAAGCACAGCTTCATATGCTTAGATAACTGCAAAGGGGAAAGAAATGCTCTTCCTAGTTAGTGGTCGTTGTGGTTTTCCAGGAAAAAGGTTTAAGAGAAGCAGGAGAGGGAAACAACTCAAAGACGCTCAAAAGTCAAAGAACTTTGACTCGACTTGTTTTCGAGCAACTTTCCCACTGAAAAAATGTCATTAATCCAGAGATTCCAGGAAAGAAAGCGTAATACGAGAAGTGTTGGATGCGTTCCATATCGGATGTAAGATCTAGAAGATGTTGCCGACGGAATCCCTAGCAGCTGAGACGCCTGAGGGCATCTTTTGCATAGCTGTGGATCCAATTTCGTCAGCCTCCACCCTTCCTCTTCAGTCACTCTTCTGCTACTACGTCGCTGTGTGCTCTCGAAATCCTGCACCGATTTGCGTCGGAGAGATAATCGAATCAGCCGTTTTGAATCTATACCATCTCTGATTCATCCTGTGGGGGCTTAGACTCAGATCGCATTTCTTTCAATTTCATTTTGCTGTGCACAGTCAAATGAATGTGGCGCCTAATGAACTGAAGCCGAGACGGCTTATCGAGCTCCTAGCCGCCGTCTATGCTTTGCTTACTCTTCATCTGTATTTTCTCATCTGGAATCAAGCTTCCTATCTGAAACACGGACTTGAAATATTCGGCTATTCCCTCCTTTTCCCTAGATTTAGAGCAGATCGATCTACGGACTCGTCAAAAAATTTTATTTTATTTGCTTTTACTTACTGTATGCACTCACTGGTGCGGCAAAGAAAAAAAAAACAGAAATTGCAAGACTAACATGGAGATCGGAGAACCCATGTAAAATCATCTTTATCTTTCACCTATTGATGCCATGGGGTTAATAGTACGATCAAAAATAAGGAAATGAGCACGATTTTTTCCTGGATATTTCAGTCGCGTTGGTCGTGCTTCCCTGAAAGGCCGTTAATCTGTGAGCCTATTGAGAAATCCGCTCGTCAATGTCGGTCTCCCTCACAACAACCATAGGTTGCCATCTAATTAAACCATTTCTCATATTGTTCATTGGAACCCCACACCGATATATAAAAAATCACCGTTCTTACCAGAATTTTTCGTTTCCAAATCGACTAATTCCCCTAGTCTTTGTGCTTTTGGAACACCAGTGGTAAAATGATAACGAAAGTTGTTAAACTCCCCTTCCCGAGCTCGCCCCCCCCCCCAATCTGTTCGCTCAAGGTCTCTGACGGATTCTTCTGCTTTCGGTCAAGTTGGTCATCCAAGACCTGGTAACTCTGACCTTGTGGCTACGTTCTCATGTGAGGACAACAATCTCGAACGAGGACTTTTTCACCTTCCGAAAAGGGACGACGACCTGATCATGCATCATGGATTGGGGCTTTATCCGTTATTACCCCAGCTCATACTGGAATATCCATCGTTCGAGTTTAATGTTTGTTCGATGCACCTTTGGCCGTAAATAAATAAATAAATAAGTAAATAAATAAATAAGTAGATAAGCACAATGAAATTCATTAAAATCCTTCAAAAACCGCTCTCATATCGAGCTTTGCAACGGAATGAAAAATTCATTGCCTTACGCATCATTGAGATCACCTAGGGTAAACTTGTTAGCACCAAGCAAACTTACCCACTGTGAACATTGGTGCCAGCATGTCTACCCCGGCAATCTCAACGGTGCATAAGACCCTGGTAATGTTGAATCAGGGGTAAACGTAACCTACATAAGTGAATCTAGAGAGGATGTTAACACCGACTAACGTCTTTAAGGTGCTCGAACTTGAATACTCGATTTTGAATGGTATTAGAATTCGAATGTTTGATCTTGAATGAGTCTAAAGTTCAAATAGAAAAGTAGGAAGCAACAGCCCTGGAGAAAAGATAGGACGGGCATCAGCTCTTTGTTCTCCGACAATATTCAAGAATCTTTTTCCTCATAATAAAATTAGTTTACCAAATTGTTCGCTATTTGTTATCCTGGATCTGCCTTTCACCAGCGACGGTTTTTCCATGATTTCTATTTATTTATTTATTTATTTATTTATTTATTCATATGCACACTCAGGATGCTTCCATAGGAAATAACAAGGCTGAGGGAAAAGATGTTACTACCGTAGAAAAAAACAGCCTGAAAGAATCTGGGCTGCAATACCAATGATAATTAGTGGGTATGTGATAAATGCCCTGGACATATACATTCATACCTATACCCTCGACCATAGAGGCAGTAGCCACAATAATTTGCACGTCCAGGATATTCATTTATCATTTATCACATCCAGGCTATTGAGTGTTTTGAAGCCGGAATAATGTTCCCAAAATCTCCACGATGTTTGAGCCCTCGGACCCCTAGTTTTTGCGAAATTAGCTGTGACCTTAGAAATTTCTCAATTTCATCTTCATTTCACGCATCATGTACTTTTGAAATTGGTCTCCAGAGCGATTCGGGCGGACCCAATTGAGTTCGGAGCCCCCAGAGAATCGCAGCGCACCTGCTGCCCCCGGTGGCTCGACACTCAGCGATTCGCACGATACGCCTCTGTTATGCACCGAGTTCTCAGTCGACTTCTAAGCGACTAGTGTTTCCCTCGTGGCTAACTCTAATTGGCGGCGCAGGATCTCAAGCACAGGCTGACGTGCTATGCACCTCGTGGATTCCTCAACCACTCAAAATCGCAACAAGCAGATCTCTAATCCGTGAACTTGACACCAATGGTGTTTGCGAAGCTGGGCCCAGACAAGCTGTGCACGTTACTCAGACGATTGTTTTTCGGGCATCACGCCTCGAATGGGCTCTTTTCTGTCAGCGCTCGACGTAATGGGGACGACAAACTTTGTGCTTCGAATCGCTGCGATTTTCAAGGGTCATTGGGATCATTTCTCAGCGCAAACTGGCATCAGCACGGCAATTTTTGAAGATACAGTGGATCAGTGCGCATGTTTGTCCAACGCTGCGTAATGCGTTTTCAGTGTAACCTGCTCCACCAGACTCATTGTGCAGATTCCATTTTTTTATTCCAGCCTCAACGTCTGAAGCCCAGCAATTTGTGCGTTGAGCACTGGTGACATTACCCTTGTTGTGTGCACCACCACGTTAGTACATCTTGCGTGCTCAACCGGTTGAGCACATTGTTGCCAGTCTGGTAAAGAACTTCAACAGCAAAGGAAAACTTCATGTTAATGTAAAACTTCACTTCTGCAGCTCTGATCCACTCTGTTGATATCAAAAACACCTCCTTAGAGGAAATTTGTCACCTCGAACCCAATTCTGAGATTCCAACACCATGATAATCCTCTTGCGACGCTGATCACAATGATACACATGTTTTCTTGCGGAAACGCCAGAAACAACGTTTTTAACCTACTTCTTTCTGGAGAGTTCGAGGTGACCGTTGCGACAGCTATCACAAGGAGTGGCATTCTCAACACGTCCGGTGCCACCGATCGATATCATCGCTGCTACGGCACACTGCAACTCCGCAACTCCTTGTGCTAGCTGTCGCGGCGCCTCGGGCTCTCCAAAAAGAAAGAGTTCAGCAACAAGTTTTCCGGCACTTTAACAAGGAAACATGCATACTGTTCTGATCGCCGTCACCTGAGGATTCTTCTCATATAAAATATTAGGATCGATCCTCAGGAAAGACCCTACCTTTGAAAGGGGATTTGAGAGCTTTCCCCGCACATATCCCTGGAGCAAAGTAGAAATCCAAGCATTATAATCAATAGCATAGTTAGGTGTGGTCTATTACCTCACAGAGGGCAAAGGGCGCTTGATCCGACTTTGTCCGAAATTACGATTTTGTACGCAGAATGCGTCTGGAAGGATATTTTGCAAAATGGCAGTTAGGAGACATCAAAAATGGAAGGAATCACACCAGATACATACCGAAAAAGCGTAAAAATTAAACCAGTTATCCGAAACATCCGGAATGAGGTCGTGATTGCGGCTAAAGTCAGATCAGACGCCATCTGTGAGCTAACAAACTGTAAGCGGACGGACATTTTTTGCTGTCGTTCGTTTTTTTTTCTTTAGCCAGATTTGAGACATTTGAAGAGCCATCCGAGCCATAACTTCCGCCAAGAACTCCAGAAGTCCATCAAGGACTTCCTTTTCCAGAAAAACAGGAAACGTCTCCCCCAGTTAGTAGCCAGAACTTCTCCAATGCGTACTGGGAACACTAAGCTAGTTTCCATACCATACCGCACGCATCAACCCGACTCCTTAGCTCCTAAGGGTTTTTTAACCATTAGGAGCGTTCTCTAAACCCTTTTATTTGTTCATTTACTCCTTTATATTGACACACCTTGAAAAATTCTAAAAATAACTGGTTGGAAATTTCTACAGAGTAGAAACCTATAGGTATGAAGGGCGATTTATACTAGGCGTGTACAGCGGTCGTGGTGTGCAAACGCTAGGCTTTTTGATAACCCACCGCTTTTATGATCAATTCCAACGGAAATTCATCCCCATGGGCCAGATTGACCTCTTCCATTTTCGTGGAAACTCTACCTTCTTTTGCCACGACCCCCCCCCCCCCCCCTTCTCTCCCCACCCCTGCCCTCTCCCAATTCGTACAAGTGGGTAGTTATAATCATAACCTCGTGAAATCTTGCAACATCTCGTGCTGTCCCAGAACACACAAGATGGTGCTCCATTGTGAACAGTCCAAGTCCCTTGTACCTGGATCCATTATCGTGGATGATCCCGCATCCATAGCTATGATTACCCATGGGTAGTCGCTGGTGTAGACAAAGCCACGTATGGGTAAATATGTTGTTGGGTGCCATGTGAAGTGTAAAATCGAAAATTTGAGTACGCTAACTCGTTTACCATGGGTAATTTCAGTGATGCATTCGGACCCTTGAGCTTCCTTTCAGAAATCCCTCTAGATGCCTGAAACCATTTTTTTTTGATACCGCTGATGCAACATTGTTTCATACGTTATGGCTGAGGTCCGTGGAAACATCTCAGGACGCCAAATAATTTCTTTCCATGTTGAGCAGTCATTTCTCATGCCGAGCACTGCCGCAGCACTTTTTTGAGATTTGGAAAGGATTTGTGTCGTTGCAAGCCTGGCACGGATAGTCGCTGGTTTATTAACATTCCAGTGGCTCTCTAGAAATGATTTCTTTGGCTAATTAGAAATAGATTCTAGTCAGCGCAAATACTGTTGCTATATTTTTCGCAGGGATCAAGTGCATCCTGTAAAACTTCAATCTCAGGGGTTTGACTCGTCTTAGGGAAAAAGTCGGAACTCGCCGGCTACTCTTTCTCTGGTTATTTATGCAATCGTTCATTTGTAGGATCTATGAGATAGCTTTGTGACCAGAAAGTTTAACCAAACAGTCTTTTAACCAGAACCATCAACTCACAAGCCATATGTACGTCTCATAACCCAATTACTTACTTCATATCAACATGCTGGGGCTCATCGGTCAGTGTTTGGAAGCTTTGCACCTCTAGAGTAATGAATATGCCATCCTAAGAATGCTGGAATCTGTACTGACACTCAGACATTTATGAGAACCTAGGAGTAGGATTTTACCCATTTTATCGGAACCCCAGAGTGCATGGGAAAATCCCCATGCGATTCTGTGAATTTTCCACTGCCACTGCTCATATTACGGGTATCTGTTTACAAACTGATGTCGACGTTCTTTGATCATCAAATCAGCCAGCGCCGTAATTAATTCGGCTCTCAATATGTTTAGTGAACGCTTGAGAAATTTATGCACCAGCGGCTTTATTAAAACGATCACCACGCATGTGGCTGGGTTATTACCGCTGTACATATTGGGTTAATTCAAGAATTAGTACAGTTTCTATGTGAATAATCATGCCTTTCATTCATTCATTCATTCATTCATTCATTCATTCATTCATTCATTCATTCATTCATTTCCGATATCTCAACTCAGTGAAGAAGAATGGAGCGCTTTTCCTAAGAGTCAACTGAAATTGTTGGGGACGAGTTTCAATTTTCCAGAATCCTTCGACTGTTTTTCATTAGCTGCCCGTGAATCATTTTCAAACAAACAATTACTGCTTCGCTCCCCTGTGTCTTGCTGATCAAGAATTTTCGCTTCAGGAGAAAATATTCCCATGAAACCCACACCCACTATTTCAATTCAGGGAAATAACGCACATATTTTGGCAAAGATCGTTCCAGAACCCCTGGCGTACACCTCGGTTTGTATCTCTCGCCACTTCGTTGTTGACAAACTAAGCCGCGTACGTAGCTCTCAGGAATAATCGTATTTCGCTCGGCTCCCACCCATACGCCATACCCAGAGAGCTCCATAGAATTATCCATCGTTGATGGCTTGTGCTATGGATGAAGGTATTCAGGGTTTTAGAAAAAATAACGGCTCATTGCTTGGACGCAATTGCGGACGCTGCCATGATGAATAGGTGGGCATTCGTGGATTTGGCCGCACAGGAATGAAGGCGGTGGCTACCGCGCCGGTGCCTCTGTTTTTTCGTGGCGGGACTCACGAACTTTCCAGAGAAACCTGTGGGTTTATCGGCAGTAGAGAAATGACGAGTTCATCGCCAGTTTAGAAGGACGCTCCAAACCCGTTTACATCCCTTGCTGTGGCGACTTCCTCAGATAATGTGCACTGATGCTGAGAAAACTTGTCCATGCGGGGCGTATGGGCGTGGCGTAGCATAACCCTTCTGCGAGAAGTCTTGATGAATACGACCACCGTTGCTTTTGTTCCTGAAATTTTCAGGACATTCCATTTGCCACCTTCATCCAGCTGGTTTTAACTGAACCGTTTTAGCGAGAAAATTTAAAACTAAATTTTAAATAACTACTGAACTTTCCTCAATTTCACCGCTAATTTTGATTCTTTTCTTGGCTGAGGACACCCTCTTTTTTGGGTGGTAATGCTCATTTTTTTCTAGACCATCTACCGAACACCCTTTTGATCATCACCGTTCGATTATAAATCCCTAATAAATGTTCGAAATCCACAACTAACATTTGGGGCGGGGCACCGTCGCCTAGTGTTGGCACAATACTACCCTCAAAGTGTCGATACTTGTAAAAAGATTGTTGAACCTTTGGAGGGTTTTAAGGATTCAAGGGGAAAGTCAGAAGGTATGTTCATTTCCATTTCAGACCGAAAAATGTCCCTAGACCATTTTGATCTGATTAGAGAACGAAGATTATTTCTAAATTTTCTCTAAAACTCTCAAGTGAACACCATTATCTGTAAGTTTTCTGGAAGAACTTCCGTCCAGTTCTTCTCTCCACTCCCGTGCATCCTGTCCCCCCCCCCCCACGAATAACTGCGCTGACGTGGTGCTCACCCTATGATTACAATAACAACTATTGTGGCAATGCAGGAAAACATTAACACGATTTCAGAAGAACCCCAGAAGAAGGCTCGGCATAGCTGCATCACTTCTGTCCAACTACTGAGGTCCTTATGACTTTTTGCTGCGGTCCTTCTGCACAACTCCTGCGCGGGACTCTGCCGCGATCCTTTTGGGTTTTTGCTGCGGCCGTTCTGCTTCACTTTCTATAGAGATCCATCCCTCTGGGGTCCTTCTGCACCCTTCAATAAAGGGATTCAAATTCAGAAAATAGTACAAATTTCCAAATCCATTATTCATTTGAGTTCTTTAGCATCCTGCTATCTCTGCACCTTTCGCATTCTAACCACATGATTGAAATCTCTTTCTTCTGTTTTCCCTCTGCAAGTTTTCCTCAGAACCTAACCTTAAACGACTGTTACATTGTCACTCGAACCTTCTCCCTATCTCATCGCTTTCACATCCATTTCCACCCGCAATGTTTTTCTTTGCATCCCTTCCAGATCAATACTCTTCAAGAATATTATATCGAGCTCTTCAATACAGTCTCCACCCGAGAAATTTGAAAATTTTTCACTTCTCGCTAAATTCCGAGGGAGGAAATTTTTTTTGTTGGATTCCTTTTGTTGGATTCCTTTTCAGAACTGGGTTTTGTGGCTACAAATTAGTCACCCAAGGGAAGAGATGTTGGTTTTTTTTAGGGAAGTAATCTGGTTTTAGATGCTCTCAATACGAACACAAACGCTGTATCCACAATCGATTGCACAAATTAGCAGCAAATTCAATTAGATTTGTCTCTCATGTACGCATTTTATGTGTAGGCCATTTGTCCACATGCTAGTAGCCGCAGCGGTCCCTTCTACCATTCTATCTCAGTAAATGATGGTCTGTTATCCTTGGCGTGTCTCCCGCTACTCACGGTGCCTGGATTAATTATTGAGATTACACATTGTAAACGTGGTGACATCCGTGGTAATGATGGGTAAATTTGTGTGGTGCTGACACGTCTACCTGGGTTAATCTCAATGATGCATGGGGCCCCTGGAACATACCGACGTCTTGTAGCACTCTATGTATGTATCATTGGGCAAGGACCCTTATTTTGAAGAGTCAAATTTAAAAGATCGACAATGGAGGCTTCTAAGTGAAAACTAGAATTATGATGCAGTTGTGTTTTGAGAATGCCTCTCACCTGACACCCCTCAGCATGCTCATCCATTCGTGGCATTGTGTTAACCCATGTGTTGCTCATGTGTATAAGATTACTCATCCTTGCAGTCTTCTACAAGGACCAGGGGCTGTATTCATTGTTGAGATCACCCAGGGTGAACGTGTGAACACCATACACATTTACCTAGCCCTAACAGGAGCACCAAAATTTTTACTCTGGGTAATCTCAATGATGAATCCTGGCCCGATACATGTCATTGAAGTTACCCATTGAGGTAAATGTGTAATGTAACGAAGTTTACCCCTCTCTTTGTGCCAACAGTCAACAATGTTTATCCATACGTATTCTCTGTACCCGGCTGTAGCTTATCACACTCGTGAGTATGGAACTGTCCACCTTGCTAATAATGCATCGGGTCCCAGGACGAGTTCCTTCTATTGCTTAGATCCAGGAGCATAGGAAGGTGAGCGGCTTGTTCGTCAGCTCCAGAAGATGGGAGCTGCCATGTGGCCGTTTTTCTCTAGCCGAGAACGGGCGCGCTTCCTGCGAACAATTTATCTTGGAAGATTCCAGTGTATAGTGAAGGTGGGAGAAGTGCAACACTTTGGTGGTGAAGATCACTCACTTTATGGAGCTGAAAACCTTCTCGGGAACTTTCACGAATGCCATGACAGGTGTAGAGGCTTGTACCCAGAAAAGCCTGTGCTACCAATTCTATGATTGATCAGCTGTTTCAATCGGCGAGTCACGGAACTTGGCATCACCGCCCCTTCCGGTTGGCTTCTTCTACGGACGAGATGTCGCTGTGACAGACTTTTTCTTCACGGATTCACCTATACTGTTGGTGCTGCTTCCTTTACGATCTACCTTGATGCTAGATACAGATGTACTTCTGTTTCTAATGCTCCATTTCTGCACTAAGTTTGATCGCAAAAAATGCATCATACTTTTATTTCCGCTAATTCGTTCTACAATTAAGAGAAGAGTTTGCGTCAGCAAATCACGCCTCTGACAAGTTATAATATTAGCAAATCTGATTATCGTTAACGCATTGTAACCAAGCAGACTAATCATCTTTTGTTTGCAGCGCCTATTCAAGCCATCGCCTGCATCTATCTAACCCAATTTATTCGCAGTAATTCGGTCAATGCTCTCGTATTTATTTGCTCCATCCGTGCCGGGTCTGCACAATATTGCATGCTGCGACTCATTCAAGGTGGACGTATACTGGTCGTACTCACGAACATTTCCGAGAAGTTTTCCTCCCGGGTTTTTTTTTGAAATAAAAGTAAGTATTCATGAAAAACGTGAGAGCTCTAGCGGTCTATTTCCTCCTGTTTCTTGCTCATTTGATCATTAATCCGGGCATACAAGTACCCTGTGAATGAGTTACGCTATGGGCAGGGCCTAGATTCATCAATGAGATAATCCCTACCTACAGTAAACGTGCTATCCTCTCCAAATTTACCATTTACTTAGATCCATCCACATGTTTACCCGTACATGACGTTTTCTGTACTCATCTGACACCCAGCTACCCATGGGTATAAGGTTACCAATCCTTTCAATTATGTGTCTACGCTTAGAGTTTACCTTTTTCTACAAAAATAAATGATCTGTGAATAGTTTCAAGCGCATGACGGTAGATTAGGGGAAGGAAGAAGGAGGCTCGTACTGTGCTAAGGATGAGGAGGTGTAATAGAGGAATTCTAAGCAGACGAAAGGATTAGGGGGTGTCATCTCGCCAAATGAGAGAGGATTCGATAGCCGGGAATCTTTTAAACATAATGATGAAAATAAACAATTAAAAATAAACTGATACGAAATGTTTAATTGTCATGGAAAGTAATTTCAAAAATTTGGCGACCCATTCCCGGATGGGAGGGCCGCCCCCCCCCGTCTGCGTCCGCCTCTGATAGGTACGTTTATATAACACTTCTGTCATCTCATTCTTGTCGACTAGTTCCTAAGCGAGATCTCCATCACCACTTTCTTTGAAGTTGCTTGTTCTTGGTCACTTGCTCTCACCCAAACTGCAACATCAACGGGGTTATTTAACACGTTGACGACAATGGGACCCATGGGTGGGTCCCATCTTGGTGGCCACCACGGACCAAGGGACCCACCGGTGGGTCCCACGTCAAAAATGAGGATCCCCATATCGGAATCTCTTGAAACTTTGCACAGTGCTATTGCACCCGCTGAGTTTGAATATCACCACCATTTTGTACCGCATAACCAAATTTGCCGGTTACGGTGGTCATACTTTATCGCTTTTAGGAAAAAATCAGCAAAAAAAATTCATCAAAAATAGTGATAATAAGTTAATTTCACGTATATTGTAGAATCCATATCAAACTGTATTATAATTCATTGTTTTCGACAAGTTTTACAATCATTAAGATTTATTAAAAATTTATCAACATTATTCGTATTTTTCCTTATTGATTGATTGTAGTTGTTGCCATTTATTCATTATTTATCGATAATAACGGTTAATCTACTGTTATACTCGATGAATTTATTTACTAACATAAACTCTATTAATACTGCAGTGGAAGAAATAAACGAGAATTTCGCTCTGGTCCCACGTAGCACAATTCGCCAGGGCGGCGATTGTCGCCAATGTGTTAATATACTCATTGCCGAATTTCTTTTGGGTCCCTAGGACTCTCCTCGAGGAATGAGGACATCTTGCTAGCCGTCGGGGGTTCACGAATAACAGCTGCAGAGCCTGCCAGATGCCTTGGCTAAGCCAGGAGGCCTGGAAATGAAAATCCCTTGGTTTTGATGCTCTAAACACTAACCTCTCCTTGCCTAGTGTTCACATGCTATTCCTATACATAGACGGTTCGTAGACGGTTTTTTAAAAACATTCCCAGGATTACTTCGTTATAGTTTGTGATATTTAGTGTCTGTTTTATCATGAGAAGGCATTAGTGGCTCATGGTTCTTTTTCTGCTCACTGGGAAAATTTTGACTTTTCTACGTTTCAATTTCCACTCTGTTCCGTTACTGTAGCGCACATTATGTGTAATTAAATAATTAATCTATGATTCAATTGACTCGATTCTATTCTATTCCACTTTGTCCACAGATGATCCTCACAGCTCTTCACGCGGCTAGTATGAGCTGGTTGGATCAGCTGTGTCCTAATGAACACATCATTAGGGAGAGCAGCTCGTATTTGCTTCTATTCTCGAACGCCATTCGTCACTGCCTAACTTCAACCCTTTGCCCAGAATGATGAGCTGTTTGGACGAGTTTCCTTGTAACGACGACGAGTTGTGCCGTTTCTTATACCCTCCATTCCAAAGATGTGAATTCCTTCGGATTAAATTTGACGTTGCCCTCCTCCTCTGCGTCTGCCACCCACGAGTTTACTTCACCAAGGAACCATTAAGCAGCCTTCTTCTTTAAGTTTTCCTGAATGGACAAAGCGCAGCGAATGGTGCTAGTCATTCTCTGAGCTCCATTTACGTCAATGATAGAAAGAACACAAAGCGCGACGGTGAACCACACTCAAAAAGTTCATTCGAGTTTATGCGGATAACTCCAGCTGCGATTCAAATCCCGGAAGTGTTCCACTCTTGCTTCTCCTGGCTTTTTTGAAAGGATGAGGTAATATGTACATATAAGCTCGGCTGGCTTGTACTTTTCCTGCAATTTTATATCCTTTGTATTCTGGGTGGGTGTGTTACCAGCACCAACATCAGTAACTTTTCTGTATCCTCCAATGCTGGCCATATTTCTACGTATTTAATGCCATGGAGATAGAAGTCCTGGAATTCTGGAAAAGGAAGAATTTTTCTTTTTTATCACAAATTTTTCATTGCAAAAACAGAATTTATCTATTTATTTGTACGTGGGAGTACCACGCTGAATGACAAATCACAGTAAAAAAAGCATGAATATAATGCGAAAGATTCTTGAATCCACAATAAACAAATCTGTAGAGAAACGGATACAGTTCAAGAAGTTTCAGGAATGACAAACTAATGAGCTGCCTCTTTCAGAAACTTGTCACCGAGTTTTTGTGCTGCGATAGGGATTACGGCAGTATACATTTCTTGGAATATTTCAGAAAAACAGATGCTGCCTTTTATGTAGAGAAAGCTGACCGCAATGAGCTTTTTGCTCTAGGATACGTAGTCGCCAGGGCCATCTCTAATGCGGAAACATGAGGAGGATACTGCGTAAAACTTGCCTAGTGAGGGATGAACTTTCCCGCAGGTGATTTTATAGACCATGACAATTTTTTTCTTTGTGAAGCAAGCGAGCCGGACGAATGTTGGCGTAGCCGTATCCATGCAGCCTTATCCATAGTTACCCAGTAAAACTGTTTTGTACAGCTTCTAGTCTCGAAATTGAGCGTTTAAATTTTGGGCTGAAAACTGTAGCTCCATACTCAAGAATTGGCCGCATGTAAGGTAGAGCAGACGAGAAAACAATCGTAGATCAAATTTGTTTAGATGTGCAGATGCGCGCGAAAGTCGCCGTCACGCTTCGAACTTCGATGTCAAAATCGTCACTCTCGGACCCTCGGGCCGCGCGTGCGGCGGAATCAGTTTTTTTTTTCGTCTGTTCTTTTTCTGTTTCGTGTTCGTTCCCGCTTTACCTCGCATACGATGGTCTCATTCGCCTTCTGTGCTCTTCATTATTATCTCGACCTCAACCATCTACTTCAGAAGATTTGTTGGGTACACTTTGTGTCTTTATTTTGTGTACACCTAGTTCATATTTAGTTCATATTCCTACCTAACGTTGTTCATTTGGTTTTGTTTTCTTTGAACCAATTAGAGAGGTTCTCTTCAAAAAAAAAAACTGATTCCGCTGCACGCGCGGCCCGAGGCTCCGAGAATGACGATTCCGAAATCGAAGTTCGAAGCGCGACGGCGACTTTCGCGCGCACCTGCACATCTAAACAAATTTGATCTACGATTGTTTTCGCGTTTGCTCTACCTTACACGCACATAAAATTTGTAAGCTTGTAAATCAATAATAGATCAATAACAGATAACATCATACTCTATATATATTACAGAGTTTATGTGACTTTGTGCGTGCGTGTGCACACGGGCTACCATTGGTCAGTGATGGTGATTGGTGGTGATTGTGAGATCCTATAAAAGGCTAATAACGGTTGCGGTGTGGTGGAGTAGGGTAGAGAGTTGGGTGAGCAGAAGGGTTCGCGATGTGCAACAGATCCGTCGCTGAAGAAGAGGTGCGCCGGCGTCCAAAAGTGGGGAAACGCCTGGAGTCGGGTCCAACGGTGTGATAAGGGTGCGCCGGCGTCCAAAAGTGGAGAGACGCCTGGAGTCGGGTCCAACGGTGTGATAAGGATGCGCCGACGTCCAAAAGTGGGGAAACGCCTGGAGTCGGGTCCAACGGTGTGATAAGGGTGCGCCGGCGTCCAAAAGTGGAGAGACGCCTGGAGTCGGGTCCAACGGTGTGATAAGGGTGCGCCGGCGTCCAAAAGTGGAGAGACGCCTGGAGTCGGGTCCAACGGTGTGATAAGGATGCCCCGACGTCCAAAAGTGGGGAAACGCCTGGAGTCGGGTCCAACGGTGTGATAAGGATGCGCCGGCGTCCAAAAGTGGAGAGACGCCTGGAGTCGGGTCCAACGGTGTGATAAGGGTGCGCCGGCGTCCAAAAGTGGAGAGACGCCTGGAGTCGGGTCCAACGGTGTGATAAGGGTGCGCCGGCGTCCAAAAGTGGAGAGACGCCTAGAGTCGGGTCCAACGGTGTGATAAGGGTGCGCCGGCGTCCAAAAGTGGGGAAACGCCTGGAGTCGGGCCCAACAGTGTGATAAGGATGCGCCGACGTCCAAAAGTGGGGAAACGCCTGGAGTCGGGTCCAACGGTGTGATAAGGATGCGCCGACGTCCAAAAGTGGAGAGACGCCTGGAGTCGGGTCCAACGGTGTGATAAGGGTGCGCCGGCGTCCAAAAGTGGAGAGACGCCTGGAGTCGGGTCCAACGGTGTGATAAGGGTGCGCCGGCGTCTAAAAGTGGAGAGACGCCTGGAGTCGGGTCCAACGGTGTGATAAGGGTGCGCCGGCGTCCAAAAGTGGAGAAACGCCTGGAGTCGGGTCCAACGGTGTGATAAGGGTGCGCCGGGGTCTAAAAGTGGGGAAACGCCTGAAGCCGGATCCAACGGTGTGATAAGGGTGCGCCGGCGTCCAAAAGTGGGAGTGATGGGGCCACCACTGTGATAAGGGTGCACCGACGCGCAAAGGTGGGGGAACGCATGACGGTCCAGCGTTGTGATAAGGGCGACCGCGTCCAGAAAAGGAAGTTCGTCGCAACCTAGGTAAACTTCTTCGCGAATTGTGCCCTGGCACCCGTTCCGGCTATTCCTTCTACCTATATGACCTAGGTGCACGTTATTCCAATCCGTATTTCTCTCCTCATTCCAGTCCATTTATATCTGAATCACCCCACCCTTCACTCTGTTTTTATACATGGGCAGACTCTTATCACTTGAGTTACCACAACAACATACTAAAGATAGATTATTTCAAGAGAGCATTTCCGCTGAATCGGCTACGTCCAAATAACAACGGCCACTAGGGCCAATCAAAAGAAATTACTTCTCCCACGTGAAGGAAGGCTACCGCTCACGCGATCAGAGCTCTCCAAAAGTCGATAGACTTACTCGGGAGGATACAGGATCTACTAAATCTGTCCACCTTTTTTTCTGCATCGTATGCGGAGTATACGAGCGAAGCGAGCATCAGTAGACGTCTGGAAGTCCAGCGTCAGCCGGACGGCCAGACTGGTAATAATAAAAATAAACAATTAAAAATAAACTAATACAACATTTTTATTTGTATTGTAAAGTAATTTCGAAAATTTGGAGACCCATTCTCGGGAGGGGGGGGGGCTTGCCGTTGTAGGGCTGCATTAGACAAGGACAAAGAAGCTAATAAAGAGAACTGCGGTTTTCCTCTCAGCGTGAATGACGTTTGAGAAGACATTTGGCGCTAATTTGTAAATTTTTTGATTTCTTTTTGACAGCATTTTTCTCACTTCTCAGTCACAATTGATCCTTTTAATGGGTCCCAATACTTTTGCCAAGCGATCAGTATATTTTCCACATTGAGGTAAATACGGGTCTACGATGCTCCTTACCCTCATTTGCGGCTCTAATAGGCACAAAACAAAAACGAGGACACTGGAGCTCTGACAACTACTTCAGGGTTTTTCATAAAGAGATCTACAAGAGCACGTGGAAAACATGGATCACTAATATTGCTTCTTTTTCATTACTTTTAAATTATGGATGTGTTAGGGATTTGACTTGTGGTCAAGTCAAATCTTTGGTCTCAGGAAGTATTTATATTCTGTTAACTCAGAAGTGACACCTGGGTTGACTTTGTCTGCAGTTACGACTTCATCACGAAATTAGCCAAGCAATCTAATTTTTACACTTTTTTGATATGTATGCGGTGTGATTGCTTCCACTTTAATGTTTTCCTACTGCCATTCTGTAAAATCTCTTGTCAAACGCATCCTGGGGACAAAGTCATAATTGCAGACGAAATCGACCCAGGCGCCACTTCTGAGCTAACAGACCATACATATGTTTGCTATTTTTTTCGCTAGCTCAGCTGTTTCGAATACATCTTCCCGTGTTTTTAGAAATCACTCTATTTTGTGCAGCATTTACTATTGATATTGTTTCATCATTTTTCTGTATATTTTGACTGATTAGGCTCTCTTAAATTACTATGGACGA